>OY856415.1:173113579-173273579 GCA_963693085.1 Alisma plantago-aquatica | reverse complement strand
CTGTGTTGCCCACTTCGCTTCCTTCTATTTTCAATGTCAGTCGATCTTCTCTTAACAATTTCTAAGAGAAGTAATCCTTAGACCTGGACGTTCCGGATCTCGAACTCCTTATCATCCTATAGCCTTCATGTCCCTTCGTCCTTATGCACTTCTTTGCTTGATCGGACTTTTTGGACGACAGCCTCCGGGATAGAATAAGGGAGAGATGACTCTCGACCGGTGAAGATAAAATGAACTGGGGGTGTAACGGGTTACACACAGATCTTCCTTCTCTTATGATAGTACAAGAATTATTATCTCCAGGCTAAAGCCTGTTTCTTACGCTATGGGAATTAGAATGCAAGAATCATATCAAGAACTGGGATAGAATATGGAGTAGAATTGGAAATAGAGACGATGCTCTCTTATTGAACGAAAGACTTAGATTATACACATATCCTATTGGGACTCTCCCCAACTATGAGTGTCCCTCCCTACTAGTCTTAGAGAGCTTATATAGACTCTCCCTTTGTTACACTGATGCTTAAATTCTTTTCTCTTTACATGTTTGTCGCACACTTGTCCGGTGGCGAGTGTTCTGCTTTTTTATGTCTTTCTCCTTCGCACATCTGTCCGGTGGAGAGTTCTTTGTCTTTTTTCTTATTTCGATCCTCTTTTTTGCAAATTCTTTCTTACGTCATTGCTGACGTATCTGATGTTTTATCGTCATTACTTTCGTCTTCTTCAGCGGCTAGTGTTGCTGTGGCTGTCTCTTTCCATCTTGTCTTGGCATGCGGGACATATCCTTCCTTCATGTTTTCTGAGCTGGCAAAATACTTGTTGGCATCTGCAGCTTGACTTTATTTGTCCGGTTTCTATCCTTTTTAGAAACCTTTCTAGATTGATTTTTGTTGATATGTTAGTTCTTCTTGTATTAGAAAGAATAATTATATTGTCTGAGGCTTTGTGTAGCCAGCTTCGGTTTTCATTGATTAATTTTTCTAATACTTGGCAAAGGACTTTTAGTCCCAGAGCTCTTCTTGTTTCAACAAATTCTTTATTGACTTTGTTTCCTTCAAATTCTTTTTGGAAACTTGCTTCTATTTCTTTGACGTATTCTGGGGAAGATACTCCAATTTGGATGCAATGTACTGGATTAAACTTCTTCAATTTTTCCCAATCTTCAGATGCTGAGAAAATCTTTATATAAATTTCACTAGAAGGTTTTACTAGTGGGCTATTGCTTTTAAATTCTCTGACTGCTTTGATAATTTCTTGGGGCAGCCCTTGAATTTCTCCGAGGTCATGGCTCAAATATATTAAATTTGCTGCTCCGATTCTGAAGCAATCTTTAATAATTCTTGGATCAGCTCCTTTGTCAAAATTGATTCTGGGATAAATTCCCTTATGATCTGGAACACAAGTCCCTGTTATTTTGAGATTGTAAACAATCTCTAATAGAGATATGTATTCATTTTCATTTTTTGTTAAGAACTCCGTGAGGTTCAATTGTAGGTCATAATCATGCTCACTCTGAGATACCCTGAATTTAAATATTCTTTCGGGCATCAATTTGATATTATCTGTTGTATTGTGGGGTTCTTTCTCTGAAGAGATTGCATTTTCCGCGGTTAAGCGGGAGATGTTCTCTAAAGAAATTGCAGTTTGAAAACTGCTTCTTGCCATTTGACTATCATCTTTCTCTGAAGAGATAATATTTTCAGTTGTAAAGCTGGTCTTAGCAGTTTTAAAGCTGCTTTTTCTTGCCGTTAGGCTTGTTTTTTCAGTAGTTTTTTGGCTACTGATTGAATCAGAAATTTGGAGGGATATATCAATTGGCCTTTTACCTATCGCTTTATCCATCCGTATTGTTTCTGATCCTTTTTGATGTATTTCTCTCCTGCAGCAATTCAGGTCTGCAATGATTCCTGCAATATCTTGTTTACTTTCCTCAATATTGTCAATAATCTTATATTGTTTTTGTATCATTTCAATTAATTCTACGTAATTGTCTTGTAACAGATTACAATTACATTGTAGTCGAGCTTCTAATTCTGCAGGTTTCTTTTCAACATGCTCCATTGTATTCTCTTGATAAAAAATCTGCAAGAAAGTTAGTTTCACCTTTAATAACTTCTATGTCAAAAATATATTCTGCAAAAAATGTCTGTCATCTGCTTAGTCGTTTATATTCTAGTGTGGATGGTACATTATTTTTAATAAATGCTTTTACCTGGGTATTGTCTACCCGTGCTAGGAATTATTTAGGTAGTAAAAAATAAGAGAATTTTTTAATTCCCTTTTTTAGTGCTAGTAATTCTTTCTCATTTGTCTGATATCTCTTTTCTGTATCGGTAAACGTTCCATATGTATATCTGCATAATTTTTATTTTGTTCATCTTTTTCCTTTAAGACTACTCCCCAAAATTCTTCAAAAGCATCTGTTTCTATTATTAAGTCATCTCCTTCTAATGGGAGGTCTAATTTTGGTAGATTTTTGCATTTCTCTTTTATAAACCTAACATGATTTATAAGTTCTTTTGTCATAAGGAAGATAGCATTTTTCTTTAATAGTTTTTGTAAGGGATTTCTTAATTTTGCCAAATTTTCGATAAATTGTTATGCATAATTTAGGCATCCTAAAAATCTTTGTAGTTATTTTTTGTCTTCTATTTTGTCTGGAAACTTAACAATTTTCTCTACAATATGTTCCTGTAATTCTATTCTTCTTGAGTCTAATTTTAATCCTAAGAATTCTATTTTAGATTTACAAATTTTTGTTTTCTTCTTAGATAATACTATTCCTGCCTTTTGACAAAGAAGGGAAAATATTTGTAGATGTTTGTAATGTTCCTCTTCATTTTTTCTAGCTATAAGTATATCATCAACATATACTAGACAAAAGGAATTATAAGGTTTGAATACCGTATCCATTCTTCTTTGGTATATTTGCAGAGCATTTTTTAATCCAAAAGGCATTACTGTCCATTGATAATGTCCTTGTGGAGTACTGAATGTTGTTAATGGTATACTTTTTTCATCTAGTCTTATTTGATAGACTCTCGATTTGCAGTCAAATTTTGAATAAATGTTTTTTCCTCTTGTCATATTTATTAAAGTCTCTTTGTGTGGGAGAAAATATCCATCAAACTTTGTATGTTGATTTAGTTGTTTGTAATTTACTACCATTCTAGCTTTTCCTTCCAGGAATATTTCTATAAAATATATGATAGAACGGATAGAGAAAATAATGATGACATAGAAATTATATTAGGAAAAACTTCACCGGTCGAGAGTCATCTCTCCCTTATTCTATCCCGGAGGCCATCGTTTGATTCTGTTATCATGCTTCAAAAACATACTCGAACTTCCCTTACTTCGAAAAGAAGACCTGATGAGAAAAATGGAAAAAATAAAAGATAGATCTAAAATAAATAAGATAGATCTGAAATATATATATATATATATACACACATATATACATATATATATATATATATATATTAATATTTATATAAACATATACACATATATATACATATATACAGATATATAAATATATAAATACATATACATATACATACATATATATATATAGAGAGAGAGAGAGAGAAAGAGAGAGTCAGGCTAGAATACACTCGAGTGTATCCGGAGCGGAATACACTCAAGTAGTTTTTCATGATGCAATATTTTTTTTGAAAATCTAATCTGTTGATCTTCATAAACATCTCATGAACAACTCATACGCAAAATTTGAGCACATTTGGATATGTATAGCTCATGTTATGAAGACCGCAAAAATTATGCATTTCAAATTAGTTTCACGCGTCGATTTTGTTGCCCTCGGATGAGTGACTTACACTCATCCAAATGGGCTCATAATTTGTATGTAGCCTATTTATAGTATGACGGTGAAGATCAACGGTTTACATTTTGCAAAAAATAGTCTTGATATGCAAACACACTTGAGTGTATTCGTGTGATCCGTACACTCGAGTGTATTCTAGCCTGATTATATATATATATATATATATATATATATATATATATATATATATATATACATATATATGTATATATATCTATACATACAAATACATATACATATATACATATACACATACCTATATATGTATGTGTATATATATTTATATATATATACATTTATATATACATATATATATATGTATATATATACATATATATATACATATATATATACATATATATACATACCTCTATATATATATATATATATATGAAATGCACATTTGTGAAATATTTTTCGGGATGCATAGGAGAGTTCCACCAACGAGCACAGATGAACATGGGTACTACTGACTGTGGGGAGCATTCTCTACCCTGTTTATGACTCTATCTAAAAGACAACAATAGGGAAGGAAGTCGTCTAGATCAGTCACCGTCTGATACACACTTCCTAATATATATATATATATATATATATATATATATATATATATATATATATATATATATATATATATATATATATATTATATATATATATATATATATATATTTATATTTATATATATATATAGGTGTTCATTCGTTGCCCACACGGGTAGCCTAGATTTTCGCTACCCGACAGCAAAAAAAGTAACTCTCCTAGTCAAAAAAATAACTCTGCTGTCAAAAAAGTAACTATGGTGAACAGAAAGTAACTACACGAATAAAAGAGTATATCTGTACAACATATATGGCAGATATATATAAGGACGGATTTTTGGATTATGGAGGGGCAAATGATATTATTTTTAGCTAAAATTTTTTGGAGAGCTAGACAAAATAGTCTTCTACAATTGTGAAATTTTTTTTTTGAAAAAAAGTGTTTGGAAGAGTTGGCGGGAAGCTACCCGCGTGGGCAATTAAGATGGGCCCTATATATATATATATATATATATATATATATATATATATATATAGACATACACATGCACATGCACGTGTCTTATTATTAATGTCAAATTTATATTAAATAATCTTAAAAATAAAATAAAAACCACATTCAGATCTTTATAACCGTTAAATATGATTAATAGTTGAACCATGGTAAATTATTAAAAGATTTTTTTCTCACTTATAATGGATTTGTTAATTCATCAAGTGTTTTTATAATTAGAGAATTTCATACAAGTCCTCTGTATATTTCTACGGAAGTGAATTTCATTTAAAATTAAAAAATGGTTAGAATAACATATGGTTTTTCATTGTTATTAATTTTGATATAAGAAGATAATGTAATGTTAGTGTTGCATAGATTCATTTGAGCAAAAAAAATTTGATAACATATGTTTCAATTAGTTTTTGGTACAATTCATTTGTATATAAATTTTTTCTATTATGTGGTTAATATGATGAAAAACAATATTAGCAAAAAAGATATTCTTTCATTCTATATTTTAGAGGATAGATTTTTCTATTCAAAAGGGACTGACGACGTAACTTGTTGTTCACATGCCTTCTTTTTCACTATAATTGAACTTTTCTCTTAAATAGTTCCCTTATTAGACAGCTTTCTATGTTAAATCTATTGGGGCATATTTCTAAAGTTGAAGCATGTATGGCTATAATGTTTATGATAAAATTGCATCATAAATAAGAGTTTATTTAGCTTTGGTGGAAGAATGAGTTTAGATAATTACTATAATTTTGTAACCAAACACCCTTACCAAGTAGGGTCACACTTTGCATACCCCGCAAAGTAAACATGGTCTACCCACTCATCCTGCAAGAAACACATTGATTTTAAATAAACATTGTAATGAAACTAACTATATTAGAGAGGTAAGGACGTTTTAGAATGTGGGTTCATGAAGAAGTGTTAGCGAAGAAGTCAAAAAGTATATTTACTTTTTCTATAGTTGTTCGTCATCTATTTCACATCACAATTTGTAGATTTCTTTTTTGAAACTGACTGATTGTTGATTTAGACCGACTAAACTGAGATCCACTACTTGCGGGGAGAAGTGGGTATGTATTAAGAACGTGGTTTTAAGTAGTGATTTATTGGGAAAAGTTTGTTAAAAAGTTTCTTTAAAAGGGTTTGCTCTAACAATGATGGTGTTAGACCGGATTATCGGGGAAGAAGGTATTAAATAGAAGAGAAAAAATTGAGGAACTATTTTTAGTATAAATACATGGTGAGACATAATTGGAAGTTGAGGAGTAAGAGGTGGACAGTACCACAGGAGCGAGGGATTAGCTATTTTATCTGGAAGGAAGAAAAATTATTGAATAAAGTATTAAGAACGCCGATTTATCAAGAGAGTTTATTAAAATTATTTCATTAATGAATTTGTTTTAGTAATGGTGTGTGATGACGTATAAAGAAAAAAACTTGGGACAACCAAAGTTTGGGAACTGTTTTCAATGTGAATAGTGGGTGAGAGAAATTACCACGTTAGAGGAAAAAAGTGGAACGAAGATTGGGTGGTGATTAAAGTATTTTTGAAAAAAGAATAAATATCAATAAAAGTAGTTAAATATTTTACAAAACGTAGAGAGGAAAGAAAATGTTAAGGATAATACACCATTTCAAAAACAATACTTAATCCTTTTCAAAATAGTGTAGATAATGTCATCCTGGTGCATACATTAATTTTTTATTATATCCGTTCGCTGTGGGAATTTAATTTGTCTTCCTATCACTCATTATATAAACCATATTAGAAAGTAGTATCTAAAAGAACTCATATACATTGCATTAAGAAGAGAGACGACTGGTATGAGTCCACATGCATGTTTGTTGGAGTCGACCAATGTAGTAGAGATCTTTCCGGTTGTAGAGGCAACGACTTTGCAATGTAAGTGCAAGAATACTCACCAGTTGATATCTTAATGATTATACAAGTCGAACCTTATCGACCAAAAATGATACCTTTAAAAGCTTTGTGACACAAGGCAGGGTGTAATTTTCTGTAAGACGTGACATTCTTTCTTACATCTGTTGTCAAAGTTAATTGCTTCATGCTGGTCACTTGACAGTTGATACCGAAAGTGGAGTTTGAAATTCATTTGGTACAAAAAATACATGTAAGCATGTCATTTATTGCTGAATGAAAATAAGAAGAAAAAAATGTATTGTAAGTGACATAATTGTTGGTAAACTAAATAGAGAACAGACTAAAAATCGTCAGAATATCATGTTGGCCATGTTACATAGAGGTGCCAAAATCAAGCTGTAAATGAACAGGAATTTCGCAAAAGCATGAAATATGGAGGATGAGGAGGGGGCGACGTTTCCGTCTCCTTTTGTCAAACCTTGTGCCTAAAGTCTCTATGGTCTGTCACTTGTCGTCTTTGAACTGTTCTGACAACTAACAAAGATAAAATATCGGGTCTGCTTATCAATGCTTGCATATAGAAGTCTTCCTCTATAGATGCTCATGATCAATGGCGCCTAGGTGATATCGCTCATTAAAGTGTCATGATTGAAGAGGAGCAATGAGTTTGAGCAATGTAGCATGCTCCGGTGAAGTAAAGAATTTGATAGCCTTAGCTAGCTTGGATGGTTGCTGAGATATTGGGGTATTGAGTTGTGCGACCGCAATAGTAACTAATCCAACATCATATTCTAGAGGACGACAAAACAAGCCGATGACGACCAGTAGAGTTTTCTTGATAAAGTGCATCAAAGCACATTTAGGAGGGCAATGTGGTGTTTGGAATAGGAGATGACGACCATAATATCTTTAATCACACGGTTAGGATCGTGGTAGGTAATCACTACCAAAAAACATAGTATAGATGACAGTAATGTAAAAAGTTACGCACTTTAGGTGACATGTTTGTACATGACTTATAATCTGTGTAGGCCTACATAAAATAGATGACATATATTTTTGTATATTTGAAAGGGTGACATACTTTAAGTGACATGCATGTATGTCACGTGTAGTCTGTGCAACATAGTTGACAGATATTTTATCATACTTGAAAGGGTAACACACTATAGGTGACATACATTTGAATCACATATGTTCTAATGGGGGTTTACACATGTTTGTACATGACTTATAATCTGTGTAGGCCTACATAAAATAGATGACATATATTTTTGTATATTTGAAAGGGTGACATACTTTAAGTGACATGCATGTATGTCACGTGTAGTCTGTGTATCATACTTGAAAGGGTGACACACTATAGGTGACATACATTTGAATCACATATGTTCTAAAGGGGGTTTACACATGTTTGTACATGACTTATAATCTGTGTAGGCCTACATAAAATAGATGACATATATTTTTGTATATTTGAAAGGGTGACATACTTTAAGTGACATGCATGTATGTCACGTGTAGTCTGTGCAACATAGGTGACAGATATTTTATCATACTTGAAAGGGTGACACACTATAGGTGACATACATTTGAATCACATATGTTCTAATGGGGGTTTACACATGTATATGAGTCAAGTGTAATATACAAGGAGACATAACATTTAGGTGACATGTATGTGTGTCACCAAAGTTATAGATGACATAAATTCATGTCACCTAACCTAAGAATTTTTATAGAATTACTATGAGAGGACATTGTCTTGATATGGGCCTTGAATTCTCACAAATGCATTACACGGGACCTGCTGTTAGAGGAAATTCTCGTGATATGGGCCCCAACCCTCACATATGTATTTTTAGAGAATTGTTGCGAGTGGACATTGTCACTATATGGGCCCCAGTTCCTAAGAAATGCATTGAAAGAGACTTTTTATGAGAAGAAATGTGTCATGACTCCTCCCGAGTGTATTTTTGTTGGAATATATCAACACTAATTTGGTCACCATGCGCAGGACGGTGATGTGATGCGAGGGCGCCGAGCCGCTGCATGTGACATGGGCATCGACGACGATTCCGTTTGGCTCCCACCTACCTCTAATTAATTATTGCACCTACCCCAATGTCGCTGATGGAAGAAGTTCTCTGCTCATCTTGTTCTTGTTCCCCCACACCATAGTATCCATCTCTGACTTACCATAGTGTCTCCCGAATGCGGACGGAAGGCGACCAGAAAGGTTCGGCGATAACTTCAAGTCTGATTCAACTTATCAACTTTTGTTGGACTTGGCCATACCGGTAGTGGCTGCCCTTTTTTCGGCAACCTCACCCATAGAAGCAAGGGATTAGGGCAAGAACGCGCTCGGAGCATCCCTGGTGCCTAGCTGTCCAGGTCTCAACACGTCGAGGATCGATATGATAGAGTCCAGCATCGATCCCCAGAGGCGGCAGCCCATACACGGTTCCCTACAGTCGTGTGTTAAGCAGGCTTGGCACTGGTCAACCCAGCAGGAAGGACTGCCTTGCTGGCCGCCATACACGAGAGGGTTCCCTCCATGTCTTAGTTCCGCTCTCTTTAATGGCAAAATTCAGTTTTTCCACATCGGCAATGACACATTATGACCGTCTTGATGTGTCACAAGTGAAAAGTCGTGAGGTTGTTCATGTGGTCCTTTACTGTGCAGGGCCTACATCCTACATGGTTGGACCTGCTACACAAGTTTCATGTCTTTTTAGGAGCTCCATACATGTCGTGGCAAACCGTTAGCAGCTAATAGTTTTGGTAATCATCTTTGGGTTGTTCATTTATCTTCACTGAGTCGTGTTGATGGAATCTGTAAGGCGTTGGAGTATGCGGATGTTTGGGAAGGCTTGGTGTTTGCTCTTTGTTCTTCCAAGCATTGGATGTGCGGTGTCTGCCTTGGCATCGTGCCATGATCTAAAGTATGTCCTCATCAAGATTTTGATGGCTCTGATGTTACTACCATTCTACCTCAATAGCCTGGTGAGACATCACTCGATGTGATAGTTGGTTTGCCTACTCCCATCAATTCTGGCTTTCCAAATTCTATTCTTTGCACCCTGTCAGCTCGTCAGCGTATTGAGCCACCGCCTCTATCTGTTGACTAACTATAGCTCGAAACATATCTTTTAGATTATGTCTTCCACACGGGTGTCCCTACCGTAAAGAGCATCCCTCTTCTTTGTTGTTTGCCCTTTGCTGACACTCTTCATGCTTGCTTACTCTAGGTGGCTTCTTGCCCACGCTCTATTGACTAATGGATTCGTCTTTTGTTTCTTCCAACATATGTTCTGTATCGCTTCTCCCCTAAGTCTGCTCAAGAGCAGCCTTCTCGAAAATGCATCTCTCTACAACATTTTATGATCCTTAAGGCTTTGGAGACTTGGAATTCAGGACCTAATGGCATTCAACAACTCCTGGCTCAGATTTTGGCTCATTGTTGTCCTATCGGGTGAGAACATTCTTCTGAAGCTTTTATGTCACGTGCCAAGTCTAAGATCAAAGATAGCCAATTTTCTACTATCATCCGTGTTCTATCCTCTAGTGGTGTTACCCCCATAAAAGCTGCTAATTATTCTTATCTTAAAGCTAAACACCCACAACCTCCATAGCCATTGGTACAACCTCAGTATGAAATTTCTAGCTCTCCATTTATTACTTCTTGCTCTATGATTGAAAAAGCCATTTTATCATTCAAGAAAGGGACCGCTTGTGCACGTGATGGCCTACGATCACAACATTTATTGATTATATGTGTGGGGTTGCCACTGCAGTGAAAGATGATTTTTTTAATGCAGTTTCAACTGTGGTGAATCTTTGGCTCACTGGTCGTTGTGCACATTCCCTAGCTCCCTACATTGCTAGTGCTCCATTGACTCCTTTTCTCAAACCAGACAATGGCATTCGGCCTATTTCTATGGGTACTATTTGGCAGCGCCTTGTATCCAAAGTTGCGGCAAAGGGTGTAAGTTCTGATGTCATCCCTTATCTTATGGATCATCAGTATGGTGTTGGTATTTCTGGTGGTGTTGAGGCCCTTCTACATGTTGTCACTCGACTTGTCTATGAACAACAACACCACACTACAGTCATCATGGCTCTTATTGACTTCAACAATGCCTTCAACATGGTTGATAGATCTACCATATTTCAAGAGGTTCGTCTTCATTGCCCTTCTATTGTACGATGGGTTGAGTTTTTCTATAGCTCTCCATCTCCTCTCTATATGGATCATGGCGAGCCTCTTTTTCTTCTGTCAGGGTACAACAAGGTGACTCATTAGGCCCCCTACTTTTTTCCTTAGGACTCCACCCTCTTATTTTACAGGCAAACTATGTACGTCAACTTGACCTCCTTTCTTTCTACCTTGATGATGGTACCCTCATTGGGGACACAGAGGTTGTTTCGAAGGCTCTATCCCTCATTCGAAGTGAGGCCCGATGTATGGTCTTCATCTCAATACTAAGAAGATAGATTTTTTGGCCATCTGATGACCCTAGATGAGGCTCGAATGTGGGCTTATTTCCAACTGACATCTCTCATCCAGAGCGTGGAGTGAAGATAATAGGTGGCCCAATTTACTACAGATGCATCCTTTGTGAAGGAACTTCTCCAGAAACGTGTGTTGAAGACCCTTGATATGATGGATCGCATGTCCTCACTCCAGGACCCACTGTGTGAGCTTCTTCTTCTTAGGTCTTGTGTTGGGATGCCCAAACTGTTGTTTGATCTTCATACAACACCTCCTTCTTCTATCACACCCGTGTTGGATATTTTTGATCACGGTCTTCGTCGTTGTCTGGAGCGTATTGTGGTTGGTTACGGTCCATGTTTTGGTGATTTACAATGGTGTTTGGCTACACTTCCTATGCATCTAGGGGGATTGGGGATCAAGTCCTCTCATGATGTTAGTAAATTTTCTTTTGTTGCCTCTCATATACACACTAAAGATCTCCAAGACCATATGTTGCATGAGGTCACATGCGTGCCTGTAGGGCTCCCCTTTGTCCAAGCACATGTTTGCATATGAAATATCTTGCCATCTTTATGTTGGTCTATGTTGACAAGTATGCATTCTATCACCCCAAAGACCCAGTCTATTTTGGTAGATGCTTACTACAAAACGGTCATCCAGCAAATCATGGCAAGTGACCTATCCTTATGGCAACATGCTATTCTCACTTCTTTACAAGCCGATCATGCACAAATTTTTTTGAGGGTTGTTCCTATTTATGGCCTTGGTCTGTCTATGTTACCCATTGAGTATCGAGCTATCCTTCGGTATTGGCTTATGATTCCCTTATATCTAGGTGATGAACATTGTCTAATTTGTAACATCACAAATCTTGATGCCTTTGGTTATCATGTAGTAAACTGCCGCTCGCGGCCTGGTTAGAAGTTTCGTCATGATGTTGGCACTTGATCTGGGTTAAAGGTTTTGAAAGAAGCTCCTTTAGCCTTCCTTAGCACTCAATTTGATGGTGTTCATTCATTGAGACCTGCAGACATTCTTTTATTTCACTAGATGAATGGAAAACATGCCTGTGTTGACCTAACAGGAGTTTCTCCCTTGACATGTATCCTTTCAAAAAACTTTAAAGCATGGCAGGTAGCGTCTGAGGCAGCAATACAAAAAGTTCATAAACATGGAACAACATGTGAGGCCAACCAACATCATTTTCTACCTTTCACCTTTAACACCTTTGGGGTGCCTGCCGACGATGCAGTTTCTCTTCTTCGACGCCTTCAACACATATAAATAAGAATCTTATGATGCCTTCATCTACATGTAATTATTTTATTTTTGGGTCCTTGGGTTTTGCCATCCAACAAGGATTGGAAACCCAGTTTGTTGCTTGTGCTTCTGTGAGAGCTTTTATGTAATCTTTTGAGCAATTATATGAAACATATTAAGTGACATGTTGTGAGACGACAACATCATGACATGGGCCCTGACTCCTCAGAAATTTATTTTCAGGAGCTTACTGTGAGAGCACATTATCATGATAGTGGTCACAATTCCTCCCAAATGCAATTACAATGACATGTTGGGAGAGGACATTATCATGATATGTGATGTGGCTCCTCTCAAATGCATTTTTAAAGACCTGATGTGAGAGGATGCCATAATGATATGGGCCCTGGTTCCTCCCAAAAACATATTCAGTGACATGTTGTGAGACGACACCATCATGATATGGGCCCTGGCTCCTCAGAAATTTATTTTGAGGGACTTACAGTGAGAGAACACTGACCGGCCTAAATCGTGCATCCTAAAATTGGAGGCAGATTTGAGGTAGTCGAGCTTTTACATTTATAAACCTGAATCCTTCTAGGCCCCCGCAACTTTGTTTATGGGGTCGAAGTAGATATACGGGGTCGAACACAGGGACAAGGGGGGTAGTGTTGAGAATACAGAATCGACACGCTACACTCCGGAAGGTATAAAAAGATGATAAATTCCCTAGGAGGGAAGCATAAAGATGTCACAAACAAAACAGGAAAACTATCTCCAAGTGGAGTTACTCGAAAGATTTAAGGTTTTAAGCATTTAGCAGTTTTTAGGGGTTTTCATGCAACAGAAATAGAAGGATACACTCGGAGCTAAGGCGAGGTACGAAGGATAAAACTGCGGTAAAGCAAGCGGTGGTAGGACCAATCCTGTACCCCTCCTCTCGAAGCGGGCACCTCTAACAAGGCATCAGTTCCACTCTAGGGGTCACCAGACTCAAATTAGAGTGGAAAGGTTACTAAAGCAACTCCGTTCCGGGAACTCTTGTACTCCAGAATCGGACCAAACACTAGAGCCACAACACAACTCTCGAAATTGTTGCGACGGGAAAACACGATTTGATAGCTAAGCGAAACGTGATCCAAAACATGCAAGCTAGAGTTCAGATACCAAACATAGCAGTCATCCAACATATTGCACCAAGCATAGAGCAGCAAGTAAGTAAGCTTTTCTATTTCTATAAGCATTAAAGGTCTTAATTACAGTGCATGAGTAAAGAATTAAATAACAGAATTAAAGATATGTGTCTCCTTCTTGATGTAGAAGGACGACAAGCTACAGTAACCATCCCTCCCGATATCGGACAAAGGGCCTAGCCCGATACAACCGTGTCAGGCGGCACACTCTCTCAAGTGGCATACCGCGACGGGCGACTGCATCGCTCAAGGACCTGGCCGATACGCTCAAGTCGGGCGGCACACCCTCTCGGGTGACACGCCTGACGGGCGGAGCGTATCAGGTTTGCTATCATGTCGGGCATGGAGCTGCGTATCCTACTGCCAGGCACTGGTGTCGGGCACTCGTGTTGCGTATCTACATCGGCCGATATCGGCTCCCAATGTCGCCCGGTACAGTCCTAGGTGAACCAATCCCCTCCCTCTCGGGATGAGGAAGAGCTCACCTAGTTTCGCCCGGTACGAACACTGGAGCACGATACGCCTGCTCTCGCAGCCTCCTCCGAAGATCACTCGACTATCTGAAACCTGAAGTGACCAAGCTTGTCTGAACTGTCTAAGCTGTCTTTTCGACTCCCTGTAGCTACTATTTATAGGCAGCTGGTTATGGGAAGATATGGTGCTCGAAGTGCCACGTGTCCTCCTTTCCGCCGTTCAGTTGGTGGTCGACTGTCTGGCGTCGTGCCGAGAGGCGCCTGCCGGTGGGTGGCCGATATTGTGCGGCACATGGAGTAGTTGCGGCGCGCTTGGCTCCCTGTCGGGTAAAGAGGCATGTCGTCCATTGCGCAACCCTGTCGGTCAGCGTGTGTATCGGGCGTCAGGGGGGGCCGAGACAGTCTTGGACTTATTTGCGGGTCAGAACGGCCTTATTGGTGTTAAATGGGCCAAAATAGGAGGAAACTCTGCAAAAGATGGAAATATTGGACTGAGAGCATTGCTTTGCCAATTATTACAGAAATGCATATAAAAGTGAGGAAAACAACATAAAAGGGCAGTTTTGATAACAGAAATAAAGGCCAAAAACATCACAAAAATTGGTGTTATCAACTCCCCCAAACTTAACGTTTTGATTGTCCTCAATCAATATTTAAACTATATTTTGTGATGCTTCATCTTGTTTGGGAAAGCTTCTTGTTCAAAAATTGAAACAAAGATCGTAATGCCTTAAGGATAATGTTGTCTCAATACGAATAAAAGACTTAGTTTTCCCTGCCTTATTGTTTAAGTAAGATTATTCTCTACAGCTTCGGCGAGACGTTGTTGTATGATTCCAAAGTTAGCTTACACACCAAACAGCTTTATTTTTGGGGCAGAAAGCTGTGTATAGGGTAGGCTAAGGCTTTTTGGGTTTTTCATTCTTGTCTCCCATCAGTCCATCCAGGTAAGGGTCCGATAACGGGCAAGTGGTCCCTGCAGTCCAAGCTAGTTGGCTTTAGAGCAGTGATTTCACATCCTACGTACCACTGCCCCGGATCTACCATGCCTAAAGATGGGTACTTTTGGAAAAACAAGAGGTGTATATAAATATATATATATATATATATATATATTTCTTTTTTCTTTTATTGGGCACAACTCTCATGCTTTTATTCACACTCATAAGGATTATCTCTCTTTTTAGGATATTTGTCGGGTAAGGGAAACAAAGAGATTATTGTTGTTTGGGCAGCTTTTTCCTTCTCCATACTCATCTCTTAGCTATTTGCGAGATTATTGTATATTTCAAAATTTCTTTGACATGGAAAAACATATTCTTTTGTTCATTTGAAGCAGAATTATCAAAAAGATATAACAAAACTTGCATCACATTAAGCATACAGAAAACAAACTTTGCAAGCAGTAGCATCAGGGTTTTTACTAATATAGCGACTTTATACATATGCATGGGAACAAAATTTTAAAATTTTATATGAACATGTGTATGTATCCAAGAGTTTTATATGAACAAGTATATGTATACATGACAGACAAAAGAATCAAAAGATTAAGTTAGAAAATTTGACAGAATTTTGTACCTCCCTCACTGGTACCATGGTACCCCCCCCCAAACTTTCTCCACACTCTGTCCCAGAGTTTTGAAGTAGATTAGGCAAGGTAATGCTAATCCAGTGAGGGTTAGCCGACGAGCGCGCCTTCGTCAGATAGAAGCTCCCATACATATTCTCCTCTTTTGCTATGGTAATCGATGTGATGGAGATGGTCAGGCGTCTCTTTATTCGCTATCCATTCCAGGACGTGGATGCCGCAGTCGTTGGATAATGAGATCTGTTGTGGGCTGCAGTGGCAGAACTGAAGCTCGTGTCATTTGTTTGCTTGTGTGTCCAGGAATAGTTGTATCATCTTTGTCACCCCGTCATAGTATTTCCGAGTTAAGTGTTTGACGGATGACAGCGGTTCTGATGTACACGGCACTGGATGGTTCTTGTTGCCATCCGAGCTGTTGTAAAAGATTCATGCTCGTTGCCGGGTGTACACCGTCAGGAGCGTCCAATGGTTATAATGAAGAATTGGCAGAAAGATTTGGCTAGGGACTCCGCTTTCCAACTCTTCCAGAAAAAGTTTTTGTGTTCATGTTTCGTCGGCTAGGCAAACGTCGTTAAACATCATAGGATGGGCTATATACGCGTGGTCGGACTTTGGTTGTAATATTTGGAAGAAGCGGTTAATATAGATATCACCAAACATCCTCCTTCTTTAACCACGTCCCTTAGCTCATCAATAGGGACTACGACATTGCCCGCCTTGTAAATGACATTCCTCGGGGTAGCATATGCTAACTTCAGAAGGATTACATCTACCTGCTCCTGCGTGAGCGTGGCGCACGAGAAACGGTCGAAGTTTTTTATCATTCCTTCTGTGGCTTTAGGCGAAGCAGTTTCTTCTATCCCGTGCACTTTCTTAAGGACCATCAGTTCCTTGCCTGCCCCATGTCTGACGGTCGCCACTTCTTCTTCTTTTTCTGAGGGGATGCTGGACTGAGAAGAGTCTTCATCTAGGTCACTATTCAGCAGCTGCTCCGGTACCCCTGCATCCCGGAAATAGCGCTTGTCCTTGATCAGCAGCATGGCATAGATGCCCCTTCGTTGATAGAAACAATAGCCCCTAAGGGCCCTCAAGTTGCCAAATGTACTGAGCACCTCAATGGCACTTAAGACGACCAAGGCGCTGTTTCCGCTTCCCTCTTCAGCCTGGATGGGGAAATCGCGAATAGAAAAGAAGTTCCAAACACCGTTGTGGTGTTTGGCTCCTCACTTTATAACTCTTTGAAGACACACCGGTAGAAGTCTCAGGTTTTTGTCTTCTGGGCGGCTGAAGGTGATCCCGGAGTGCGGCATTTCATTGTGGCTGCAGTTCAGGAGTCAGACTTCGTGGTTCCTTAGGTCTGCTACGCAGAGCTACCATATGTTGTGGTGCTTGTACGGTGCCAACACGAGGTTAGGGTTATGCTCCTCAATGTGTTGCAGCATGTTGGACACTGCAGAGGAGTCTAGTTCTCTGCACATCAACCTTCTCGCCAAGGTCGGGGTGGCGCAGTATATTTTTCTCTGACCTGTCCTACTATCGATATTTTCTATTATAGCATTCTCGAGGATCCTGAATAGCCTTTTTCTGACGACGGCCGGCGAGAGGAACATGTTGTGGAGAGTTCCCCGTTGCACGGAGAAGTAGATGTCGCTCCAGATAACATCTTCTTCATCTGCCTTCAATCTTAGGACCTTGTTTAGCAGTTTCTGGTCTCTGATCGACAGGTAGCCGATGGCCTTTCTGTCGAAGTCGGCCATCTCGAAGGAAGGTATCTCTGATGGCTTACGGAACCTGTCCGCCATCGAGCGTCTTCCTCGAGGGAAATGTCTTTCATTGGCTGCGTACACGTCCCCCTTTTCACCCTCCGACTCCTCAGAAGAGTCCGTCCTGATGCTGACATCTCCGTTGTCATCTTCAATATCATCCAGGGGGATCGAGGGGTTTTCTTCCTCTGGAACTACGGAGCTCGCCTGTCTTGCTGGAGGTGCGTCGGTGGACTTCGGTTGCGTCCCCTCCTTGGGCGTCGAGGATCGCCTGCTGGAGGAGGAGGGTGATACTGATGTCGAGGGAGACGGTGATGGAGATGATGGAGAGCCACGGCTTGGGGGTGACGGCAACCGTCTCGGCTGCCTTTGGCATGGATGGTCATCCCCTCTATCCAGCCTTTCCTCGATCTTGTCGAGGCGTTGGAGAACTTGCTGCATTATTGAATTTACGGCCTCTAGTCTGCTCAGCAGCTCTCGCTCATGGCTTCTCATCCTGTCTTGAAGAGACGCATATTTGTGGGTTAGGGAAAAACAGGTAGCGGATTTGTTGTTTGTTACCTCCCACAAATGGTCGAGCTCGTGACCTATCATCTTCCCGAGTGACGGAGGGGTTCCTGTGGGCCTCCCTCCCATCCTCGTGATATCTTGCCTGCGTGATGGCCTACCAGACGAGGTGGAGTGTATCTCAATTGTTCGCGTGGCAGATGTTGTTGGGTGAGGTGTTGGTCCTCTTGCGGCCGCCTCTGTCTCGCCTTCATATATTAGTGAAGATGGCCGTGGTGTGGGCGGATGCTGCTCCACCTCTACGTCCTCGGCGATCCTTCCAGCAGCTTTGACAGGGGACACCGGTGTCGGTGTCGATGTCAGTCGCGCACCTTCGAGCTCCCTTCCCAGGATCTCGGTGAACACCTCATTACTGGTGTCCGGCTCAGGTGCTTCTTCTGCCTCTACAAGCCCTTCAGGGATGTCGGGGGCAGCGGTTGCCTCTCCCGTGGCAGCTCCAGAAGTTGATGTCTCAGTGACCTCTACGATCACCGGTTCTTTCTCAGCTGCCACCATTTTTGCAGGGGTGGTAGCTGATGTGGATGGAGTGGCGACAATTCTATCAGCAGTGGTTGTCGGTAGCTCTGGAGTTGTCCTCTCTTGGACTCTTGTGGTGGCGGCTTGGGCTGTGTTTGCCGCCACGACTTCAATTTCTGTGACGGTGAAGACTAGTTTGTCTACCTCGTAGTCAGTGTAGCGAGGGAGTGGGAGGAGTATATTCGTCCTTGCGAACTTATAGAAAATGTCTCTCCCCTACTTCTTGATAATATTGGCCATGATCAGGTACTTGGTGTCGATTACCTCATCGCCCTGTGTCCTCGAAAGGCTGTGTGGCTCTTTCAGGTACCCGAGTCCCTCTGCAATAAGGTTGACTATTCCGCCCATGTAGTAGTCCTTTGTAGCTTCCTTCATCGGATGTAGTCTGTTCATCAAAAATCATCCGAGGTTGATCACTCGGCCCTCCATTATGTACACATGACATGGAGCTCCTCCGTGTATATGTTGCTGGATTCATACTTGCTAAACAGGAGGCATGCCACCAGTTTGTGCACTATCCTCCAGAAGCATGAGTGCATAGCAGTCACCTTCTTTCCCGGCTTGAACGAAGATTCGCCGGTTAACTTGTTCCAGAGCTTCACGGGGTCAAACCCGTCTCCCTCGGTGATTCTCTCACCGCTGTCCATCAGATTCCTCTCCTCCTCGCTTGAAGAGAAGATCTGGTTCAGAAACTTCTCGGAGATTGTGTAATTGTAGAGTCAGGCTTGGAGTCTGTCTGACCCTCTAAATTCTTTTCTCTCCGCCGGTGAATTTCTCACCCGGTTGAGGGAAGAATGAACTCCATTGTCAGCCTGGTATACGAGGAAGACCTGCTGAAGTAGATTTTCTTTAATCCTGCCGCGGCGAGGACGGCCTTCAGCCTCCTCTTGATTCCCAGATCAGCAAATGAGGCTTCGTGGCCGAACCTGCTGGGGCGGTAGACTTTGGGCACCAGCTCAGCATACCGGTGAGGATGCACGTCGTTTCTTGGCTCGAAACTCTCTGCCAGGGCTTTCGGGATTGCTGCTACTGCTGGGGGAGTTGGAGCTGCCGCTTCTCCAACCCTGTCCCTCTTTTTTTTTGTAGAGGCCTTGACTGGTATTGGATTCGGGCGCTTCCGCCCGGCGTTGGAGGTTCCAGCCACAGTCTCTGGGTAGATCCTTCTACCCTGAGAGTCAACGGGGACAGCAGTGATCTTGGTGCGGGCCATCTCTATAAGACAACAAAAGAAATACTTTGATTAAACATGTTGGATTTTGAAAGAAGTATACAATAAAGAATAAATGTGTGTCCTGGTGTTTTTGTACAAAGGTTGCATGGCCCCTACCCCCCCAGTATCGGGTCACACACAATGTTCTAAGGTGAAGTAATGCGGTCGATACTAGGGATGGGTATCGCCCGATACGGACTAGGTGATAGGCGACAAACGCTCGTCCGTGTCGGGTGATAAAAGATGCCCGATACGGCTTGTATATACACAAAGGAAACTGCGTGTCGCCCGACACAGAATATTTGGGACGATACAAAAATGGACGACACGACTCTCGCCTGACAGGGCATATCGGGCAATAGTTACTAAAAGATACGTTGCGCGATATGCATGTCGGGCGATACGAAATCGTTAAGCTAACAAGGCTGATAGTCCATACATGTAAACAGAGAACATGTCGGGCGACAAAGACTGCTGCGTGATAGGTCTACCGGGCGATAGGTATGTCGGGCTATACCTCACAGGTCTCGGGATTTCCGCACGTTATGAAGGCAAGGGTGTCGCGCGACACGGAGCAAAAAGCACAAAGTCCTTTGCACGATACGGGAGCACGAGCACAGTAATTCAGGTAGCCCAACACGGTAAAACATGTTCGTATATATATAGAGAACTCAACCTTGGTTTTTCGATATGGTGAAAACACGACAAGCAATCTTGGGCATGCATCGGCCGATAGGGCATTCCATTCCCGAGACGGGCAGTCCATCCGTCGGCCTAAGGGTGATCAGTCCTTTGGCACGATCGTCACAGGCTCATGCCGTCCAGGAGCGTCTTTTGACATGGCTTTAGCGATGCCCGCAACACCCTTTGCACGATTGACCGGCCTAAATTGCGCGTCCTAAAATTGGAGGCGCATTTGAGGTAGTCGAGCCTTCACATTTATAACCCGAATCCTTCTAGGCCCCCGCAACTTTGTTTACGGGGTCGAAGTAGTCATACGGGATCGAACACAGGGACAAGGTGGGTCGTGTTGACGACTCTGAATCGACACTCTACACTCCGGTGGGTATAAAGAGATATTAAAGTTCCCTGAAGGGGAACAACAAGCTGTCACGATTAAACCAAAGAAAACTATCTCCAACTGGAGTTACAAGAAAGATTAAGATTTTGTCATTTAGCAGTTTTAGGAATTTTCATGCAACAGAAAATAGAAAGATAAACTGCAGTTTAAGGCGTAATGCAAGGGATAAGACTTCAGTAAGACAAGCGGTAACAGTAACACCCTGCACCCCTCCTCTCAGAGTGGGTGCCTCTAACCAAGATTCAACACCCCTCTCGAGGTTGCTGGGCTCAAGTTAGAGTGGAATGATACTAAAACAACTCCGTTCCGGGCACTCTCGTACTCCAGAACCGGACCAAACACTAGAGCCACAACCCAACTCTCGAAGTAGTTGCGACGGGAAAGACGATTCGGTAGCTAAGCGAAACGCGATCAAAACATGCAAGCTAGAGTTCAGATATCCAACACAGCAGTTACCCAATCATAAGGCACCAAGCATTAAACAAATAGCAGTTAAGCATTTCTATTTCCATAAGCAATAAGGGTCTTAATACAATGCATAAGCTAAGAATTTAAATAACAGAATTAAAGATAGATGTCACCTTCTTGATGTAGAAGAACGACAGACTACTGTAGCTCTCCTGCCCGATACCGGTCAGGAGCCGAGCCCAATACGGCAGTGTCGGGCGGCACCCCCTCTCGGGCAGCGCCGACTGACGACAGACTGTATCGCTCAAGGACCCTGGCCGATATGCTCATGTCGGGCGGCGCACCCTCTCGGGCGGCAGGCATGACGGGCGGAGCGTATCGGGTTCGATATCGTGTCGGGCAAAGAGCTACGAGTCTACTGTCGGGCACTCGTGTCGTTCATCTTCGCTGGTCGTTATCGGCCCGCAGTGTCGCCCGGGGCAACACTAAGTGAACCATCCCTTCCCTCTCGGGATGAGGGAAAGCTCACCTAGTGTCGCCCGGCACAAGCACTGGGGCGCGATACTCTTGCTCTCACAGCTTCCTTTGAAGGTGGCTCTCGAACTTCCGGACTGTCTTGTCCGAATTCTCTTCCGACTCTCTCGACTTGTCCGAACTATTTGACCTTTCTGACTCATCCTTTCGGCTTCCTGTAGCTGCTATTTATAGGCGGCGGTTGAAGGAGTTATGGTGTTGGAAACGCCACGTAGCTCCCTTAAACGCCGGTCGATGGATGTGGACGGCCGATACATGTATGTCTCGGCGCGAGGCGTTGGCTGTCGGTCACATGGCTGGCGGCACGCCTACCGGTGGGTGGCTGTGTCGCCCGACGAGTTTGGTCGTCGATGCGGCTTTGGCTCCCTGTCGGGTAGACGGTATGTCGGCCGACACGTCCTCCTTGCGCAGCGCCCTTCTCCACCGATCATTCTCGTGTCGCCCAGCCCCTGTCGGGCTGGGTTGTATCGGGCGTCAGGAAGGTCGAGACGGGCTTAGACTTATTGTGGGCCGGAATCGGCCTTATTGCACAAAAACGAGGAAAACTCTGTAGAAGATAGGAAAAATTGGAATAAGAGCGTTGCTTGGCCAATTATTGCGAAAATGCTAATAAAGTAGAGGAAAATAGCAGAAAAGGGTAGTTTTGATAACAGAATAAAGGGCAAAAAAGTCACAAAATTTGGTGTTATCAACTCCCCCAAACTTAGCTTTTTTATTGTCCTCAATCAATATTTAAACTAAACTTTTTGTTGCTTCTTCTTGCACAGCAAAACTTTAAGGCTAAAGGGTAGCACAAGATTTGCGATGTCTTGGAGGTAATGCTGTCTTAATGCGAACAAAAGACCTTGCCCTACTTGCCTTATTATTTAAGTAAAAATTTTCTTCTCTACAGCTTCAGCGAGACTTTGGTGTATGATTCCGAAGTTAGCTTCCACACCAAACAGCTTTATTTTAGGGGCAGAAAGTTGTGTATAGGGTAGGCTAAGGCTTTTTGGGTTTTTCTTCTTGTTTCCCATCAGTCCATCCAGGTAAGGGTCCGTTAACGGGCAAGTGGTCCCTGCAGTCCAAGCCAGTTGGCTTTAGAGCAGTGATTTCACATCCTACGTACCACTGCCCCAGATCTACCATGCCTAAAGATGGGTACTTTTGGAAAACAAGTGTGTATATATATATTTTTTTTTTCTTTTCTTTTATTGGGCACAACTCTCATGCTTTTATTCACGCTCATAAGGCTTCTTTCTCTTTTTGGGATTTTTGCTGGGTAAGGGAAAACAAAAGAGATATCTGTTGTTTGGGCAGCTTTTTCCTTCTCCATACTCGTCTCTTAGCTGTTTGCGAGATTATTATTTTTCGAAAATTTTTGGATGGCAAGGCACAATCTTTTGTTTGTTTGAGACAGCATTATCAGAAAGATATGACAGAACTTGTAACTTGTTAAATATACAGAAAGTAAATTTTGTAAGAAGTCACAACAAGTTTTTATTATAACAGCAACTTTGTACATATGCCTAGGGACAGAAATTTGCAAAGGAAAGATTTTTGAAATTAAAAATTTTTATATATATGGCATGCGTGCGTAGATCAAATATACAGGAAGATATAAGAGCACATCAGGTAAAAGAGAGTGAATATTGTAGAGAGCTTGAAATGTTAAAAGAAAATTTATACCCCCCCTCACTGGCATAAGGGTACCCCCCCAAACTTACTCCATACTTTGTCCCAGAGTAGAGAAGAAAGCAAAAGTGAGGTAAAGTTTATCCAGTGAGGGTTAGCTCACTGATGTGCTGCAAAATGCTCCTACGAAGTTGCAGCATGCCATTGGGAGGTTGTCTAGCGGGTTCGCTTTGGCTATGTAGCGGTTGAGCTTGAACGTAACCCTCAAAATTCACTTTTGACCCGCCCTTTCTTCACATCTCCGTTGTGAACGTAAATAAATGGACTGATTATCAGTTCCTAGTTCAGTTCCCAGGAGTGTGTAGTCAGGGTGGGCCCTCTCCCTTAAGAGGACGGAACCGAGGTGCCTCGAACTTGTTCGGAGGCCTTGGTTGCCGCACTCTTGCTGTCTCTAGAGATGGTCCCAAGCCACCCCAAAGACAGGCTGATAACTAGGTGACTCGCTATTGGAGCTACCAAATCAAGAAAAATCTCCCCTTTCATTGTTGTTGCCGCTTCTGCCCGACTGTTGTTACTGTTTCCCGCGCCGTGCTTGTTGGCGCGGCCGGTGGTTTGCTCCATACGAGCCATACCTGTTATTCAAAATTAGAATTTATTCATCCGTTAGGAAAGAAAGATGAAAAGAAAGAAAAAAAACTTATTAAAACTGGGCGATAAGTGATCGGACGACACGATGTTGTCGCGCGATATGACTTGACGCCCGACACAGGTGTGACGGGCGATTCGAGGTCACATGAAGCAAACCTGACATCGTCGTGAGAAGCATGACGCCCGATAGAATACATAGGGAAAACGCTATCGACCGGCGTTACGCGCGAAAGCATGTCGGGCGATAGAAAATCTGCAGGTCATGTAAACCCGATAAGTGGCTCGGTAAAAGATACTGGCATCGGGCGACAGGGTTATCGGCCGATAAACGTGTCGGTCTACAACCCTATCGGGCGAAAAGCCATGTCGTTTGGTAAGAAAACAACAAGCCGGCCGATAAGTTTCGCACGATACAAAACCTGTGCCGGGCGAGAGAAAACGTGTCGGGCAATAGGTGTGTCGGGCTATACCTTTGCTCTTAGGAGGCATCGCCCGTTACCAGGGCGAAGGCAAGATGGCTGACACACGAGAAAAAGGGAGGATCACTGCATGCGTTCCAGGTGGCAAAAAGGAGAAAAAGATAGCCCGACACGAAGAAACCTCCACGCTATCTATAGAGAACCCAGCTGGGGGTAAAACAGGCAAAACATGGCGCGCGTCGGGCATTTTAGTCACGCTATTCCCGAGACGCGCAGTCCCATCGGGCAGTCCAAGGGTCATCTGCTGCCCTTGCGACGCCCAGGGCGAGGCTGCCCGATACAAGCGGTTCTGCGCCCAGCTGGTCGACACGGTAGAAAAGCGGGCGGTCAAAAGGCCAAAACTAAACCAGGGTGAAGTAAAAGGCCACTGCAGGGTAAACCATCATTGGTATAGAGAAGGATCTCCTACCTCAGATGATATTACTACTCAATGCTCCGCAAAACACAGCGGTGGCCCATAAAACAAAAAGAGTCAGCACACATGCGCATGCACTGACTCGGGCCTTATTACAGTCCATAATGTTTGTTTTTACAAAGAAAAGAAATGTATCCTAATCTATGACTCGGGCTGCCTCCCGAAGAGCGCTGAAGTTTCCGTCGCCAGCTCGACCGGTGTAGGCTCTTCGGTTGTACCCACATCCAGCAAGTCAATCTCTGCTTTCCTGACAAACGCTTCGTCTTCATAAAACCTTTTCACTCTGTGCCCGTTCACCTTGAAGATCTTAGTCGGGTCATCCTTGTCACGGAGCTCCATCATTCCTGATGGGTATATCTTTGACACAGAAAATGGTCCCGACCATCTTGTCTGTAATTTCCCAGGAAAAAGATAGATGGAGGACTTGAATAACAAGACCTTATCCCCTTCGCTCACATCCTTTCTCCTAAGGTGGGCAAGCTGGGCTTTACGAAGGCAGAGGAAGTAGAGGCTAGGTACACTGTATCTATCCTTCCTCCCCTTCTTTTCTTCATTATTAGATCTTTGAGAAACTTGGCGTATGTGGGCATCTCCTCCAAAGCGTCAAGGAAGCGGACTTCAAGATGCAGCTTCCTGATCGAGTCCATGAACCTTTCGTGCCGCTTTTTCAGATTTGCCTTGATCAGCTTGTACGGGAACGGTATCCTGGGAGCATAAGGATTCCTCCCACCAGATGGCTCATCGGACGGTCTCGGCGCAGGCTCTTGGGCTTCTGCAGGCCTACCTCCGCCTCCTGCTGGAATAGCATCCTTGGGCCCTTGCTCAGGTTCCGGTGGGGCTTCATCAGCGCGTTCTACCGTCTTTCCTGATCTAAGCACTACCATTACTACAGTTTTAGGGTGAGGGAGCATTTTTCCTACAGAGTTCTTCATCAGAGCAGCCATCTGAGACAGTCGTTGATCGACCTCCCATTGGCGCATCTGCAGACTCGCCATCTGGTGTTGCATGGAATTCAAAGATCCAGGGTTGGTAAACGTCCCCTGTACCAACTAGTTGATAATGGTGTCCTGTCTTTTTATGTAGGCGGAAAGTTGACCAACCCAATTGGGCCGGGTCGCCCTCTCGCTTTGGCTCTGACATTCACCCTCAGAAAGGGGTTGCTCACAACGAGGCATGGTATCAAGGCTCGGTGGAGCAGGTCACAGCTTCGTAGGGTACCTGAAATATCACGAGAAATCAAGTTAGAACACAGAGTTATTTGGTTCTGGCAAAGAATAATGCTTAAAGAAAAAGAAAAAGAAAAAGAGGTGTTGTCAAGCCTATTTCTAAGCTTGAGGCACGGGAGTGTAGTTAGTGGCATCGGATTCGTCAACAGTGCCATTTGCCTTGTCCCCGGCAACGGCGCCAGAAAGTTGACCAGCCTAAATCGCGCGTCCTAAAATTGGAGGCGCATTTGAGGTAGTCGAGCCTTCACATTTATAACCCGAATCCTTCTAGGCCCCTGCAACTTTGTTTACGGGGTCGAAGTAGTCATACGGGGTCGAACACAGGGACAAGGTGGGTCGTGTTGACGACTCTGAATCGACACTCTACACTCCGGTGGGTATAAAGAGATATTAAAGTTCCCCGAAGGGGAACAACAAGCTGTCATGATTAAACCAAAGAAAACTATCTCCAACTGGAGTTAAAAGAAAGATTAAGATTTTGTCATTTAGCAGTTTTTAGGAATTTTCATGCAACAGAAAATAGAAAGATAAATTGCAGTTTAAGGCGTAATGCAAGTGATAAGACTTCAGTAAGACAAGCGGTAGCAGTAACACCCTGCACCCCTCCTCTCAGAGCGGGTGCCTCTAACCAAGCTTCAACACCCCTCTCGAGGTTGCTGGGCTCAAGTTAGAGTGGAATGATACTAAAACAACTCCGTTCCGGGCACTCTCGTACTCCAGAACCGGACCAAACACTAGATCCACAACCCAACTCTCGAAGTAGTTGCGACGGGAAAGACGATTCGGTAGCTAAGCGAAACGCGATCCAAAACATGCAAGCTGGAGTTCAGATATCCAACACAGCAGTTACCCAATCATAAGGCACCAAGCATTAAACAAATAGCAGTTAAGCATTTCTATTTCCATAAGCAATAAGGGTCTTAATACAATGCATAAGCTAAGAATTTAAATAACAGAATTAAAGATAGATGTCGCCTTCTTGATGTAGAAGAACGACAGACTACTGTAGCTCTCCTGCCCGATACCGGTCAGGAGCCGAGCCCGATACGGAAGTGTCGGGCGGCACCCCCTCTCGGGCAGCACCGACTGACGACTGACTGTATCGCTCAAGGACCCTGGCCGATATGCTCATGTCGGGCGGCGCACCCTCTCGGGCGGCACACATGACGGGCGGAGCATATCGGGTTCGATATCGTGTCGGGCAAAGAGCTACGAGTCTACTGTCGGGCACTCGTGTCGCTCATCTTCGCTGGCCGATATCGGCCCGCAGTGTCGCCCGGGGCAACACTAAGTGAACCATCCCTTCCCTCTCGGGATGAGGGAAAGGTCACCTAGTGTCGCCCCGCACAAGCACTGGGGCGCGATACTCTTGCTCTCACAGCTTCCTTCGAAGGTGGCTCTCAAACTTCCGAACTGTCTTGTCCGAATTCTCTTCCGACTCTCTCGACTTGTCCGAACTATCCGACCTTTCCGACTCATCCTTTCGGCTTCCTGTAGCTGCTATTTATAGGCGGCGGTTGAAGGAGTTATGGTGCTGGAAACGCCACGTAGCTCCCTTATACGCCGGTCGATGGATGTGGACGGCCGATACAGGTATGTCTCGGCGCGAGGCGTTGGCTATCGGTCACATGGCTGGCGGCACACCTGCCGGTGGGTGGTTGTGTCGCCCGACGAGTTTGGTCGTCGATGCGGCTTTGGCTCCCTGTCGGGTAGACAGTATGTCGGCCGACATGTCCTCCTTGCGCAGCGCCCTTCTCCGCCGATCATTCTCATGTTGCCCAGCCCCTGTCGGGTCGGGTTGTATCGGGCGTCAGGAAGGTCGAGACGGGCTTAGACTTATTGTGGGCCGGAATCGGCCTTATTGCACAAAAACGAGGAAAACTTTGTAGAAGATAGGAAAAATTGGAATAAGAGCGTTGCTTCGCCAATTGTTGCGAAAATGCTAATAAAGTAGAGGAAAATAGCAGAAAAGGGTAGTTTTGATAACAGAATAAAGGGCAAAAACGTCACAAAATTTGGTGTTATCAACGATGTTGCGCATATCCTTCCGGTAGGGTTGCTTTCCTTCACGACCTTCGGAGCAAAAGCAACGGTTGAGGGGTAAAACATCACTGGCCCGAAACTAAGGTCCCGGCCTCAGCTAGCATTACCCATCCCGTCCTATAGAATACTTCGGTGACCCATAAAACAGAGTCAGCGCATGTGGTGCATGCACTGACTCGGGCCTTATTACATCCCAAAATGTTTGTAATGTTTTTCTTGCAGGAAAGTAAAACGTCCTATTCTAGGAATTAAAAAGACAACTCGGGTTGCCTCCCGAGAAGCACTGTGTTTCTCATCTTCAGCTGGATTCTCATGGTCTCTTCATCATGCATCTTCATCCGTGCTTCTGCGGTCATTACCCCGTTCTTTTCGTCGGTTCGGTATTTGACAGAATCCTCCCTGATGGGTTCTTCACAATTTCAGCCAATTGAGCTAGCTGCTGGTCGATCTGGCGTTGGTGCGTCTGCATGTCTGCCAGTTGTACCTGCAATGAGTTCAAGACGCCGGAATTTGATAACGCACTTTGCACCAGTTGATTGTTGATCGTATCTTATTTCTTGACAAAATCAAATAACTGGCCAACCACGTCTTCCTGGCCCGTGCCTTTGCTTTGTTCTCGGTTAGGCCCTTGATACTTCCCCTTTGCTTGGAAGTTCCCTTTGTTTGATGGGAAATGAGTGTTTTTGGGGTATTGGCTTGGTCCTCCCCTTTGCTCAAAAGCTTGAGGTTGCTTGGAGGTGCCTTGCAACTGATGTGCATTTTCAGCTGCATCCTTGTTTCCATAGCTGAAACTAGGGTGGTCTGGCCTTTTGAAATTCACAAAAGCCACCTTCTCAGTTTCCTCATCCTCAGATTCGGAATTGCTTGATGCGTCTGGTTGGGTGTAGATGCAACTGTCTACTCCGTGTCCGCCTTCTCCACACGTTACACATTTCATTACCTTTTCAACTTGCTTCTTACCCTTTCTGCCAGATTCTTTTAGCTTCTTTACATCCGTAGCTATCCTCTGGATCTAAGAAGTGATTGTCTCCAGTGCCTTGGATTCAAAAGAAGATCCTTCACTAACCTTCTTAGCTTGGCCACGGTCAGATCTGTCATAGTCAGTGTCGGCTTGCAGCTCGGCCATGTTCTTGATGATCTTTTCAGACCTGCTCGGCTTTTTCCCTAAGAAGTCGCTCCCTGCTGCTGCGTTCAACGAAACCCTTTCCTCTGGAGTTAGGCCGTTATAGAAGGTAGTGATCAAGAACCCTTTCTTGTAGTTGTGGTGAGGGCAGTCCATCTGATATTCTTGGAATCACTCCCAAGCGTCATGGAGATTCTCATTAGGCTTTTGCATGAATGACGTTATCCTTTGTCTGTTTCTCACTGTCTTCTCAGTTGGGTAGAACTTATTTACAAATGCATCCGCCAATGCTCCCCATCCATTCAGAGCCTGGCGGGGCAGCCCTAGGTACCATGATAGAGCTTTATCTTCCAAAGAAAAGATGAAGCCCTTGCAATAGATTACCTCTTGGGGAACTCCCCTCATCTTGATAGTATCACAGATGTTCTTAAAAGCATCCAAATGGTGATAGGGATTGTCATTCTTGGAACTCCCTCTGAAGCTTTTGTTCTGAATCATGGAGATGACGGACGGCTTGAGTTCGAAGTTTGCGGCGTTGAATCGCGGAACGACGACAGGGCATCTGGAATTATTGGCCTTAGTGGAGGCTAGCTCCCTCAGAGTCTTCTCTTCTTCGTCTGAGTCATCGTTGTTGCTGCCTCCCTGTTGTTCTTGGCGTTGGTGTCACCTGTGTCGATGACGGTGACGATGCCTGACATGGGGGTGGCCTTCCTTGGAGTGTTCTGATTCCTGATCTTCCTGGTGATCATTTCCGTCGTAGCGATCATTGTCGCTTGGCGGAGGTGATTCATCCCTAGGCCTTCCCTGTTGTTCCCCTTCAACGTGCTGCGGTTTGACGCGGGGAGGCATAATGTTGATGATTGTACTCTGTCGATTGGTTGAATGGTGTTGGAGCTCGGTGGAACAGTGATCTGTTCTTCAGGGTTCCTAAAAGAATGGCACGAAAAATCAAGTCAGAAAATTGAATTATTTAGCTTAGGCTAAGAATAATAGTAATGAAAAAGAAAATGATAAAAGAAAAAGTGTGTTGTCAAACTTATTTCTAAGCTTGAGGCACAGGAGTGTAGTTAGTGGATTCGGATTCGTCAACAGTACCGTTTTTTCCTTGTCCCCGGCAACGGTGCCAAAAAGTTGACCGGCCTAAATCGCGTGTCCTAAAATTGGAGGCGGATTTGAGGTAGTCGAGCTTTTACATTTATAAACCTGAATCCTTCTAGGCCCCCGCAACTTTGTTTATGGGGTCGAAGTAGATATACGGGGTCGAACACAAGGACAAGGGGGGTAGTGTTGAGAATCCAGAATCGACACGCTACACTCCGGCAGGTATAAAGAGATGATAAATTCCCTAGGAGGGAAGCATAAAGATGTCACGAACAAAACAGGAAAACTATCTCGAAGTGGAGTTACTTGAAAGATTTAAGGTTTTAAGCATTTAGCAGTTTTTAGGGGTTTTCATGCAACAGAAACAGAAGGATACACTCGGAGCTAAGGCGAGGTACGAAGGATAAAACTGCGGTAAAGCAAGCGGCGGTAGGACCAATCATGTACCCCTCCTCTCGAAGCGGGCACCTCTAACAAGGCATCGGTTCCACTCTAGGGGTCACCGGACTCAAATTAGAGTGGAAAGGTTACTAAAGCAACTCCGTTCCGGGCACTCTCGTACTGCAGAATCGGACCAAACACTAGAGCCACAACACAACTCTCGAAGTTGTTGCGACGGGAAAACACAATTCGATAGGTAAGCGAAACACGATCGAAAACATGCAAGCTAGAGTTCAGATACCAAACATAGCAGTCATCCAACATATTGCACCAAGCATAGAGCAGCAAGTAAGTAAGCTTTTCTATTTCTATAAGCATTAAAGGTCTTAATTACAGTGCATGAGTAAAGAATTAAATAACAGAATTAAAGAATATGTGTCGCCTTCTTGATGTAGAAGGATGACAAGCTACAGTAACCATCCTGCCCGATATCAGACAAAGGGCCTAGCCCGATACAGGCGTGTCGGGCGGCACGCTCTCTCAAGTGGCATACCGCGACGGGCGACTGCATCGCTCAAGGACCTGACCGATATGCTCAAGTCGGGCGACACGCCTGACGGGCGGAGCGTATCGGGTTCGCTATCCTGTCGGGCATGGAGCTGCGTATCCTACTGCCAGGCACTGGTGTCGGGCACTCGTGTCGCGTATCTACATCGGCCAATATCGGCTCCCAGTGGCGCCCGGTACATTCCTAGGTGAACCAATCCCCTCCCTCTCGGGATGAGGAAGAGCTCACCTAGTGTGACGTCCCCGGATTTTGGCTTCTCCAAACCCTATTGGGAATGAGATGTCAGAATCCGAGAACATCATCCAATCATATCAGAGAGCGATGCGGAAGCATAATATGCATACATGAACATTCCACCATAACATTTCTCAACAATAACATGTATATTATTACAACATGAATTACATTTACATATTAAACAAAGATTTACAATCTATGAACATGTATGCTAACAAGATCTTAGATAATAGGTAAACATGGACAACTGCTCACTTCCCGTCTTTTATCCCAAGCTAGCTCTGAACCTAAAACATACGTGAAACGACGAATCAACACACAAGGTGTTGTGCATGTGGGTAGAAAGATACATACTAATATGCTTGCATAATTGAAATAATCTTGAGAAAGAAAGAGTAAAAGAAAACCTTATTTAAAGCGATAATCAGGTAAACACATTTTTAGTTGCCTTTTGATGCGTTTGTACTACTAAGTGGTGTCACACTTAATTTTTCCCCACCCCTTGGGCTATGGGGACCGAGTGTCGACCTTATATTCAGAGGGGAGAGAGAGATGTCGCACTTCATTTTTCCCCACCCCTTGAGCTATGGGGACCGAGTGCCGACCTCATATTTAGAGGGAGAGAGAGAGGATTGAGGGAGAGAGAGAGAGCATATATCCACTCAGTAGCTACAAACCATCCATATTCTTTTATGTTATGTAATGTTTTGCGGAGCATACACTACTAATACACATCCAAGAATTTATATGCAAACACAAGCATCCAAAGTACATCATATCATTATGCATTCATGAAAACTAGTCTTATACTTAATAAAAACCCACGTACCTGAGTTCAGAGATTCCTATTTATATTTTGGATCATCTACATCTCTGGTCATCACCTGATTAATAACAATTAATCGTCATTAATACATGGTTCATAATGTCATTGATATTTTAGGTCTAAGTTAGGGTTTAGGCCAAACCTAGGTTCAAACAGCCTAGAATATGTCTCTGATATTTTTCTACTAATAAATAGGTCATTTTATAGGTCTGGTCCAAATTTCATAATTTCTTGATGATTGGTCTATTTTCTAGAATTAAAAAGATGTTAAAGCACTTAAATGTGCATTAATGAGTAGAAGTCTAATATGCATCACTAATATTACGATGAGAGTCTACATGTATTCTCTTTACGATATTGGGGCTCAAGTAATATTTCCAGGTTTAGTGCCCACTATATGCTAATTATGCTATTTAAATAATCTTAAAAGAAACATCATCTTGTAAATGGAAACCCAGCAATAACACTACTTCAAAAGTTTGATCTAAGGGTCCTATAATAAGGTAGGCATTTTTTTGTGTCCAAGGGTATTTTTCTATGTTTCTATGGATTTTTGATGATGTAAACCGAGATTTACCTTTAGGGATTTACGGTGGACGTTGGATCCAGGGCATATCACCTCAGATGCCCGTCACATTGCTTAATAGGGGCGCAACTCGCTTTCTCATAATTGCAATAAACCGACTGATTTGTGGATGGTACTTGCTGACCCGACCCACGCTCCTCCCCTGCTTCTCAAATCACATGCTTGTTTCCCCTCAGGAGCTCCGTCACCTTCGAGGTGGGTGACAGGAGTGCGGCGGCCGGTAGAGTCTCCACTAGACCCGACAGCCCTATCTTCTTTGTCATCCTTGACTCCTGCACATTACATCTGTCACCGTTGTGAGCAGTTAGTCTGGAGAGCACCGGCAGGACCGGCGTGTCAAGGGTTGCTCGATGCCTCCAGATCTCCACCCTCGCGGCCCTTCTGATTTGCTCCCTTGGGCGAGAGTCGCCGTCGTGACCACGGGCTACGGCGCCGCCACTTTGAATCAAGGTCAGGCACCCAGGCTCGATCATGGAGCTGTCTCCAAATTTCTGCTGCCGCCCAGATCAGAAGAGGGGGAAAAACCTGACCTTCACGGTGGAGATGATGACTAGAGACAGTCAAAAGGAGACGGACACTACAGGGTCCTTCGGTGCTTCCCTGGCGCGACTGCAGGAACCAAGGAGGGGAGAAAGTATTGCAGGTCCCCTCGATCAAAAATAGGGCTAGAGGAGTCGGCTGCCACAACACACTGACGCACCAGATGAAGAAAGGGGAAAGAAGGCTCTGTCCTCCTCAAGGCCAATGGAGATCTGACAGCTGCTTACATACATGGGTCTTGGTTGCAAATGTGATGGGAGACCTCAGGGCATTCTCTTCTTCAGCCCTGATCGACGATCTCTGAGGCCATGAAGATAGTAAATGCAGGTTAAATACTCTCTGGGATAAAAATGGAGGAGCATAGCTGATTACCCCATTGTCTACTTCCTGCTCTGGAAGTGCCTAAAGTCACCCAGCCACCTACGAGTTGTAGTGGAGAGGGAGAGAGAGATATGGCTCCCAATGTTGCCTTCATACCCCTAGGAACCCCATGGGAGGGAGTTATCGGGATCCTTGAATCATGATGGATTCAACAGATCAGGTTAACACCCAAAACTTCTCGCTACTGACTCCTTCCACGATACCTAGGGGAAGTGGCCACATGATCCTAACCTTTCATAGTTGGGTGATGATGAGGTCTTCATCAAGTTTCCTACAGGCAGGCAGAATCAGGCCAAGCTTCCTATTGATCAGCCTCATGTAATTGAAGTCATGCTTCCCCCAGCTTGGGTGGGCTACATGACACATAACATGTTCATCAACCTATAGTTCTCAATCTCCTTAATAAAAAGAATCAAGTATCCTAAACTTTGGATAAATTTCCATAGGAACCTCAATATCTCTTTGTTGAATCATCTAAACATCTTGAAATTTTAGATATAGGTTCATAATATCCTAATATAGATTCTACCAAAATTTTGAGACAAGATCCAATTTCGGGTCATTGAGATAATTTCTTCAATCAATCTTATAAATACATTTATGAACCTTGACTTCATAAACGTCCAAATTGACTAACAAGGTACCCATCATAATATAACCCAAAAAGCATCATCATCAATCATATCTCTAATCACAAGTTTGGGTAAATCAAATTCAAATATTGAATAAATCACTTCATTCTAAGATTGGTCATCTTATGAATAACAATGAACCTCAAGTGTTATCTTTGGTTATTGGACCCTAAAATCACGGTTATTACATTCACCCCACCTTATATGGAATTTCTTCCTCGAAATTCAACTAATCTCACAATCATGGTGATATTAAAAAGTTCAGCTTCATAACATTCACTACTTGTAGATGCCAATGTTGTTATAGTATTTAATGAACTCTAAGTTGCCATCTTAGGTTTGTGAGCAAATAGGGGTGCACACTCTGCCTTATATCGGTTAAAGCATCATCAATCAGCTCAAACATAGCAGGACATTATTAAATATCAAATTTACATCCCCTACCTCCCTAGAGGAAAATAGGGTTTATCATACATATGATGTTGAGAAGATACTTTTTAGGGTTTCATTCATTTTTTTTTGCTCCACTCACCTAGGTAGGGTGAGATCAAGATTTCATGTAATTTATTAACAAAAATTTTCAAACTCAACATCATTATTATAATTTAATATCAACATCATTCTAGGATTTTATCCTTAGAAAAGGGCTTGATTTTTCATATTTACGTATTAGGGTTTCACCCTATTGTGTGAGAGTTATCCTCAAACTCATATGGATAGATTGAGAAGGATTGAGGTTAGGCACTATATATTGTGATCATGTAATCTATGATCCAAATATTTTTTTTTAGCTCACGGTTTCAAACTTATATCTTTCATGCATGATATAGAGGGATAGAGAATATACTAAGCCAATCTTATCATGATTTCAAACTTGGATATTACATGCATGATATAGGAATTGAATATAGAATAGATCAAGCTTTTATGAGTGACTCCTCATATGTAAATCATCTATATAGCTCAAGTAAGGTATCTATCATCATATATTAAGAAAAAGAAGTGGAAGGAACAATATTTATGAGTATCTTATGCACAAGGCATTTTACTCTCATAACTAATGTTTCATCTAACACCTCACTTGCAGCTAATGATAAGTTCCACAACATAAGTCACTAAAGATATGATCTAACTCAGTCAAGGATTGACTTTTAATTTATGAGTTTTCTACCCATAACATTATTTGTACCCAACTCACACACTTATGATTGAATCATGCCAAAAGGACTCAACTCATTTACTCAGGAGTAACCTAGTTTAGGACACATCATTTCATATATATTTCATATTTTTCATATATTATAGGGTAGGTCCTATGACCCTCTCCTTGTGGGTCTCACTCTCTATGGAGTTCACCACATATCTTGTCCTAACACTAGAGGTCCTCCTTTGTAAAAGAGCTTGAGGCTCATGCATATTCAACTTTATATTAAACTTAGATTGCCTTGATAAGAAAGGAGTATGTCTTTTCTTCATCAAGACTTAGCTTAGATTATCCAAATTGGTTTCAAACCTCATTTACAACTTAGATCTTTATAAACAACATACACCTCAGAGATCAAAATTATATTAGATCATCCTTTCTTACATCATCTATCATTCTATTATCTATCTATCTATCACATATCCTTATAAGGCTCTAGACATCTATTAAAGATATACTCTCTCTTCTAGACTGATGTCACTCCTTTTCACTTAGGTTGCATGAACACTAACTACTCTACAGTGTGAGGGACACATTTTTATATTTACATATATATAATAAAATATTATATAGTTTTTCTCCGAGAAAAGAGATGTCAGAGAAAATTTTCGAGGATCGAGCCGATTGGAAAACAAAACCAAATCAGCAAAATCGAGTGTCCCACACACAGTAGATAGTCTAGTGCCCTATAACCTAGTGAAATGGTGAGAACGAGATGTAGACTAGTGTAGCTACCCAATACATATGAGCTCTATATGGAAAGGGTTTCTCACACTTGTCTAAACCTAGTTCTCGAACATCTAGGTTCTAACCTAGAGGCTAAGTCAGAACTTATTCCTACAGAACAACTTACTAAGTTTCTAGGATTTAAAGTGAAAGGTGAAATTACATTTTATGTTTCATGGTGAGAAATTGTTAGGTGTAGCTATTGTTCATGCTCTGATACCAACTGTGACGTCCCCGGATTTTGGCTTCTCCAAATCCTATTGGGAATGACATGTCAGAATCCGAGAACATCATCCAATCATATCAGAGAGCGATGCGGAAGCATAATATGCATACATGAACATTCCACCATAACATTTCTCAACAATAACATGTATATTATTACAACATGAATTACATTTACATATTAAATGAAGATTTACAATCTATGAACATGTATGCTAACAAGATCTTAGACAATAGGTAAACCTGGACAACTGCTCACTTCCCGTCTTTTATCCCAAGCTAGCTCTGAACCTAAAACATACGTGAAACAACGAATCAACACACAAGGTGTTGTGCACGTGGGTAGAAAGATACATACTAATATGCTTGCATAATTGAAATAATCTTGAGAAAGAAAGAGTAAAAGAAAACCTTATTTAAAGCGATAATCAGGTAAACACATTTTTAGATGCCTTTTGATGCATTTGTACTACTAAGTGGTGTCACACTTAATTTTTTCCCGCCCCTTGGGCTATGGGGACCGAGTGTCGACCTTATATTCAGAGGGGAGAGAGAGATGTCGCACTTCATTTTTCCCCGCCCCTTGGGCTATGGGGACCGAGTGTCGACCTTATATTTAGAGGAAGAGAGAGAGAGAGGATTGAGGGAGAGAGAGAGAGCATATATCCACTCAGTAGCTACAAACCATCCATATTCTTTTATGTTATGTAATGTTTTGTGGAGCATACACTACTAATACACATCCAAGAATTTATATGCAAACACAAGCATCCAAAGTACATCATATCATTTTCATTCATGAAAACTAGTCTTATACTTAATAAAAACCCACATACCTGAGTTCAGAGATTCCTATTTATATTCTGGATCATCTACATCTCTGGTCATCACCTGATTAATAACAATTAATCGTCATTAATACATGGTTCATAATGTCATTGATATTTTAGGTCTAAGTTAGGGTTTAGGCCAAACCTAGGTTCAAACAGCCTAGAACATGTCTCTGATATTTTTCTACTAATAAAGAGGTCATTTTATAGGTCTGGTCCAAATTTCATAATTTCTTGATGATTGGTCTATTTTCTATAATTAAAAGGATGTTAAAGCACTTAAATGTGCATTAATGAGTAGAAGTCTAATATGCATCACTAATATTAAGATGAGAGTCTACATGTAGTCTCTTTACGATATTGGGGCTCAAGTAATATTTCCAGGTTTAGTGCCCACTATATGCTAATTATGCTATTTAAATAATCTTAAAACAAACATCATCTTGTAAATGGAAACCCAACAATAACACTACTTCAAAAGTTTGATCTAAGGGTCCTATAATAAGGTAGGCATTTTTTTGTGTCCAAGGATATTTTTCTATGTTTCTATGGATTTTTGATGATGTAAACCGAGATTTACCTTTAGGGCTTTACGGTGGTCGGTAGATCCAGGGCATATCACCTCAGATGCCCGTCACAATGCTTAATAGGGGCGCAGCTCCCTTTCTCAAAATTGCAATAAACTGGCTGATTTGTGGATGGTACTTGCTGACCCGACCCACGCTCCTCCCCTGCTTCTGAAATCGCATGCTTGTTTCCCCTCAGGAGCTCCGTCGCCTTCGAGGTGGGTGACAGGAGTGCAGCGGCCGGTAGAGTCTCCACTAGACCCGACAACCCTATCTTCTTCATCATCCTTGACTCCTGCACATTACATCTGTCATCGTTGTGAGCAATTAGTCTGGAGAGCACCGACAGGACCGGCGTGTCAAGCGTTGCTCGACGCCTCCAGATCTCCACCCTCGCGGCTCTGCTGATTTGCTCCCTTGGGCGAGATTCGCCGTCGTGACCACGGGCTACGGCGCCGCCACTTTGACTCAAGATCAGGCACCCAGGCTTGATCATGGAGCTGTCTCCAAATTTCTGCTGCCTCCCAGATCAGAAGAGGGGGAAAAACCTGACCTTCACGGTGGAGATGATGACTAGAGACAGTCAAAAGGAGACGAACACTACAGGGTCCTTCGGTGCTTCCCTGGCGTGACTACAGGAACCAAGGAGGGGAGAAAGTATTGCAGGTCCCCTCGATCAAAAACAGGGCTAGAGGAGTCTGCCGCCACAACACAGGAACTAAGGAGGGAAGTGGCCACATGCTCCTAACCTTTCAGAGTTGGGTGTTGACGAGGTCTTCATCAAGTTTCCTACTGGAAGGCAGAATCAGGCCAAGCTTCCTATTGATCAGCCTCATGTAACTGAAGTCATGCTTCCCCCAGCTTGGGTGGGCTGCGTGACACATAACATGTTCATCAACCTATAGTTCTCAATCTCCTTAATAAAAAGAATCAAGTATCCTAAACTTTGGATAAATTTGCATAGGAACCTCAATATCTCTTTGTTGAATCATCTAAACATCTTGAAATTTTAGATATAGGTTCATAATATCCTAATATAGATTGTACCAAAATTTTGAGACACAAGATCCAATTTTGGGTCATTGAGATAATTTCTTCAATCAACCTTATAAATACATTTATGAACCTTGACTTCATAAACGTACAAATTGACTAACAAGGTACCCATCATAATATAACCCAAAAAGCATCATCATCAATCAAATCTCTAATCACAAGTTTATGTAAATCAAATTCAAATATTGAATAAATCACTTCATTCTAAGATTGGTCATCATATGAATAACAATGAACCTCAAGTGTTATCTTTGGTTATTGGACCCTAAAATCACAGTTATTACACCTAGTGTCGCCCGGTACGAACACTGGAGCACGATATGCCTGCTCTCGCAGCCTCCTCCAAAGATCACTCGACTATCCGAAACCTGAAGTGACCAAGCTTGTCTGAACTGTCTAAGCTGTCTTTTTGGCTCCCTGTAGCTGCTATTTATAGGCAGCTGGTTGTGAGAAGATTGGTGCTCGAAGCGCCACATGTCCTCCTTTCCACCATTCAGTTGGTGGTCGACTGTCAGGCGTCATGGCGAGAGACGCCTGCCGGTGGGTGGCCGATATCGTGCGGCACATGGAGTAGTTGCGGCGCGCTTGGCTCCCTCTCGGGTAAAGAGGTGTGTCGTCCATCGCGCAACCCTGCCGATCAGCGTGTGTATCGGGCATCAGGGGGGACGAGACAGTCTTGGACTTATTTGCGGGTCAGAACGGCCTTATTGGTGCTAAATGGGCCAAAATAGGAGGAAACTCTGCAAAAGATGGAAATATTGGACTGAGAGCATTACGGAAATGCATATAAAAGTGAGGAAAACAACAGAAAAGGGCAGTTTTGATAACAGAAATAAAGGCCAGAAACATCACAAAAATTGGTGTTATCACACACTATCATGATATTGGTCACATATCCTCCCAAATGCAATTACAATGACATGTTGGGAGAGGACATTGTCATGATATTGGAGGTGGCTCCTCTCAGATGCATTTTCAAAGACTTGATGTGAGAGGATGCCATAATGATATGGGCCCTGGTTCCTCCCAGAAACATATTCAGTGACATGTTGTGAGACGACACCATCATGATATGGGCCCTGGCTCCTCAGAAATTTACTTTTAGGGACTTACCGTGAGAGCACACTATCATGATAGTGGTCTTATATCCTCCCAAATGCAATTACAATGACATGTTGGAAGAGGACATTCTCATGATATGTGATGTGGCTCCTCCAAAATGCATTTGTGGGATCTTCCCGTGAGAGGACACCATCATGATATGGGTCATGGTTCCTCAAAAGTTTATTTTTAGGGACTTGTTTTCAGAGCACACTAACATGATATTGGTCATAGATCCTCCCATATACACCTCCATCCACATGCTATGAGAGGACATTCTCATGATATGGGATAAAGGGTCACCCTGGCGAAATCCATGTGCAGGATTTGTGCTTTTGGTCCGATCCCCATTTATAGCAAAAGTGTGTTGGACAAATGTGATGCAATCTTTGACTTTACTCCTCCACTTCATCCCAAAACCCATCTTATCCATCACCACATCAAGGAAACTCCACTCCACCGTGTCGTATGCTTTGGACATGTCCAACTTCATAGCAAGACTGCCTTTTTTCTTCCCTTTTCTCTCTTCATAGAGTGGAACACTTCATAGGCTATGAGAGCTCAATGTTATGATATAGGTCATATATCCTCCTAAATGAATTGTTAGAGACTTGATATGCGATGACATTTGTCATGATATGGGCCCAAGTACCTCAAAAATGTATTTTCAGAGACTTGCTGTGAGAGGACACTTTCATGACATGGGCATTGACTCCTCTCAAAAGAATTTTAGGGACTTGTTGTGAGAAGAAAACATCATGATATGAGCCCTGGCCCCTCACAAATTCAATTTTAGGGACTTGTTGTGAGACATCACTATCATAATATGGGTCTTAGCTCATCCCAAATGCATTTTGAGGGACTTGTTGTTAGATGATACTATCATGATATGGGCCATGACACCTCCCAAATGTATTTTTAGGGACTTGTTGTGAGAGGACATTGTGGTGATATGGGCTCCAAATATAGCCAAATGCATTTGTAAAGATTTGTTGTGAAACGACATTGTCAAGATATGGGCACTAGATCCTCCTTAATGCATTTCAAGGAGTTGTTGTAAGAGCTCAATGCCATGATATAGGTTTTGGATCTTCCTAAATGAATTGTTAAAGACTTTCTATGAGATGACATTTGTCATGATATGGGCCCAAGCACCTCCCAAATTCATTTTTAGAGACTTGTTATGAGAGGACACTTTCATGAGATGAGCCATAGTTCTTCCTAAAAGCATTTTTGGGGACATGATGTGAGAGGACAACATCATGATATGGGTTGCAACTCCTCACAAATTCATTCTTAGAGACTTGATGTGAGCAGACATTGTCATGATATGGGTCGTGGGTCCTCCCTAATACATTTCTAGGGACTTTCTATGAGAGGACACTGTCATGATATGTGACATGTCTCCTCCCGAATGCATTTATAGAGACTTTATGTGAGAGGACAATGCCATGATATGAGCCTTGGATCCTCCATAATCCATTGCTATGGACCTTTTATGAGAGGACATTATCATGATATGGGTCGTGGCTCCTCCCAAATGCATTTTTTGGGACTTACTGTGAGACAATATTTGTAATTATATGGGCCCCAAATACACTCAAATGAATTTTTGGGGACTTGTTGTGAGAGGACACTATCATGATATGATCCCTGGATCCTCACAAATGAATTTCAAGGGATTTGTAGTGAGAAAAGACTGTCATGATAGGGGGCTTGGCTCCTCCAGATACATTTTTGAGAACAAGGTCCATAGAAATGGATTATGGGCCCTGATTCTATTTATTTGAAGGGACATGTTATGAAGGACACTATCATGATATGGGCCATGTATCCTCCATAATGCATTTGAAGGGACATGTTATGAAGGACACTATCATAATATGGGTCGTGGAACCTCCCAAATGTGTATTTAGGGACTTGATGTGAGATAATATTTGTTATGATATGGGCCCTGACACCTCCCAAATGCATTTTCATGGACCTATTGTGTAACGCCCGGGCTCACTGCCCAAAGCTCTAGTAGAGTTTCAGGAATGACGACTGGCCCCACAGACCACCACTAGCCTTAACTACGCACTTTGTCCACACTGACGCGCAAGCCAGGATCAACTTCCCGACTGGTCACCCATCCTAGTACTACTCCAAGCCGAGCACGCTTAACTATGGAGTTCTTTAGTGATGGGCTCCCGGAAAAGGAGGTGCACCTTGGTGATATGGGTAGTACAATCATTCCTTTTAAGATCATGTTATCCGAGGCCTCAAATCCTGGGATGTTACAATCTCCCCCACTTAGACTCTTGACGTCCTCGTCAAGGCTCAACTATATGGCCTCATAATCTGACCCCATTTCAGTACAGACCCGCAATGGCCCATGGACACCCAGCTCCCATCCACGACTACCAGCGCAAGGGCGGGTCCATCTCATCTCTACGGATAGCCCTTTCCAACTTGTCTGGACCGCACGGCTCAAGACTGGCATGCCACATGCCCATGTGGGCCCCACCTACTGGAGGGGTTATGGCTCTGATACCATTTGTAACGCCCGGGCCCACTTCCCAAGGCTCTAGTAGAGTTTCAGGAATGACGAATGGCCCCACAGACCACCACTAGCCTTAACTACGCACTTTGTCCACACTGATGCGCAAGCCAGGATCAACTTCCCGACTGGTCACCCATCCTAGTACTACTCCAAGCCGAGCACGCTTAACTATGGAGTTCTTTAGTGATGGGCTCCTGGAAAAGGAGGTGCACCTTGGTGATATGGGTAGTCCAATCATTCCTTTTAAGATCATGTTATCCAAGGCCTCAAATCCTGGGATATTACATGTTGTGATAGGACGTTGTCATGATATGGGACCTGACACCTCCAAAATGCATTTTTAAGAACTTACTGTGAGATGTCAGTATCATCATATGTGCCATGGCATCTCTGAAATGTATTTTCAAGGACTTGGCATGAGATGACATTGTCATGATATAGGCCCAAACTTGAGAGGACATTGTCATCATATGTGCCATGGCATCTCCCATTTTCACTTGAAACTTGTTGTGAGAGGAAACTGTCACAATATTCATCCCAAATGCAATTTTTGTGAGTTAATGTGAGAGGACACTGTCATGATAAGGGCATGACACCACATAAATACATTTCTAGGAACTTGGTGCAAGAGGTTAGTGGCACAATATGGGCCATGGCTCCACACAAATGCATTTTAGGGAGTTGGTTTGAGAGGACACTCTCATGATATGGGCCATGTCCCCTCTCAAATGCATGTTCATGGAGTTGCTTTAAGATGTTTGATGACACTTAGCTTCTAGGAGGAATGGGAGTGTATGTTGTATCATGTTCTATCACGGTCACAACGTGCATTGTGGAGATAGTCATGATTTTGCATTGTGAGAAATGATTCATGACACCTCCCAAATGTAATTTTAAGGACTTGATGTGAGATAAAATTTTTCTTGAAATGGGCCCTGACACCTCCCAAATGCATTTTGATGGACTTGTTATGAGAGGACGTCGTCATGAAATGGGACCTGACACCACCCAAATGCATTTTTAAGGACTTATTATGAGATAACATTGCCATCATATGTGCGATGGCACCTCTCAAATGTATTTTCAAGGACTTGGTGTGAGACAACATTTGTCTTGATATGGCTCAAACTTCACCGAAATGCATTTTTAGGGACTTATTATAAGAGGACTTGATGTGAGATAACATTTGTCTTGAAATGGGCCATGACACCTCCTTAATGCATTTGAAGGGACTTGTTGTGAAAGGACACTATAATGATATGGGTTGTGGTACCTCCCAAATGCATTTTTAGGGATGCGTTGTGAGATAACATTTATCATGATATGGGCCCTGACACCTACCAAATGCATTTTCATGGACTTGTTATAAGAGGATGTTGTCATGATATGAGACCTGACACATCACAAATGTATTTTTAGGACTTACTGTGACGCCTTGCTTTAACGATGTTGTATCATGTTCTATCGCGATCACGATGTGAGTCATGGAGACAGTCGTTATGTTGCATTGTGAGATATGGGTCGTGTCACCTCCCAAATGCATTTTTAGGGACTTTATGTGAGATAAAATTTGTCTTGAAATGGGCCTTGAGACCTCCCTAATGCATTTGAAGGGACATGTTGTGAAAGGACACTATCATGATATGGGTTGTTGGGTCTTGTTTTAGTCAAGATTATCATTTCTCTTGTGTTTTGGGTCTAGAAAGATGTGTACCGTGTGCATTTGAGGTTGAGACAGTTGGTGTTGTTTTGGTTGTGATGGTTTGCCTTGTTTCAGTCATGATGGTCCATTCTGCTTCTGGATCCATTTTGGTATGGTCTGGTCACGTCGATGTGTTTGTTATGGTCGCAGCGTTGTGTTGTGAGGGTGGGTCACGACCTTATGTTGTGGGTTGGTCGCGAAGCCTATTGTAATGCTAGTGATGATGTCTTGATTTAACGTTGTTGTATCACATTCTATCTCGGTCCTGACGTGTGTCATGGAGACAGTGGTGAAGTTGCATTGTGAGATATGGTTGTGGCACCTCCCAAATGCATTTTTAGGGACTTGATGTGAGATAACATTTGTTTTGAAATGGACCCTGACACCTCCCAAATGTATTTGGAGGGACATGTTGTGAAAGGACACTATCATGATATAGGTCATGGTACCTCCCAAATGCATTTTTAAGGACATGATGTGAGATAACATTTGTCTTTAAATGAGCCCTGACACCTCCCAAATTAATTTTCATGGACTTATTGTGAGAGGACGTTGTCATGATATGGGACCTGACACCTCCCAAATGCATTTTTAAGGACTTGTTATGAGAGGACGTTGTCATGATATGGGGACCTGACACCTCCCAAATGTAGTTTTAAGGACTTTCTGTGAGATGACATTATCATCAAATGTGATGTGGCACCTCCCAAATATATTTTCAAGGACTTGGATTGGTTTTGGTTGTGATGGTTGGCCTTGTTTTAGTTGTGATGGTCCATTCTGGTTTTGGACGTGACACTCCATTTTGGTCTGGTCATGGCACTACATTTGTTATGGGCATGATGTTGTGTTGTGAGGGTAGGTCATCAGTAGATTTGTAGATTACTTGTGTCATAATTTTATCTCGAGTCTCATATTTGGCTCTGTAATATTTTTGCAAACATTTAAATTCCTCATCCCATATTATAGATACCCAATATGGATTCCCAAAGTGTCTAATTTGAACAGTGCTTCTACTGATATATATATCAAAGTTGATGATAGATTACTGAGTTAGTACTTATATAGGTTCTCTCCTTTTCTTTATGGATAAGATGGGTTAATGTGGTTTTTATTTGGTGTTGGAATAGGTGGTTTTTGAGGGATGTGGTTTGTGCAATCTGAAATAGTAGGCAATATGAATTTTTTGTTTTATGGATCATGCGCCTGGAACCTTTTTGATAATATTCAAGTGTTTTTTAAACGAAATGGGACACACTTTAGGCCCATCATTAGGATAGATGTGCCAAGTGCAACCTATTAATTAAAGTCAATCTATTTTTCTAGATATTAGGATACATGTGCCAAGTGCAACCTACAATGGACCTTATTGATAATTAAGTTTTATGAAACCTAATGCTCTTTATTTTAGAAGAAAAAAAAGTTCACATTTCAATGGGGAAATGTTAGGTTTTCTAGACTAAATGGGACACATTTTAGGCCCATCATTAGGATAAATGTGCCAAGTGCAACCTATTAATAAAAGTCAATCTATTTTTCTATATATTAGGATAGATGTGCCAAGTGCAACCTACAATGGACCTTACTGATAATTAAGTTTTATGAAACCGAATGCTCTTTATTTTAGAAAAAAAAGCTTACATTTCAATGATAATGTCTGATGCATGTCTAAGGAGTTACTAGTATGTCCATAGGATTTGTAGGATTGAATTGACCAACCTCCTTGCTACATGCCAGGATGGTTGTGACATGTCCCAAGATAGGAACTTACACCATTTATTCGAAATGCGATCCAAGGGTAGGAATATAACCCAAATGGCATTCTACTATGAAGAAAGAGTTACCTCACTTATTGGCCATTCACAATATCTATCTAGTACAATGTACATAACAATTAATTTAACTCAACCAAGGCTCCCTTTTGAGGACATAACTCCACTGACCTTGTAGTTCAGCCTAATTCTATACGAGTCAACTCATATATCATGATCATAGCTCCAAATCAAGGAACAAGCCACATCATGAATTCATTTTACCACGCCGCCCTCCCAACAATAACAACATGTATTTGTGATGGTCATATCCAACTTGTAACAAATTTAACTTGGCCTAAATCACAATTATCAATATTGAAACATGTCTTGTACCAATGAGATTGAATTTCCCAAATTTGATCTATCTTTTCCTTTAAACCAGACCCACTTTATGTATCACATGACCCATCAGACCTCATGTCCCCTAATACATCCAATATTGATTTAAATGGTACATAATTTAACGAAGAAATATTATTTGTGAAGGATAACAGCCCAAACAAGTTAAGGGTTGAATTATTTATTTTAGTTCAAGTTTACGTGTGTTTGGGTCTAATTAGGGACTTGTTGTGAGATAGAATTTGTCATGAAATGGGCCATGACACCTCCTAAATGTATTTTTATGGACTTGTTATGACAGTTCTACTTCTGGACGTGACACTTCATTTTGGTCTGATTATGATGTTGCATTTGTTGCGGTCGCAACGTTGTGTTGTGAGGGTGGGTCGCGACATTGTGTTGTGGGTTGGTTGTGAATCTGATGTGTAACGCTGGTCGTGATGCCTTACTTTAACGTTGTTGTATCACGTTCTATCGTGGTCGCAACGTGTGTCGTGAAGGCAGTCATGATGTTGTGTTGTGAGATCTAGTTTCCTTCTTATTGTTAATTACTTGCAATTGAAGCATAATCAACCAAAACCAACCTTTAAACCCTCACACTTTACTCTCCGCTTTAGGAACATAGATCAAATTAACTTAGTTCTAGTGGCCCCTCTATCCCTGAGGATTGACCCTACTCTTGCCACTTTCCTACACTATAGCACGACCTCGTGCTCTTACGGGCATGTGTAATTAGTTAAGCCAGTGTGTCATTGTAACATACCAAAATCTGGACATTTTGCCTTTTGGTCCTCTTTTCCATCTTTTCCTTTCATTTCTATCCTCTTTGGTCTTTCTATTTAATTTGTGGACAATATGATGGTTTAATAAATATTTGTTCACCTTTTCTCTCAATATTTGGGTTTATGCACAAATACCTCAGTAAGACTTTAGATAATGGGCCTAAAGTGCAAATTGTACACTAAGCAATAAAAAGAATAAAATATTTCGTCCTAGAACTTTCTAGCACTTCCTAGAATAAGAGAAATAAGAGAAAATCTGAATTTGAAATAAAGAAGAAGATAAATGCAATAATTAAAGGTAATATGGGAATTAACGGGTAAAGAAGATAATGAGGAAGATATTGCACAAAATATTATAATTTGAAACCATCAGGATAATTTGACACTTAAATTCGTTTCCTTGAGCAAAAAGTAACTTAAGGGCCAAGTATCATTTAAAGTGCAACATAATATAAATATTAATGACATTATCAAAAGAAAATAGGAAATATGCCAATAAAGTGAAATAAAATACTTAATGTTCTCAAATAAGAAAAATAACTCCAAATTCAAATTGTAAACATAAAAAGAAGCCTTTGGGCAAATTTGCAGCTAATTTGGAAAATATTTGATGAGAAGATAAATTAAGGAGAGAGAAAGTGTACAAAACTTTCAACACATTATTTAAAATAACAAACGACTTCAACAAATGGGAATAAAACCAAATTCGTATCCAACATACTTAATATGAGTTATGGGTCAAGTTTTATAATTTTTGGATAATCCTAACATCATTAGTAAAGGAGGAAAGAGAAAATAGTAATTGGCTTAATTAAAATTTTCTCAAAAAGCAAATATAATTTTATATTCGGATTCCTCACCCTTAAATAATTAGAGAAAGGTTTATGCATTAAATGCACCAAATGATCAAAGTTAGCAAGTTGTATTAAATGATCATTTCATCTTCTTCCTTGGTCGTGTATGAACAGTAATCCACGTTTTGGTGATTTTTTCGGATGGCTATTTCTCCCTCGTTTCTCAATGAAACTTCGCGAAACAAGTTGCATTGGATTGCAAATTCGATTCCACATCCAACTGTTACAAGATCTCGTGTTTTAATCTAGTATTCGGGAAACACCCAACTTGGGTGCCGCCTCTCCCTATCCCCACCTTGGTAAACCCTAACCTAGGCCTCCTTGCCTATAAATATTCATACTCCTAGATCCGCCGTCACCCTAGAAATTCAACCCAACCTTTGATTTTGTGTTTCGTGTCCGTTTGGACCCTCGACTAGCCACCGACACTACCTAGCTTACGACGCCTCTTTCTCCCTCCACACTTCGCTCCGGTCGAATTGAAGACACCATCAGGTTCGGCTTTCTTCAAGCTTTCTTTTGCATATTTGTACTTTAAGTTTGGTTTAGAATTGCGAATTTTCCCAACTCGGCCATGGAGCAGCCAACCATGGCGTTGAGGTGCTTTAGAGAAGATGACTCCCATATTTTTTATTTTTTTTACCGTTTTTCCCTCTTTTGAGTTCCTTTCGACTTTGTTTTTGTGCAAGGTTATATCGGTCTTTCCGATTCGTTTTGGGCGTGTTGACTCGGCCTTGACCTGGGCGCCACTTAGGCAGCCAGCAGGCGCGGTTCGCTGACTTGGCCCACGGTGATTGGGCCAAGCAGCAGGCCCGACTCCTCTCTTCCTCTCTGGTCTTGTTTTGCTGAGGTGTCACTCTCTCATTGGTCTGTTTTTGAAAAATCATATCTTTTTACTCGATTATCCGAATTAAAAACTAAAATATGTTTTGGAATCGGGAGAATGAGATCTATCCAATAAAAATGTTTTTGTGGTTTGATTCTGAGATTTTCTAACATGTATTTTTCGAGTCAATTTAATTACTTAAAAATCAAGAAAATAGCCTAAAAGACAATATCTCGAAAATATATAAAGTTATATGTTATTTTGATTATAAAACCCTAACTAAGACAATGATGATGTTTTCCAGACCTAAATCGGTGGTTTGTAGAAAAAAGTTAGTAACTTTAGGGTTTTAAGCGTTTAATGAATGAATATTGTTCTAATACATAAATATGGTCTTGATATTAGGAAAAGTGGAACATTGAATTGATTAAGTGGTACAAGTCGATAATTGGAATCAATCTTAAAGGTATGTGCATCTACTCTTCAGTTGGGAAAACCTTATACCGTTACCTATAATTTCTTATGAGGCTTAAACTGATCTAAATCCTTGATTTTTGAAACCTAAATTGCTTATTGCCTCAAAAGTAGATGTAGTATTATCTTGATTGGGTATTCATACCCCGCTGCCATGTTACATATTCTTTTTCTCAACCTTGCCATAACTCTTTTGTTAGCATGTAATTAAATGATCTATTTAATGTTTAAGTAGTGGTACTTATGTACAACCACCCAGGTGTCGGTGTTGTGCAAGGTGAAGGACAAGCTTGAAGGAAGTTTCCCTCCGGAGTTGATCTTTAGCTTTTGGAAAGGATGGCTAGGTTGCTATAGCTAGATCCTGCTTATCTTATTTTTTCTTTTAGAAATCATTCTTGTAATAAACATTAAAGCCATGCAAAGGCTTGTTATTTCTTTCTTTCCGCTGCTATTGACATTTTATTATGTATCTGGAATAATGCTTATTTACTTGGAATATTATGCAATCATCCTCAAAGTCTCTAAATTTTGATAAAATTTGTGGATGTTTGCATTTCCTTTAAATTTTAGTAAAGAGGTGATCTCGCCTCTTTACAGCATGGTATCAGAGCCTTTAGGCGACTATTAAGGTATGCAGTTGAAGCAAGGGTGTCTAGAAAGGATCAGGGTATCAGGGGCTGGCAAAATTTTCCTCCGCACCACTAGCTTGGTATACGAGGACTCCCGTGCCCATATGATCTGGCCTGGCCTGTGCCGATACGAATTGCCCGAAATAGTATGCTTTTAGGCAATAGCATTCTAGTTATCCTTTTCTCATCTCTATTTCTATTCTCTTCTCATCTATGATTCTATACTCCTGAGAACCTAATATGATAACCTTTGACTTGTTTGAGGATATATACCCTATATAGTTCCTTATGTCCCTTAGGACTATATGCTTGAATAGTTTATCCATAGAACCTAGACCTTGGAGTTTGGGTGTTTGGAAAGATATCAGAGTGCGCAGTGGAAGCATGATGGATCTGAATATGGTTTAGTTAGACTTATCCTTTAACCCTAGTATAGTAGGTCAAACTCTTTTAGGGGTATTGTATGGTTAGGTGATGATGTTTGAGTGGTTAGATTTTGAGGATGAAATCCTATTTAGGGGGATGGAACCCTATAACATCTACAAGATCTATCTTTAGAAACCCTAACCTCATACTTCAGTGGTTAGTGTGCTTGAATCCTTAGTTTTGACCAAACATGTAATAGTTGTAATCCTAACGTGCTTGTTTATATATTAATAAACACATAATTATCATCTAAGGAATAAATCATATGCTTGAACCCTAATGAATATTCAATGCACATAATATGAATATCAATGCTAATTGTCAATAAGTAAGTTGATAATAATGTCATGAACCAATAGGCCCTAATGATATGATGATTAAGGTTATAATTCATAACTTAATGCATGCCAAGAAATGAATGAGTGCAATAAAATGGTCATGTTGACCTAAACCCTAAGTTGTAATATCTAACCCTAATCTATACATCTTTAATGCCTTTCATGATACATTAATGATGATTAGTTCCATAATTAGTTAACCTACATTGATACACATAAATGATGTACATATGATCATCTAATCACATATTAATTAAGTCATCAATATGAATGCATGTTACCTTGATAACTAATATACATGTTATTAGTCACTTAATGTGAATCAATTCATTAATCTGTAATATAACCCACCTTGATCATTTAAAATACATGTAAAGGCTTCAATGTGAATATGAAGTAATTGGATTCACATAAGTGTGCAAAATCAATAATATAAAGGAATAAATATGAATAATGATTAATGATGACATTAATGTGAGCAATAATGATAATGTGACATTGTGACAACGTTAATGTGAATATAAGTAACTAATGTGACATTAATTGAAATAATTGTATGCTTAACGACAAATTGGATAGAATGTCTTATATTCATGTAAAATAATTTATTATAATTAATAAAATAGTAATATGAGGATAATGAAGTATAAATCCGAATTATTAAGAACAATGATCAAATATAATAATGAATGTTGAAATAGTTGAGTAACACCTAATTGTGATAAAATCCTTAATAAGATAAATGAGAAATATATATATATATATAAATAGTTTAATGGATAATAATGAAATATAACCCTTTTTACAATAAAGTGTATATGACTTGACGTAATTAAAATGTGTTATCATAATGAATATAATGTTAATAAGTCAAAAATGTAAATAAAGTTAAATATCTTAAAAAGAATATCTTAATAATGGACCCTAGGTGATCCTTGAGAACCCAACCTATGTTGAGTTGTATGTGAAGTTTTAGAACCCTTAGGTGTAGTTGAAGTATAAGTTTTGGTGGAGGTGGTATGGTTGGAGGAACAACCTAAAGTTTTGGTGATGTGAGGTTGCACACTCACCCTTCCTTAATTGCTAGTGATTTCGGGGACGAAATCCTCTTTAAGGGGTGGAGTGATGTAACATACCGAAATCTAAACATTTTGCCTTTTGGTCCTCTTTTCCATCTTTTCCTTTCATTTCTATCCTCTTTGGCCTTTCTATTTAATTTGTGGACAATATGATGGTTTAATAAATATTTGTTCACCTTTTCTCTCAATATTTGGGTTTATGCACAAATACCTCAGTAAGACTTTAGATAATGGACCTAAAGTGCAAATTGTACACTAAGCAATAAAAAGAATAAAATATTTCATCCTAGAACTTTCTAGCACTTCCTAGAATAAGAGAAATAAGAGAAAATCTGAATTTGAAATAAAGAAGAAGATAAATGCAATAATTAAAGGTAATATGGGAATTAATGGGTAAAGAAGATAATGAGGAAGATATTGCACAAAATATTATAATTTGAAACCATCGGGATAATTTGACACTTAAATTCGTTTCCTTGAGAAAAAAGTAACTTAAGGGCCAAGTATCATTTAAAGTGGAACATAATATAAATATTAATGACATTATCAAAAGAAAATGGGAAATATGCCAATAAAGTGAAATAAAATACTTAATGTTCTCAAATAAGAAAAATAACTCCAAATTCATATTCTAAACATAAAAATAAGCCTTTGGGCAAATTTGCAGCTAATTTGGAAAATATTTGATGAGAAGATAAATTAAGGAGAGAGAAAGTGTACAAAACTTTCAACACATTATTTAAAATAACAAACGACTTCAAAAAATGGGAATAATACCAAATCCGTATCCAACATACTTAATATGAGTTATGGGTCAAGTTTTATAATTTTTGGATAATCCTAACATCATTAGTAAAGGAGGAAAGAGAAAATAGTAATTGGCTTAATTAAAATTTTCTCAAAAAGCAAATATAATTTTATATTCGGATTCCTCACCCTAAAATCAGTAAACCTACCAAATTTGAGTTTATTTGGACTTTATTTGCACCCTTAAATAATTAGAGAAAGGTTTATGCATTAAATGCACCAAATGATCAAAGTTAGCAAGTTGTATTAAACGATCATTTCATCTTCTTCCTTGGTCGCTTATGAACAGTAATCCGCGTTTTGGTGATTTTTTCGGATGGCTATTTCTCCCTCGTTTCTCAACGAAACTTCACGAAACAAGTTGCATTGAATTGCAAATTCGATTCCGCATCCAACTGTTACAAGATCTCATGTTTTAATCTAGTATTCGGGAAACGCCCAACTTGGGCGCCGCCTCTCCCTACCCCCACCTTGGTAAACCCTAACCTAGGCCTCCTTGCCTATAAATATTCATACTCCTAGATCCGCCATCACCCTAGAAATTCAACCCAACCTTTGATTTTATGTTTCGTGGTCGTTTGGACCCTCGACAAGCCGCCGACACTACCTAGCTTGCGGCGCCTCGTTCTCCCTCCACACTTAGCTCCGGTCGAATTGAAGACACCATCAGGTTCGGCTTTCTTCAAAATTTCTTTTGCATATATGTACTTTAAGTTTGGTTTAGAATTGCAAATTTTCCCAACTCGGCCATGGAGCAGCCAGCCATGGCGTTGAGGTGCTTTAGAGAAGATGACTCCCATATTTTTTATTTATTTTTACCGTTTTGCCCTCTTTCGAGTTCCTTTTGACTTTGTTTTTGTGCGAGGTTATATCGGTCTTTCCGATTAGTTTGGGCTTGTTGACTCGGCCTTGACCTGGGCGCCACTTAGGCATCCAGCAGGCGCGGGTCACTGACTTGGCCCACGGTGATTGGGTCAAGCAGCGGGCCCGGCTCCTCTCTTCCTTTCTGGTCTTGTTTTGTTGAGGTGTCACTCTCTCATTGGTCTGTTTTTGAAAAATCATATCTTTTTACTCGATTATCCGAATTAAAAACTAAAATATGTTTTGGAATTGGGAGAATGAGATCTATCCAATAAAAATGTTTTTGTGGTTTGATTCTGAGATTTTCTAACATGTATTTTTCGAGTCGATTTAATTACTTAAAAATCAAGAAAATAGCCTAAAAGACAATTTCTCGAAAATATATAAAATTATATGTTATTTTGATTATAAAACCCTAACTAAGACGATGATGATGTTTTCGAGACCTAAATCGGTGGTTTGTAGAAAAAAGTTAGTAACTTTAGGGTTTTATGCGTTTAATGAATGAATATTGTTCTAATACATAAATATGGTCTTGATATTAGGAAAAGTGGAACATTGAATTGATTAAGTGGTACAAGTTGATAATTGGAATCAATCTTAAAGGTATGTGCATCTACTCTTCAGTTGGGAAAACCTTATACCATTACCTATAATTTCTTATGAGGCTTAAACTGATCTAAATCCTTGATTTTTGAAACCTAAATTGCTTATTGCCTCAAAAGTAGATGTAGTATTATCTTGATTGGGTATTCATACCCCACTGCCATGTTACATATTCTTTTGCTCAACCTTGCCATAACTCTTTTGTTAGCATGTAATTAAATGATCTATTTAATGTTTAAGTAGTGGTACTTATGTACAACCACCCATAGAGGGCATGTATATAATCGCCCTAGGGGAATGTTTATAATTCTCCCCAATAAAAAAATTATAGGTTACTGAAAATGTCTTATTCTTCCCTCACCTAAGGTTATAGGTCTGGTAGGTGCCTCAACCCTACTTAGTTAGGTAGACATATCAATTTACATGCAAATCCTTTATTTACTTTTGTTATTGGCAAGTTTCCTTAATAACAACCTCATACTCTTGATGTCTCATCTTATGATGAACCCTAGCCTGTTTTCACCTGCTTTACTTATCTTTCCATCTTAGAATAGTTTTGTAACACATACTTTTTATTTTCCTTTCCCTTTTTCTGGGTGACTTCCCAACCACCCAGGTGTGAAGCAAGGTGGTTGAATAGGACTTGAAGATCTTGGCTTTGGCTTGGACTTAGATGATGGATATGTTGCTTGGAGACAAAAGTGGAGTAGTCTAGTTCCCTATGCTTAGATCCTCTTTTTGTATAAATCATGTACACCCATATTGGGAGAATTTTTATGTACACTTTATATAAAATTGAATATAGTCAAAATTTTATCTTCCGCTGCTATTTCAATTGGATTTTGTTTACCATTGTTATTAGTAGAGAGGTGGATTGGTTTATCCCACTCTTTACAGTCATACTAGGTCCATATATAAATTTGAAAGATCCATCATGTGTGTCTATTCACGGGGTTGCAACTATTCAAACTCTAATTGGGTAGTGTGTAACACCATTGGTAGAAACACATCAGTGCTCGTTTTAGGGTTTTATGATCTTGGATCTATGAGTTTTGATCTTGATGACGTTGGTGTTCTTGCTGTTGGATCTTGTTTTGGTCAAGACTGTCATTTCTCTTGTGTTTTGGGTCTAGAAAGATGTGCACCATGTGCGTTTGAGGTCGAGACAGTTATTGTTGTTTTGGTTGTGATGGTTAGCCTTATTTCAGTCGTGATGGTTCGTTCTGCTTCTAGACGTGACACTTCATTTTGTTCTGGTCATGACACTGTGTTTGTTGCGATCGCAACGTTGTGCTCTGAGGGTGGGTCGCGGTGTTGTGTTGTGGGTTGGTCGTGAAGCTTATGTGTAACGCTGGTCATGATGCCTTTCTTTAAAACTATTCTATCATGGTCAAGACGTGCGTCATGGAGACAGTTGTGATGTTTCATTGTGAGATATTGGTCATAGTACCTCCCAAATGCATTTTTAGGGACTTGATGTGAGACAACATATGTCTTTAAATGGGTCCTGACACCTCCCAAATGCATTTGAAGGGACATGTTGTAAAATGACACTATCATGATATGGGTCATGGCACCTCCAAAATGCATTTTTAAGAACTTGATGTGAGGTTTTGTCTAGAAATGGGCCCTGACACCTCCCAAATGCATTTTCATAGACTTGTTGTTAGAGTACGTTGTCATGATATGGAACCTGACACCTCCCAAATGTATTTTTTAGGACTTATTGTGAGATGACATTATCATCATATGTTCCATGACACCTCGCAAATGTATTTTCAAGGACTTGAGATGGTTTTGGTTGTGATGGCTGGCCTTGTTTCAATCATGATGGTTTGGTCAACTTCTGGACGTGACACTTTGCTTTGGTCTGATCACGACGCTACATTTTTTGCGATCGTGACTTTGTGATGTGAGAGTGGGTAATGATGTTGTGTTGGTCGTGAAGCTTACATGTAATGCTGGTTGTGACGCCTTGCTTTAACACTATTCTATCATGGTCACAACGTGCGTCGTGGAGACAGTTGCGATGTTGCGTTGTGAGATATCGGTCGTAGCACCTCCCAAATGCATTTTTAGGGACTTGATGTGAGATAACATATGTCTTTAAATGGGCCCTGACACCTCCCAAATGCATTTGAAGGGACATGTTGTAAAAGGACACTATCATGATATGGGTCGTGGCACCTCCCAAATGCATTTTTAGGAACTTGATGTGAGATAACATTTGTCTTAAAATGGGCCCTGACACCTCCCAAATACATTTTCATGGACTTGTTGTGAGAGGACGTTGTCATGATATGGGATCTGACACCACCAAAATACATTTTTAAGGACTTAATGTGAGATGACAGTGTCATCATATGTGCCATGGCACCTCCCAAATGCATTTTCAGGGACTTGTTATGAGATGACGTTGTCAATATATGAGCCATGGCTCCTCCTTAATGCATTTAAAGGGACATGTTGTACAAGGACATTATCATGATCTGGGTCATGGAACCTCCCAATTGCATTTTTAGGGACTTGATATGAGATGAAATTTGTCATCATATAGACCCTGACACTTCCCAAATGCATTTTGATGGACTTGTTGTGAGAGAACGTTGTCATGATATGAGATATGACACCTCCCAAATACATTTTTAAGGACTTATTGTGAGATGATATTGTCATCATATGTGCCATAACACCTCTCAAATGTATTTTCAAGGACTAGACCTGAGAGGACATTGTCATGATATGGGCCTAAACTTCACCCAAATGCATTTTCAAGGGCATATCATAAGCCCATGTAGTGAGTATTGCAAGCTAGCAAGCCAGTGCCACAATTGTTGCAAGTACCACAAGATATTGTCACAATTGTGAAATTAGTCTACAATGGATGTTAATCCATGTACCCCAAATCTTTTGGCACCATTATAAGTTGGAATTCCTTTAATGCCCTAGACTCCGTATTCATTCTAAACATTTCCTCTCCACAATCATATGTTTAGAAAAGCTTGCCCATACTAGAGACCTAGAATTTAGATGGACTCATTTGCAGTTGAAAATCCACCATTATTGTGGAATCCCTAGCTTCGAATCAGAGACTATAACCCCTAGTAGTCATCCTCCTTATTGAATCCACCATGTTGAAGGATGGTTTATAAGGGTGAATTTATACTTGTGTTACCTCATCACAAGGAATTTATGATAATGACGAGGATGAGTGGGCGATCTATAATGCTTCCCATTATGTGCTATCTTTTTATCTGGGTACAAACAACCCTCAACCTTTAGTAACATTTTTATCTGGGTAAGATTAACTAACATGTACACATAAACTAAATGTTGTATGAAAATAGAACTCTCAAAGCTCTTGGATGTTGTTTGGATCTTTAGGGATGATTATATAAATTTATAAATTTTTTGGACCTAAGATATTGGAAGAAAACGACCTTATCCCTCTCAATTATTGGTAACGAGGGTATTACTAAAATAGAAATTAAAATATAGCCCAGGCTGTGCAATTTCAATGAAAGTCCTAAATTTAAGTGAGACATCGTGCCCACTCTCACGGTCTCACCACACACATGCTAATATCCCAGCGCGTAACCCCTGTTCCGACTCCTCACAGACCTCACCCCCGCCGGAAATTCCTCGGCTTCCGTCGCCTTCGCCTGATCCGCGCCCCTAACCCCAACTCTAGCTCTCTGTCCGCGCCCCCCCCCCGGCCCTACTCTGGCTCTAAGGCCTGTGCACCCCCGCGCCCGCCTACCCTGACCTTCTCTTCGATCCTCCACACCCTCCCACTACGTTTTCGCCTCCTCTGCCCCCTTTCTATTCTTGCTTCGCATCCTTTGAGATCCAAAGAGGGGGCCGCGACCTTACCGAGCGTGATGGCGGCGTCATTCATTACGTAGCTGAGTTGGAGGGAAAATATGATCCTAAAGCAGGAATCGGCAGAAGAAAGGCACCCTGGACGCCTCTACAGCCTAGTACATCGGAAAGACATGACTCTTGACTTGGGAATGGAGGTTGTTGACACTGCCCCCCACCCTCGAATGCTCTGTGTGAGTTTGAGGGCTCTCTAAGGTTGGGGATTTTGCTTGTTTTCAATGCTTATCCTTCTATTTTCCTTTGTATACGTTTATCAATTCTGTTATCACCAACGTAGGAGACATGTTCGAAAAAATGTGTTAGAAACCTCTCTCTCCCAATCTGAATAGAATTTTAATGGTTCTATGTATCAAATTTCTTTAGCTTTTATGTTCCCTAGTTGTTACATTTCCTTAGTGATTGCTACTCTCCACTGGTTGTCTCAAGGTGTATGGTATTTTGCATCATCTTCAATATATGACGAATGGCTGTTTAAGCTTTGTTTTCTGCCATGAATGAGAACCCATAATCAGTTTGAGTGGCCATTCTTGCAGGGGACAATTCAAGTTGCAATTATTGTCATAATGTGTTCTGTTCTTACTGACTTTTTCTTACATGGAACTCTTTCAATCTTATTTTCTCTATACTAATCTTGGAACAAATTTGGATATTGTAGATTCTTTTTGTATTGGGAGGCAAGGAATTCTGTTGTCTTTAGATTCTAGTGCAGATGTTGTGAGAGTGCAGGATGTCCCTACTGTCATGGTAGATGTTTACCCTTTATATTAATCTAGTTTGACTGATTTAGTACTTTAATATGAGATGAGTATGCTTCTTTAGTGTCATAGAATGCATGTTATGTTTTGATCCTAACATGTTCATGTGATATCTACATGTCTTGAATTTTATTTTTTTCTTATCATTCACCCATTTCTACAAGTTGTTGACCCAAACCACAACTCATATTATCTTTATCTTCATCTCAGCTATTTTTTTATGTATGACTATACCATGTACGGTGAGGTAAAAAAAGAGCAATCATATTATGTTGTATATATATAACACTCTAAAGTCTAAATCAGAATTTTGTGTATACTTTTGTTGATGCTTTAAAGTCTCAAGTTTCATGCAAGGGTCTATTAGGGGTTGTTCGGGTTGTGTGATCTGAACTACAGTAGTTATACATGTTTAAATCTGTTCGATGCTTTACTTCTCTAAGCACCAGACGGGTAGGACGCTAGAACAGCCGGGTAGGATGCTAGTTTTCAGGCTGTCCTCGTCGGCAAAAGAGCAAGCTGGAAGCGGCAGTTTGAAATTCTGCCAAAATAGGTGTGATTTGAAGACCGTCAATTTATTAATGTGCCTGGTATTCTAAATACAAAACTAATCACTAACACTGATCGATATAATTTTCCATACGCTAACTATTGGGATTCTGGATCACCTACTCTGAAGGGCCCCTTATGATATGCTTGTTTTTGCTATTGTGTTGGAGTCTTTGGAGGTGCAACTATAGTCTGCTTTGTGTGTAGTGAATGAGTGGTACATGATCTGATATTCTATGAGAACGTGTTCTAATGCCATGTGGTTGCTGATGGACTATAGTGTGAGAAGTGGCTTCCTTGGTATGTATTGTTTGCTAAAATGTCAACCAATCTTTGGAGATTTATGTGATAGTTTGCTATGCTTTCAAGCCTCACACTTATCATACCTGTTTTTGTGGTTTCATGATGATTCTTGTTAATTTGCTCCAGCTATTGTTACTAAAGGAGTTGAAGCCTCATGCTGTGGTTGAGTTTCAGTTTGAAATTATTTTTTTCTAGAATGATAGGAATGTGAACCTATGATGATCAAGAGCTCTTGGTCAATGACGCCAGACTACATCTCATAAAGGTAGCAGAGACCTTGCTGGAATCCACCAGCACAAGGTGTTCAACATGGGGGCCACTAACAACTGTTTAAGACTAAGACACATAGACTGACTGGATAAATTGTAAGATCAAACATTTAGCATGTGTATAATAATTGTCGATAGAATCTTTAGCCTAACTAAGAGTTATGGAAGGCTGCTATAGAGTACGGCATGGGTTCAAGAGATTCATCTCTATTCTCTCTGACGCAGGACTCGGGATATGTTCATCTTGGGTAAGTCATACATGCAATTTCATCTAACATTCACCATAGAGATACACTCAGATTACTACATTAAGTTACTGCCTTTAATAACTACTCCTGTGGAATTAGTCTAATGAAGATGTGATGAATAACATGTATGTCTCTAGTTATCTATTTAAACTGAACTTGCAGGTCTGTTCATGGCTCTGCAACCAAATATCATAGCATGTGGTGAGTCTGTGGCCGCCATCTCCACGACCATCAGGTTCCCCACTTAATTTGCAGGTCTTTTCAGCCTTCCCTAAGGCTTTGAAGTGAGATCCAAGTTCTACCTTCCTTCACATTGCAGCTTCAACATCTGATTGGATCTGCTGGAGCATGACAAGGATGTCCTTGCAACGTCCATAGGCATCAACAAGGCAAAGGAAATCATCATGAGGTACTTCCCACAAAGATTAGCGACAACAACTAAGGTATTTCTCCGGGGTAGCCGCAAGAACTCGTCTAGGGGCGTCCCCACCCCTTGCATCTCCGGTATGATGATTAGTGATACTTAATGATAATTGATAATCCAACTCTAATATTTCACTAGTTTAATTGCTTATCTATGAGGACAATTGAATCCATGTGGCATGTGTCTGAAACATGGCAGAATTTGATCTCACCATCTCATTGAATGAATCTGCAATTCTCTCTGCGGTTTGTGGGATTTACAAGGCAACAAGCTTACTGAACCAAGGTAATCATGGCAGATTCCATTTTTGTACATCTTCAATTCTAAGCACTTGCTCACTAGTTAATTATGATTTTAATTTAAACCCAACAACTATTGCATAGAATTGACTCACAACTCCGAAAGTACAAACTGATAGAAGATTCATCCGATTCTCTTTAATGACAAAGATAACATATAAGATTCATTTAATTTTGTTCAAATTTAAAGATCACAATTGTATACATATGCAGATCTCTGCTGCCATCCTCATCTTGTTGTTCATGGTGCAACACTTTGGAAGAGATAAGGGGGTACTCCTTTGCTCCCATCATCCTTATCTATGTGTAGTGAACTCTGATATTTTGTTACCTATTGTTTCTTTGGCATACATCAGTCAAGCAACATATTTGACAAAGTATCTCGGCAACGTGGGTGACACTTTCTACAAATCTATTCCAGGTAATGAGTAGAAGTTAGATTTGCATGAAACTTTGCAATTATTTTAGTTACTAATTTTACACGATTAAATAAATTGAAAAGTTATTAAAGTTTTCCTTTTAAAATGTTGGATATTGACTGTAGACTCTTTGTATTAGCCAACTTTTGTGGTTACAGAAGAGGAAAGGGTGGCTCATCGCCTTGTTGTTGGTTGTACTTGGTGCTATTGAGATCTTGCATATGTCTTCAACGCTCTACAAGTTCACGACGGTTGGTTCTTTCCGTTGTTGTTGGCACTAGTGCTCACTGCTCCTAGGAAGCTGGAGTTGAAATGACCTGCTCCCATGCACGGATAGAGGAGGTTTCATCCTCAATCTAGTAAATGAGAGGGTGAGACCGGCTAGGTATACTGCAGGTGTGGCGGCGAGAGCAGTAGCCATTGTTTTGTCCTTGAGGATAGTTGCCAGCGCGACGTCATCGACGTACAGACCTGAAAGCAACCATGAAGTCGGTTGGAAGAGCAAGGGATATATATGATCAGAAGATCTTCAAAATAGAATGCCGGCGCACGCTGTGTGTGGTAGAGGAATCAACGTATGGACTGAAAGGCATTGGTACACTTACTGAAGGCGTAGATCTTCAAGTTGGTGACTATCAGGTTCATCTTCCTCAGCCCCAACACCGCCAGAACCTTCCCGTCTTCCAATTTCTTAGGGAACGAGAATTCGGTCCGGGACTCCACTATCACGCCCTCGTTGTCAGCCTGCTGATCAGTTTGAGTCGCCATCTCCACTTCAAGATAATGGGTGGAGGTACTAGTGAACGATCTATTGGGAGGAGGAGAGGGTGATCTGATAAGATCTGGTGGATCATCTCACGTGGTAGGTGACCTTGCGTTCTTTGATATTACATTTTGAAGATGGACCGGCAGGAAGAGATGAGATGTGAAATGATGTCCTAATCATTGTAAATGTATAAATCATTATAAAATGAAAATGTACTGTTGTTGTAATTATAGTTGTATATTTGAATCATTAGTCACTTATAGAAATGAAAATACAACAGAAGAGATAATGTATACATTGAGTTCTAATAAAATTCTTCTGTTTCTTTCTTTTTTGGTTAAATCTTTGCTTCTTTGTGGCCACTGTATATCACATTACATCAAATTTCTGATTGCCTTCAACATAAAATTATCTAAGAATCACGATTCATGTAATCTTTGATACAGTTTGTATTGTTTAGGTGACAACAAATGTCATCATCATTTATTAAATAGGTGAAAGCTATAAATATTGCTTTTAATTCTGATGATGATGGTGTTTGTTGTCACCTATTGACATTCTTTAGTAGACCTGGAACCAACTATAGATGACATACTTTAGAAGAGCCTACATAGTACAAAGATTACGCCTAAAAGATGACGTACATTAGGTACATGACAATTAACAATGTCATCTATTAAGATAAAGATGACATACTTGTATGTCATGGTTGAAGTGTTTTCTAGTAGTGAATCTAACCAAGATATTTTACTGTTGCCTCGACAGAATTGTGTTGAACTCTTTGAGAATTCGTGTACAGTCGGGAATTTGCCATCACTATGATGTTGATATTGCAGGTGGTAAATATAGTGTCTACCTTTACAATCACCTCAGCCTCCGGTAGGATCTCCTCTCCTATACTACCTTCTCTTGTTTTGTTGCTACTTTCTAGATCACAAAACCATATCTTCATGCCGGATTCTCTTCACCAAGCGGTAATATTGACCACCATCCATATATGTTCCAACTCCTTGCCGTCCTTTTGTTGTTGAAAGTGGTCTCTGCAGGGCTTGCTATTCTCTAGAGGAACAAAATGCGACGATGAGACAACCTTGCTGGCCACGTTGAGTTGTTTCTGTCTGCGGAGATCAGATCATGTTCCTCAAACTCTGCAGCTTCCTCTCCGTCCACAGTGCGGCGAGATACTTCTCGAGCCACTGCACGACAATGCAGGCCTCGCACTCTACAGAACAGGTGTTTACCTCCTCGTGCAGTGGGATGCGGGATTAATGAGCCCGACGTTGATTAGCGCCTTGAGAAGGGTTTGGACCCAGAGACCGATCACCCTAGGCCTCCGCGCTACTGGGTCAATTTGGAGAGACCGATGATCTGATCTGGCACCTAGGTGGAGGAGGAAGTGGGGCAACGACGGAGGAGTAGACGTGCTTTGAGATGGGAGTGATCCAGGCTGAGAGCCTGCGGCCATCGCCAATTTTCATGACCCACTTAGTCGACAGATCGCGGATATTACTACAAAATCGAGCACATGAGCTGGAGAAAAAGCATGCGCTGTCCAGAACTGTCATACAGTCCGGTTGCGGCGGCATAAACATATTTCGTGGTAGTGATAGTTGTTTGCGAGTGGTAACCGTGCAGAGAGTGGGGTGAACGTGGGCTATATGACTGCGACGAAAATGGAGATAGGAAAGAGAATTGACGATCATGGGTGTTAATGGGAGGAAGTGGGCCGAGAGGGAGAGATGAGTCGTTACTCGAGGATGGAGGAAAACTGACCAATAAAAGTAGTAAATTTTATATATATATATATATATATATATATATATATATATATATATATATATATATATATATATATATATATATATACTAGCAGGATGCACGTGCTAAGCACATGGCTCATAGATTAAAATATCAGCATAATTATATATATATAACTAATAATTTTTTACACCCTTAATTGACATTATATAGACTTAAGATTGTGTTTAGATGAAAATATATATAAATCTAATAAGTAAATATGAAATATATTCTTATGATACAATTCATTACAGTAAACTGGTTGAGTTTGTTCCATGACACGTCCTATACTAATTATGCACTTAATTCCATTTAGACACACAAATGGCACAAAAAACATATGTGCACACTACATATGAGAAAGATTATTTATCTAATTGTGAAAGACATCATATTTTTGAGTTACAATTATATAAAATTTCTAAGAGGAACATCTCAATTAAATGTTAGTTGACTCCCTCCACCCTCTATACGTGATTACTAAAATTATCCATGCTGGATAAATTATATAATAAATACTTGTAGAACCCGCTAAAAGAGAAAATTTTGATTAATTATCAGCTAACTCACTCCAATCTTAAGCGTCACATTACTAATATTACATATGTGTCCTTCTCGAAATGTGTCTGTTACAATTACTACTAACAACATTTATACCAACCGGCTACAACTCAATCAACTAAATCCCGTGCTCCAAAAAAGGTAAAGACAAACAAATTGAAGTATTGAACTTAAAAAAATAAGCACATAGGGACTAAACTATTGAGTTCACTGAACGACTATTGAAGCACGTAGACAGGTCACTTAAACACGTAAATTTGTTACTAAATTATTCAGACAAAGTATACACATATTGTGACGAACATATAAATAGGATAAGCGAGCACATAAATACATAAAACTTATTTTAAAATCAATTTAAAATAATAAATTACACTTGGATAAACATAGCGACCTTTTTCCTGAAAGAAGACAAGCAACGAGACTTCTCACACAATATATCATTCAAAAAAGTAAAGACAAAAGTGCAGTATGCACTCATATGGACCAATTCGTAATTATAAAAAATAATGGAGAAAATTGCAACCAACTCCCTCTATGGGGTTTCATATACACTATCGGTGAGTCTCCTCACATAATATATCACTTAAAAATAAAAGACAAAAGTATAGTGTGCACTCACATGGACCAACTTGTAATTACAAAAAATAATGGAGAAAATTACAACCAATCCCCTTTGCAAGCTTTCTTATATAGTATCGATGATTCTCCTCACATAATAAATCATTTAAAAAATAAAAGACAGAAGTGCATAGTGCACTCAACGGGACCAATTTGTAATTACAAATAACAATGGAGAAAATTACAATCAACCCCTTCTATGGGCTTTCTTTTTTAGTATAGAGGAGTATCCTCACATAATATATAAGTTAAAAAATTAAAGACAAAAGTGTAGCGTACACTCACAAGGACTAATTCATAATTACATTATTTTTTAGAGAAAATGCAACCAACCCCCTCTACGGGCTTTCTTATACAATATCGATGAGTCTCATCACACAATACATCATTTAAAAAATAAAAGACAAAGGTGCACTGTGCACTCACAGGGACCATTATAAAAAATAATTGAGAAAATTGCAACAAGCCCCCTCTACGGGATTTCTTATACAGTATCGATGAATCTCCACACATAATATATCATTTAAAAAATAAAAGACAAAAGTGCAATGTGCACTCACAGGGACACATTTGTCATTACAAGAAATAATGGAGAAAATTGCAACCAGCCCCCTCTATAGGCTTTCTTATATAGTATAGATTTTTTTTTTGTCGGTCAAAACAACATGGGGCTATTTTTGTATTTTTTATTTTAGTGTCTATACCGTGCATGCTTTATCCCAGAAGAGGATATAAAGCTAAAAGTATATCTACGAGCACAGGTGCTCAAAGAATAAAAGAATGATGAGGAAAAACAATATATCTGTGAGAAGGAAACTTCAGGCTCTAATCAGCAGCAAGAAAAATAGAATACTCAACAGGCCTCCAGGAAATATAGGCTCTTCAAACTCCAAGGCATGACCAGTTCATTACAGAAAAATAAAAAACAGTCCATCACAGTAAGCAAATCTTTAAGAATAAAGTATCAGACCTCCCATTCATGTTTCCAGAGAATCTCAAAACCATAAATAGATAGTAGAAGCAACTTGGCAAGGAAGACAGATGAGTGTGTGCATGCCAACAGAAGAACATGACAACATCACAGAAGTACTTAGACCCATCTCAACAAGAAGCTCCACAAGACTCAAAAGGACAAGAATCACAGCAAAACAGAAGCCAGATATCTTATCAAAAAAGCAAAAGTCAAAACTTCTTTTTTGTTGCTCAAGAAGAAGAGCTGATGGACAGAGAACCCACACAAGCCAAACAAGCAAAAATATTTGAACAAACCTCTTCAAAACCTTTTCAGAAAAAGCATCAGAGCAATTAATCAATAATTAGGAGAATGTCAGATTCAGTAAGCTTCCAAAGAGTATTCACACTCTTGTAAGCGTTATTATGGACTCTCATATTACGTTCAAGCCAAGTATGATATAGGATTGCAGGAATGGCTACACCAACTCTTTTACTCTTCATACTAACAATACTATCCCAATTCATAGGAATTGTGTTGATTAACTCTTTCTCTAAAGCTTTGTTCCACATATCCTTCATGAAACTACAGTCAAAGAATATGTGAAAGGTATCCTCATAATCATTCATGCAAAGATAGAAAATGGAAGTAACAAGAATTCCCCTTCTTCTAGAATAGTCTGTGGTAGGGAGTTTATTGTGGATAGCTTTCCACATGTGAAATTTAGAGTTCATACTGGCTTTAGTCCTCCAAAGTCAGCTGAAAATGTTTTTCTTCTCTCCTTTAGTTCTTATAAGATCCCAAACGAAGTTCAATCTAACCTCTTTTTGTCCATTGAAGTAGTAACTGTCATCCTGCTCTTTATCAATGTGCACATTTTCCAGAACATTCATCAGCTCCTTTGAGCACCTAGACTCCTTAATATTCCAGCAACCATTTTTGATAATAGTATTCAGTTTAGCACCATTAGGTAAGCCAGCACGTACTGAGAAGTTACTCTCTACTAGGTCATGAAGATAATTCCCATTAAGCAATGGGTCTTTCCATATGTCAACATTGTCCCCTCTACCAATTTTTATTTCAAAAAATCTCAGCAGTTAATCCTTAACACAAATGAGATTATTAAACATCCACAAGAAGTTAGTAGAATCCTTCACACTCCAATATGTTTCCATCCTTAAATATTTCTCATTCACCCATTTCACCCACAGAGAATCCTTTTTTCTTGCCACGTCCCATGCATTCAGAATGAGGCATGCTACAAAAACTTCTTTACTCTTCCTTAAACCAAGCCCACCTTCTACTTTGGGTAAAGTAACGATGTCCCACTTCAGAAGATGAACATTATATTTTGTATCAGAATCCCCCCAAATGAAATTACGACAAATACTGTCAATCGCGTCCAAAACAGAGCTAGGTAAAGAAAAGGATATGATCCAGTATAGATGTAGAGTTGATAATGTAGATTTAACCAACTCTACCCTTGCAGCTAGTGACAGAGTCTTCAACTTCCATCCTTCCATATGTCTATTGATTCTATCAATGAGCCTTCCACAATAATTCTTGTTAAGCTTACCGAGAAAAATAGGAAGACCTAGATATTTGGCCTCCTCTAACTTACCAACCTTTATGCCCAAGATGTTAGAAATGTCATCCGCTTCTTTAGTAGGGTTCATAAGAATCATGCTCTTATTTTTATTGATGCACAAACCGGACAGGGAGGCAAAATTGTCTAGTAGGGATCTCATAGCTTCAACCTTATCTTTATTAACTTTGGAAAACATCATTAAATCATCCGCAAATATAAGTTGGGAGCAGCTCATATTCTTGGACACTTGGATCAGTGTATAGCTACAGTCATTCTTTATCATCTCTGATAGACCCTGCATTGCTATAATGAAGAGGTACGGAGCAATGGGATCGCCTTGTCTCACTCCATTCAAAGGCATAATGTTTCTAGTTACCTCACCATTCACCAGGATTTGATAAGAGGCAATACTAAAAATAACTTCAATGCACCTAATCCACTTACACGAGAAGCCCATTCTCCTCATCACAGAAAACAAAAAGTTCCAGTTCACAAAATCATAAGCCTTCGAGATATCAACTTGGACACACATATTTTTTCCACTTTTCTTCATCATGTCATTCATAATCTCATTTGAAAGAAGAATAGCCTCCTTGATGTTTCTCCCTTTGATGAATGCACATTGGTTTTTATCAATGATGGAAGAAATACAACTTTGCAACTTGTTAGCAAGAATTTTAGAGATGAGTTTATAAAACACATTACATAGTGCGATAGGCTGCTAATTAGTGATCAAAGAGTTGTCATCTCCCTTGGGAAGAAGAGTGATGTAAGTTCTATTATCTTCCTTCAACAACTTACTACTCACAAAAAACTCCTTAACAACTTCAAACACATCATCACCAATGACTTTCCATGCATTTTTATAAAAACAACCATTAAAACCATCTGGACTTGGACTTTTATCCTCATTCAGATTAGTTACCACTTCATCCAGTTCCTTCATGGTAACAGTTCTTGTAAGGAGTTCATTCTATTTTTTATTGATCTTTGCGCCTTTTCAATCCCCTTTCCACACACCTCTAGAATTCAACCTACAGAAGATATTTTCATAGTTATCAGCAATAGCATCCTTGATCACTTGGCTTTCCCTAATCATATCAACATCAATATTAAGACATTTAATAGTGTTCCTACTCCGTATGGTTTTCATAGAAGAATAGAAATATTTGGTATTTAAATTTCCTTCCTTCAACCATATAGCCCTAGACTTTTGCCTATATAGTAGCTCCTCTTTGATGGATGCTTCACATGCTTCTTTCCTTAGGACATTGGCTCTAGACCTTAGACTTTCAACATCAGGATTCATGTCAGAGTTCTTTTGAGCTTCTAAAGCTTTGAACTTAGTTTTAGCTACTTTATCGAACACTTCCCAAAGCTAGCCATGTTCCACTCTTTGAGACTATTTTTCAAATGTTCCATCTTTCTATAGAGTCTAAACATAGCATAACCTTGTACATCTATCTTCCAACTCTCTTCCAGAATATTCTTAAAATCTTTATGATTAACCCAGCTATTGATAAACCAGAAAGGGGATTTTCTTTTAATAGGTTCACCCATCGTCAGAGAGATCCTACAGTGATCGCTGATAGTATTGGATATAATCTCACCATGGAATTCGTCAACCCCAGCTTGAAAGTCTTGATTGTACAAAGCTATGTTGATTTTAGTAGCAATGAGATTGTCACCATCTTGATTGTTTTTCCAAGTATAGTGAGGACCAGTATGATTCATATCAATAAGACCACTAAGCATCATAAAATTGTTGAAGTCTTCCATTGATTTCTTTGAGGGGGGAAGAATACCTATTTTTTCATCATTTCTATGAACATCGTTGAAGTCTCCAATGATCACCCAAGGGCCATAAACATATTTATTACAAATCTCCAGGTCACACAACAACCCTTCTCTATTGTAATCACTGTTATGACCATAAACGATAGTAACATTCATTATAATGTCATCTTTCTCAAGTAAGAGATGTAGAGTTTGATCAGACTCAGAATACTTGGTAATTGTGCAGTTGTCATTTTTCCACAATACAATGATATGACCAAGAGCATGAGAAGTTAGACATCCATTTATAATCAGAAAAATATCTTTTCATCATCTTTTCCAATTTACTCCTTCGAAGTCTCGTCTCCACCAAGACAAACACATCACAATTTCCCTTCTCACCTCCTCTTGAACGCTTAGGATCTTGTTACTAATTCCCCTAACATTCTAAGAGGAGATAGTATAGTGGGAATTCATTTGACACCATCGATTGTTACACTGTCAGCCTCAGTTTCTATAGAGATTAAATTCAATTTCCTTGGAGTTGGGGCAGATTGAAGATTTTCCAGTCTCACATTAACATTCAACTTTCCTTGACTTCTAGGAGGCTAGATGTCATGTGAACCATGTTCTGATGAATAGAAACGCGAAGTATCCAGAAGGGGTTACCATGAATGATGAAAGAGGGAATGAACACTGCATCAAGCTTGAATATGAGTGGGTTCCCTATATTTGCGGTAAGTGTGGGTATTTGGGGCATGATGAATGCTTTCCCCAAACTAACTCAATTGATCGTAGAAATAGAGGACGTCAGAATGAGAAGATCTGGGAAGTATAGAAAAAGAATGCTGATATTCTATTTGTTAAAAATCCAGACAAGTACAGTAGTGATGATGATATTTTTATACTGGAGGAAATCGAAGATATTGAAGAGATAAGGAAAGGTAATGCGAGTAAGTATCCCATTGAAGTCATAATTTAAGACGAACTCTTATCTGAATAGGTCAATGAGGGATTTACTGGAGGTTAGTCCGAAGAAAATCTAATTGAAGAGAATGGAAGGGATATTCCTAGTGTGGCAACACATCCCATTATCACACAGATAACGAGGTGTTACGTGAAAACGTGCGGAAAACACCATAACCACATATTATCAAAAACACGGGTTAATTAAAACCGATTGCGGAAAACTGATAAACTGTGAAACTATTACTTTCCAGTCCTCATCCTGCACAGAAACATGTCATATAAATATGTACATACACAAGATCTGACACGTGTCCACAGCTCAGGAACAGCTGTCCATCCATCACATGAGTTCACCACCTGTTCATATATACATAAAGGCCCACATCCGGCCAACAACAGGATATACAGATATCATCGAACGATCTTCGTGAAACATCGTCAAAACACTGCCAAGGACCTGAGAGTACAGGGATGACTCTAGACTCTACTACAAAACATCCAAAACAGCAGCATGTCCATCGCTTGCCTTCTACTGCTCCTCAAGCTGCTCGTCCGCAACACCACAACCACGACCACGTCTACCTCGACCACCTAAAAAGGGTGTAAACCAGCGGAGTGAGACAATTGAACAATTGTCCCAGCGGGAAACATAGCTCCCCACCGCAACCATAGAACCTCAGCAAGAGAAACTATAACAGCAAATATAACATGAGCAGATATATCAGAAGTAGTTATATATATATATATATATAGCAAGATCATTCTTACCGGCAAGCATACCAGCTGTACTAAAGCGTAAAACCAGATGTCTTTCAAAAGAACATGACTATCCAGATGAGATATATCAACATGTAACAGGATTATTAGAACATGGTATAATGCCACATAACCTGATTATCAAGATAAGGTAGATTACCACATGACCTGCAAGGTATAACGGAATATTACACAAACAAGGCCTCAACCAATGTTTCGTATTTGATATGACTAGTAAATACTAAACAGCTGTATTACATTTTATTATGCACTGAGGATTTGAACCGTACCGTTCAAATCCAACCCTCGGTTACGAAACCCAAGACGGTGCCATACAAGGTCAATGGAAGAGCCAGACTCCACGACCTCCCACCTCATGGTCAGTACATGAGTACAACACAAGCAGGATCGCAGTCACATGCTGAAGTGGTCTAAGCCACAGGGTTAGCTCCATAGGCTACCCATTCTCTATCCCACCTTGGTACAGGTCACGGCGCTAGTAAAACTGAGCCACGAGCCTGATCACCGTGCTTTGAGCCATGAACGCATTCATGCTCCATACATCACATATCCTGAGCCATGGGCCTGTTCACCATGCTCTACACACATATCTGAGTCTGCAACCGAAGTTACACGCTTACCTCCTCATTTTCAGGCTAGGAGCAACCTACACATATTCAACAATATGCGCTTCCAGGTTAACCCGTAGGAAAACCTGTTTCACCATCACCAAGTCCTGACGATGATGGATCTATGGCCAGGGCAAACTACATGATGTATTTCACTGTGCTTAATTAGTATCTTTTAGATGAATTGCAAGATTCAACCAAGTTGTATAACATGCAAAGATATAACAGAAAGTAAAGAACATTATATTATGATCTATTCATATCAACCTGATCCATCTTAAGGATCCAACATCACATGTTATCACTTGGCCTCTTGCCAACCATCCAGATCCATCTCAAGGATCATCACATACCACAGGGTCTCAACCCTTCATCATGCACTGCCGTTGTCTCTTAAGGCTCACCTCATCATCATGGGACCAACATATCACATGCATACTCTTATAGAGTAATTATCAAAGCAATGTTACTCATTACATATGTCACATAGCCCTTTCATGGCTAAGTCATCACCTGCAAGGTTAAGGTATGCAATAATTGTAGAATCAACATAAGGAATATGCTCACTATCATGAAAGAGCATTCAAGATAATCTAATTATCAATATGACAGTTATTTGGTAATCAAGTATGTTAAGTACATCATTAAACAACCATACTGATACTTACCCTTATATCGAGATTGTACAAACAATCAGGGTATATAGAGATCATGTTGTGTTTACAGAACCAACACTATTATTAACAAGGTCATTACTATTTCCATCAGCTATTGTCATCTTTATCATGAAGCAACCTTTAACATAACTGTCACTTAGCATCATTATTACCAACATTATTATCATTAAACAAACTACTAGAGTAGTTATCATCATCTTCATTATCATTAACAATTAAGCATAACGGGTCACATCATGCATCTATTACATGAGGGCTATCATCATATACATTACTACCATTAGCATCCTTATTATTTGCAAGGCTACATATTACATTGTTGATATCACAAACACCACCATCATTTTATTGGTTAATGTATAAACATCCACTTCTATCACATAAGGGACCGTCACCAAAGAAACTCATACCCTCACTATAGCCTCACAACCCTCATCTGAAACATATCACCCAACATGGGTATCGACCACCACACTAACCCTATCGGCCATCATGGCCCAAGGCATGTCGCCCAACATGGTATCGACCATCATGGTATCGGCCATCATGGTATCGGCCATCATGGTATCGGCCATCAGGGCACATAGCCTATCGTCCAACATGGCACTACTTGGCCCTATCGTCCACCACATGGACAAGGAGATAACTCAACACAAGAGCACCCACTCTATCATCCAACACAAGGACACCCATATCGGCCAACAAGAGGAAGGGTATCGTTCATATCCAAGGTACTCATCATATCGGCCAACAAACCCTAGCTCACCCTATCGCCCAACACATGGGCAAGGGTATCGGCCACCCACAAGGACTCATCCTATCGTCCACCCAAGGTGCCATGTCGCCCAACATGGTCACCAGGTCGGCCAACACAAGAACAAAGGGGACCATGTCGGCCAACACAAGAACAAAGGTGTTGCTCAACCCAAGATTACTCAAACCCTAGATCACCATATCGTTCAACTCAAGGGCAAGTGTGTCGCCCAACACACCCAAAAGGAAGGGGTATCGCCCAACCCTGGGTCATCTTCAACCTCCAACACAAAGAGCACAAACCCTAAAAAGCAAGGTATACAAGGAACCCTAAACCCTAGAGAGGGATATCGACCACTAAGGTACATAAGCAGGATGTACAAGCAAGGAACTAAGCTAGACTACTAACATATAACAAGATCAAAGCTAGAGGTAAAAGAGTTAGGGTTAGAAACTATGCAACCCGCCTTAAGCTCCAAGCTTCAAGGGAGAAGATGCACTCCAAGGTCCAAAGCTATCGTCCACCAGGCTGCTCCAGGAAGGTGTATCGGCCACCACTTCAGTTCCAAGGAAGTGTATCGGCCAACACAAGCAAGATGGAGAGGGATATCGTGCACCAAGGGTGGAGGGGAGACCAAAGGACCAAAGGAGACTAAGGCAAGGAGAAGAGCTACCTATATAGGAAGAAGGGGAGGAGAAACCAAGGTACAACCATGCTATGTGTCGCCCACCCAAGGGACACATGTCCACCAACTCAAGCCACCTCTCATGCAAGCCATAAGGCACTTGTCCAAGATGTGCACCATGTGTCCATCAACCAAGCCAAGCCATCTGGGCGACACAACAAGAGCTACTGGGCGACACACCAAGCAACTGGGCGACACACCACCTGCCCTGGGCGACACAAGGCTCAAGCAAGCCCAAACAAGGAACTCCAAGGCCCAAACAAGCTCAACTCAGGCCCAAAGGAATCAAACAACAAGCCCAAGCCTTCCTCTCAACCCTAGAGGAAGCAAAGAGGAAAAACACCTCACAAGATGGAAAACTTCCCCACAAAACCCTAAACTTGGGTTATTTGCAAGTAGCCCCTCGAACTCTCAACAAAGCACAACCAAACCCTAATCACCACTAAAGGTGATTAGCAAGCACCAAAGCACCAAGATCAAGCAAAACAAATAGGGTAAACCCTAAACGCAGGTCGAGGTCCTTACACCTAGCTGTAACAGCAATGCCATAGTCTTGAGAGGTGAAAATAATCCTAGCACACCCTCCTATGTTATTATCTTTCCCAGAATTTCACCTGTTCGTGATGGTAGCTCGCAGGCATCATCGAGTTTGTCAACTATGATATAGTATAGATGATTCTACTCACATAATATATCATTTAAGAAATACAAAACAAAAGTGCAGTGTGCACTCACATGGACCAATTTGCAATAAAAAAAATAATGAAAAATATTACAACTGATGCCCTTTGCGGGCTTTATTATATAGCATACATGAGTCACCTCACATAATATATCATTTTAAAAATAAAAGACAAAAGAGTAGTGTGCACTCACCAGGACCAATTCATAATTACAAAAATGTTGGAGAAAATTGCAACCAGCCCCCGCTGCGGGTTTAATTATAGTATAGATGAGTCTCCTGACATCATACATCATTTAAAAAATAAAAGATAAAAGTACAATATGCAGTCATGGGACCCAGTTCGTAATTAAAAAAAATAATAGAGAAAATTGTGACCAACCCCCTCTATGGACTCTCTTATATGGTACATATTAGTGAATTCAGAAGAATTAACATAGAGACAAAGTAACCGACACATCCATAAAAATCTGAGCATGCTAGTAAAAAAGAAACCAAACAACATAAAATGAAGAAGTAGGCAGACACACAAAATAATAGAGTAAATTACAACCAACCCCCTCTATGAACTCTCTTATATAGTATTGATTAATGAATTAAGAAGAATTAAAATAGAGACAAAGCAATCGACAAAGCCAAAAAATATGAGCATGCTAGTAAAAAAAACCAAACAACATAAAAGGAAGAAACATACAGTCACACTGCTAGGAATAGCAGGCACGTCACCCACTCTTATTTATATGGTATATATATATATATATATATATATATATATATATATAGACACATATATTTGTTTGTGTGTGTATATATATGTATATATATAAGTCAGAATTATATAGAAGGGGAGGGTTTTAGTAATCAAGTAACAACACCAATATCAACAACTGTTCCTAGTAGACAATCAAACAAAAATGAAACTCTAGAACAATAAGGAGCCAAATATTGGTCAGATCTGAGTTTTCAAAGAAAACCTAGAGATATATATAGATACGAAGGAATTAATTAGGCATCAGATAGAAGACCAAGAAGTATCACTCTAGAAACCCAGTAGACTATATGGATCAAGAATATATTAGTGCAAATGGAATTTATTTAAATCAAAATTGAGATAGAAGATAGATGAAGCCACAACAAGATGGGGAAAAGCCACATATCTATCAATAACAATGCAAAGCTATGATATAGAAACAACAGTGAGATTTTTCCATTTACCCTTCCAAGGAATAGTAACAGATTGATGGAAAGGATTAACTGATAATGACAAAGAGGCGGTAAAATGAACACCAACTACCTTAGTCCAAGTAGTAAATAATTACGAGAATGAAATACATAGATAATTTTGAGGGGAGACATGGAATACAAATAGAGATATAGAAAAAGAAAAAGAAAAAGAAAGATTTACCTTTTTATTATATTACTTCAAATATGTGACATGTGCCTTATAAATGATTACACATGTAAATTTAAAAAATACTTCTATAAGACATATGACAAAATAGTTAAAAGATGTAATGAATAAAAGCCTACTAAATTTGTTTTATACAAAAATACCTGATCCTTGGGTTTTGAAGGACATGCAATTGTATCCTCAATGTATAGGGAAAAGACATATACATTAGGAGGAAGAATATAATTTGTAAGAATGAAATTAGAAGAATGGTGTGCGGAAGCTACACTAAATAGAAAGACAAACAAAGTAGTAATACAAAGGCTTTGTTGTTCACAACTAGCACACCCAATAGCAATAGGATGTGAACCAATAAAATATACTAGAAGAAATAAGAAAAGTTTAGAAAGAAGAAAAGATTTGGTTTTACACCAAAACAAAACCAAAATATTACAAAAGGAAAATAAACTATAATAAAAATGTTAAAATCCAAAAAATTGTAAATGCTTTATATGGCAAGAAAAAGGACACTGTCCAAATAAATTTCTAGGCATAGGATCTAGAAAAATTAATCAAAAAAATTCAAAGAAATAATAGAATAAGAACTCTCTGAAATAGAAAATATTCAAGAATTCGTTGAATTAACAGATGATGAAAAATTCGATGGATCAATCTATTATTTCTCAAATATACAATCAGATTGAGGAAGAAACAATCAAAGAATATGAAGAAGAAGCTGAAAACTTCTTCCAAGAAGTACTAATAGATAGAAGATTATTTAATCAAACCAATTAGAAAACTCAAATGGATTTAGAACATCTCTCTTTGAAAAAATTACTCAAAGAAAATAGATCTTCTATTACGGAATAACCTTTAGAGAGATGCCTACGCAGTTTGAATATACTAGAAATAGGATAAATATACCCTTACTTCAAAAAAAAACTTCATGAGGAGAATGAAAAAATAGAAGATAGATCTATGATAGGATGGATACATATAGGAGCTATACAAATGATGATGAAAGCAACTTTCCGATAAGTAACATATGCACCTATTAATATTGAATTAATGGATAATAAAATTAATGATAGAACAAACACTACATTAGGTATTTTACAAAGAAACCTTAGCCATAAAAAATAAAACTTTAACATTTATCCAAAAATAAGTATAAACATTAAATACAATAACATCAATAGAACTTTATGTTTGATATAAGACTTTCAAAGACCAAAAATATATATAAAAAGTTCTATTCCATTTTCAATCACCTACATCATAAGCTATGCTTTCAACAGTACATATCACCCTAAAAAAGTTGAAGACAATGAAATTATAATACTTCCTAACCTACTTAAGGAAGTAGGGAATATTACAAAGCCAGATATAATCTCAGAAATAGAAATACCAAAACATATAAATATAGATGTCTCTGGAAAACCTTTAGTAATAGATAATAAAATCCCTTGACGATTGTATTACAAGGGAAGCCAATTACAAATAACAAATGGAGACAAAATAGAAGAAGCTAGAATGAGTACATATAGATATAATGGTAGATTACGCCCAATATTAAGAAATGTACAAGGAACATCAAGTTTAAGAATTATAGCAGATACTAGAAATGCGATAAATTATAAACTATATGGAAAATACTTTAATGGACAAGAATGGAGTATAACTACAATGCTAATAGATTCAGGAGCAGGTACTTCATTTATCCAACAAGGAATGATACCTTATATAGAAAAAATACCCATAGGATCACTTATGCATATACAAATTTTAATGGACAAGAATATGAAATCACACAACAACAAATTATTCTAGAATACAAAATATAAGGATAGGCAATGCATTTCATGTACAATCAAATAGTGACAATGATGACATATAAATTATATTAGGAATGAGTCATTACAAGAGATGAAACCATTTTCTTTACAAAGTGAATGATTATATTTTACACACAATAATAATGAATACTTTTGGAAAAAAGAATTAAACGACTAGTATATATAGTGTTTACATTATTGCTGGAATTATATACAAAGAATATAAAATAGAATACTTTCACATATTCTTAGATAATGGACGAGGAACTTGCATTGTTTGAAGACAATGCTTTCCAGAAAAATACATTACACCATTACCTATATTATATTGGATGGAATTCACATGAAGAAGACATGCACTAACTCATGGAATTAAAAAACCTTAACTTTTCTTAGGAAATTACATAATTACATATCCACCATTCTATACCCCTGATTATGAAAAACAAGTCATTTTACTAGGAAACAATTTTACATAAAAATTCAAACTATACATACAACATCAACAATATATTCAATTATTAAGACCATGCAATCATTGGATTACAGTAAAATGAGTCCAAAAATCCTATAAAAGAAACAAATTTATTTTGCATATCAAGCATGAGGATTATATGAACAAAGAACCATAATCAATAAAAGGAAAAATCGTTGCACAATTAAATATAAAAAACATAGAGTAACTATTTGAAAATAACTATAGTGAAATTCCATTGGCTCTTCAGAATATTAGACAAGAATAGTCTACAATAGAATTAATAATCACCACCAAAATAATTAGGGTTACACCTATGAGATACAATCCCATTGACATAGAAGAATTCAAAGTTCAATTATAAGAATTAGAAAAATCACAATTAATACACAAATCAAAGACTCGTCATTCTAGTCCAACATGTATTGTTAGAAATAATGCAAAAATTAAAAGTTGAAAGGAAAGAATGGTAGTTATTTAAAAAAACTAAATTAGTATACCAAATTTGATGGATACTTTCTTCCTAATTAAGAAAAATTAATAAATATGATAAGAGAAAAAAACATTATTCCAAGTTCAAAAATAAGTTGAGATTTTATCAAATTCAACTAGATTAAAAGATTTTAGCACTAATGACATTCAATACCACACTAGGACATTACAAATGGAAATTTATGCCTTTTGGGTAAAAAATGCTCGACAAATATAACAAAGAACAATGGATTAGGTATTTGAACCTTACCATTCTTTATGTCTAGTATATGTAGATGACATTCTCATAGCGATAAAAAATGAATAAGAACATTTTATAGACGTGTAAATATTTTCTCCTCTTTATCAAAAAGCGGGAATAGAACTTCCTTAAAAGAAAATAGAACTTTCAAAACTAAAATAGAATTTTTAGGATTAATATTAGAATCAAGTGGAATAGAATTGTACGAACGTATTGTAGAAAAATGGTTACGTTTCCAGATAAACTAGAAGATAAAAAACAACTTTAATGATTTTTAGGTTGTCTAAATTATGCAGAAAAAATTATAGAAAATTTAACAAAACTAAGAAAACCTCTACAAAAATTACAAAAGAAAAATACAATATCCTTTATGACATAAGAAGTTATAAATCATATCAGATTTGTAAAAGAAAAATGTAAAAATCTACCAAGACTAGACCTCCCTTTAGAAGGAGATGATTTAATAATAGAAATTGATGCTGCTGAAGAATTTTGGGGAGAAATCCTAAAGAAAAAGGAAGAACAAAAAGAAAAAAACATGTAGATACACTTCTGGAACATTTACATAGATAGAGAAAAGATACCATTCAAATGAAAAAGAATTGTTAACACTTAAAAAGGGAATTAATACCTAAAAAAATTGTTAGCACGAGTAGATAATACTCAAGTTAAAGTATTTATTAAAAATAACTAACTATCTACCCCTGAATATAAGAGATTAAGTAGATGGCAAACATTTTTTACAGAATATATTTATGATATAGAAGTCATTAAAGGAGAGAAGAACTCTTTTGCAAATTACCTTTCGAGAGAATATAATGGAGCAAGTTGAAAACAAACTTGCAAAACTTGAAGCTTGATTACAACATAGTTATAACATATTGTAAGACAGTTACATAGATTTGATTGTATTAATAAAAAAACATGATAAAAGCATTTGCAATCTAGAAGAAAACAAGAAAGATATTGCATGTATCATTGCAGATCTAAATTGCTTTAGGAGAGAAATACAACAAAAAGGATAAGAATTCATACGAATGGATAAAGTGGCAGATAAATGCCCCATCGACATATCTCTTCAAATATCTGATTCAATTAGTAGTAAAAAACTACTCATAATACTAGCCTAACAACAACAGAAAGCAGTTTTAAAACTACAGAAACCAACCTCACAACTGAAAATACTATCTCTTTGGAGAAAAATGATACCCTAACGGTCAAAAGAAACTTTCAAACTACAAGAACTAGCTTAACTACTAAAGAAATTATCTCTTCTGAGAATAGTTCCCGCTTCACTATGGAAAATATTATCTCTTCCGAGAATGATTCTCCCTCTATAATGGATAATATTAAATTTATGCCCAAAAAGAATTTTAAATTTTGGGTATCTCAAATTGATCAAGAACATGATTTGTAATTAAGTCTCACAACATTCTGAGCAAAATGTGAAACAGAGTATAGATCTCTACTTGAGATTGTTTATAATCTCTAAGAAATAGAGACGTGTTCCAAATGACACAAGGATTTATCCCAGAATCAACTTTGATAAGGAGTAGATCCCAGAATTATTAGAGACTGGTTCATAATTGGAGCTACAAATTTGATATATCTAAGCCCTGATCTTGAAGAAATTCAAGGATTTCCCAAAGAAGTTATTAAAGCAATCAAAGAACTCAAAAATAATAGCCCTATGGTGAAACCCCCTAGTGAGATTTATAATAAAATATTCTCAACCTATAAAGACTAGGAAAATTTTAAAAAGTTTAGTTGAGTCCACTGCATTCAAATTGGAGTATGATCTACTGATTATGTTAAAAAGATTGAAGTAAGTTTCCAAAAAGATTTCAAAACAGAAAAAGTAGACAATGAATTTTTCGAAGTTAGAAAAGCTTTAGGACTAAATTTCTCTGCCAAGTGAGGGAAAAATCAATCAATAATAATTGAAATTGGTTACACAAAGCTTCATACAATATGATCATTATTTCCATGACAAGAAGATCCAATGTATCAACAAAAATTAATTTATAAAGATTTCTAAAGAAAATAGAAATAAGATAGATAAAATCAAGTTGTAGATGCCAAAAAGTATTCTACCGGCTCGGAAAGCATGAAGGGAAAATATGCCCATCATGTCAAGACAAAATGAATAGAGATAGTAATAGCAACGATAGTCATTAAAATGGACAACTTTTGCAGCAACCAAAAGACTCCAATTGCTAAGACGTCAGCAATGACGATTTGAAATTATAATGTACCAAAGACGTCAGCCATGAGAACAAAAAACATCAATAATGTTAATCTTCCTTAAGAAGAGAGGTATTCGATAGAAATGTACAAAGAATAAAAAAACAACAATAATGTAGGCATCTTTCAAATGATAAAGATGAAGTCAAGAGTGTCTATATAAGCCCTCAAAGAGTCTATAGAAGGCATCAGTTCGAGTTGGAGAGAGCACCAAATTTTTGTATTCCTAGTGTTCTCAACATTCAATTTCGATAAAGAAGAGCACATCAGCTCAAAATTTCCATTCTATTCAAAAAAATGTGTTTTACACACTAAACCTCTTTGCGTAAGGAACCATCTTTAGCAAGAGATAGTAGGTCTTTTACTACTCTACCCAAGGAAACTCATGTGTAACCTGTTACACCTTCCATTGCAAACTATCTTCATCTGCCAATAGTTATCTCTTCCTTAGGTTATCTCAGAGGCCATTGTCTAGAAAAATCCAATTAAGCAAAGGATGCGCAAGGACGTTGGGACACCCAAGCTATAGGATAATGATAAGGAGTTCAAGATCTAGAATGTCGATGTCTAATGATTACTTCTCTTAGAAATCCTTTCAAAAAGATCGATTGACACTAAAGAATGGCAGAAACAAGGTGGGAAACATAGATATACATACTTTATTTTCTTGTTATATTACTCAGAGCATATATAGTTTCTAAAAATCTAGTTTCTTATGCATAAAAGAGACAATAATGAGAATGAAAATGCTTAAAATTCTTGATAAAATAAGTATTAACAAGACAAAATTATACAACTTTGAAGTTCCTCATTAATTTTTTTTAGTTTTGCATTTTTACTCTCTTGCTTAAAGTTCCTCAATAAAATTTCTTTGTCTTCAAAATTTTTAGAGTGATGTGTATTTCTGAGAGCATAGCTTATGAAACAAATGATTCAATATGGAATAGATCCTTTTTTCAAAAATTATGGTCTTTGAAAGTTTTGTATCAAACTTAAAGTTCTATTGATATTATTTTCTTAAATGTTTATACATATTTTTGGATAAATGTTAAAATTCATTTTCAAAGGCTAAGTTTTCCTTGTAAAATTCCTAATGTAGCATCTATTTTGTCATTAATTATTTTATATGTAATATAATATTAATGGGTGAATCTATTTCTTCTTGAAAAGTTGCTTTGATCATCATTTGGATAGCTCCTATATGTATCCATCCTATCTTATATCTATCTTTTATTTTTTCCATTCTCCTAATCAAATCTTCTTTTTGAAATAAGGATATATTTATCCTATTTCTAGTTTATTCAATAGACATAGACATATCTCCATTTGTTATTTTGTAATCGAATATATGTTTTATTTGAGTAATTTTTCCAAAGAGGGATGCTCTAAATCCATTTGATTTTTCTAATCTAAATTTAATATTTATGATTCAATTAAATAATCTTCTATCTATTGATGCTTCTTGTAAGAAGTTTCCTTCTTCTTCTTGATATTCTTTGATCATTTCTTCCTTATTCTAATTCTGTATCTAAGAAATAATAGATTGATCTGTCAGATTGTTCATCATCTGTTAAATGAAAAAATTCTTGAATATTTTATATTTCATAGAGTTCTTTTGCTATTATTTCTCCGAATTGCTTTTCATTAATTTTGTTAGATCCTCTATTTGGTCTTTTATTTGCATAGTGTCCTTTTTATTGACATATATAATATTTACATTCTTTTGGGGTTTTAACATTAATATTATAGTTTCTTTTCCTTATGTAATATTTTTTCTTTGGTTTTGGTTTAAAATGAAATATTTTCTTCTTTTTAAATTTATATTGATTTCTTCTATTATATTTATTGGTTCACATCCTATTGGTATTGGGTGTGTTAATTGTGAACAAAGATCGTGCTTTACTACTTTGTTTGCTTTTCCATTTAGTGTAGCTTGATCCATATATCTTAGAAAACTTAGAATAAATTCCATTTGCACTAATATATTCTTGATCCATATAGTCTACTGAGGTTTCTATAACAATATATCTTGATCTTCTATCTGATGCCCAATTAATTCCTTCATATATATTTCTATTTATGGTTTTTTTTCATAAATTCATATTGACCAGTATTTGGCTCCTTGTTGTTTTGGAGTTCCATTTCTTCTTGATTGTCCGCAAGGGACAATTATTGGTATAGGTGTTGTTACTTGATTACTAGAAGCCTCTCCTTCTATTGGTTTTCTATTTATAGTTATGATCTTTTCTTCTAGTCTAATAATTTCATGGATTAAGTTATCTAATTCTTCTACAACAACCTCTTAATATTTATTTTCTAATTATTCTATTCTAAATTCATTTGTTTCTTCTATCTATAGGTTCCACTTGTTTGGAACAAATTTAATTTTTATATTCATTCATTATTTTGTTTTTCGTATAGATATTCCATATTTTAATTCTACTATCATTTCTTGAATTTTTTTGAAAGTTTTTGAGTTATTTTCATGAACTTATACTTCGAATTTTTTGTACACATTAATCTATGTTTACTTCAAACTCAAGGTCTAAATCTTCATATATATTATTATCGAGGTATTTTTAATTATCTTGTTCATATATAAATTCATCTTCTATATCATATTATATTACTTCTCGTGATTTATCTACTACAATTTTAGTAAAATTTATAATATGTAAAATTCTGGCATTTCTATTATCTACTAGAATTCTTAAACTGAATGTTCTTTGTACATTTCTTAATGTTGGGTGTCACCTACCATTATTCTATCTATATTTGTTATATATTCTTCTATTCCGTCTAATTTTTTATTTGTAATTAGGTATCGATTTCTATTGCAGCATGTTTGATAATAGGTTCATATATCACATCACGTAGTATGCACATGCCCAACCGTTGTCTTGTGTAGCACACTATAAATGGAAACATACAAAATTTCAACAAATACAAACAAGCATAGTTCACATAAATAATATATATATTAGAGTTAGGAAATTACTTTCACATTCTCCCAACATATTGATTTTTTTGTCTTGGCCATGTCTCCTCCAGCATCTTTGAATGCTTTTAAAGCCCTACATGTTAATGAATACATTAAATTGCATTATAAAATAATAATTAAATAATAGATGTTAACGAATATACAAAATATGAAAGATTTCTCATGTGAATAATGGCTTCATGAAATGGAGGGATTCCCTTGTTAATGCTAACCACCCCGACCATTTCATTCTCATGTCCATATAATGAGTCTAATTCCTTCCCTAAAGGATCTAGATAATAAATAGTGTACGTCTTGGGGACAATAACCAGTAACTCCCAATGTTTACCACTAGAGGTAAGAAAGTTAAAAATTAACTCAAAATCCACAATAAAAAGGTAATTTTCTTAGTCCAAATTTTAAGCAAAGTAAACTTACTCAACATTGAATGAAGCTATTATCACCGACTTCTTTTTTTGACCAAAACATTTAAAAGCAGCAGAGCAATATGAGGTAACTGGTGAAGGGTCTTTATCTACAAGACTGATAAAAGATGGAACTATAAATCCCACATGGGAAAATGAAAAATCTTTACAGACCATGTGTAAGTAGCTACAAAACATGTATTACGTATGCATTAATATATAAGAAACTAGATCACTGTATATAAAACAAGGTATATGGATATATAAACAAGATCTCACCATATCCATAGCTCTATCATAGATGTATTTAGCCAGTCATAACGAAACAACTCCAAAATATCTTGTATAACTATTTGGTTATCATATGATTCTCCTGCAACATCCACCAGAATAGAAACATTTATAGTAGAATTTGGGTTATGTTCGCCTATCCATATTGCCATACACTTACAATTAGGACCTAACGAGTCGTATAGGTCCCTTGGAAGTCAACTAGGTACTTTAGGAAGAGGTGGAGGCAGAGATGTAGCATGTTGCTTCCTTTTGACCTTTATATATAATTTCAGATTAATTGTCTAGCTCATATATACACACTAACAAATTAACGTAATGTAAATTTACCATACAATATCAGTATAGAGGACATATTCTTCGGTCCACAATATCACTTTGCCTTCTGCTTCGCCAATCGTTTTAGAATCTGGGTGGACATATGGCAATGGATTATCCCTCTACAGGTGGAGTACAAGTCTCAGGTTAACACGAACCGCACCAACTGGAATTGGAGTGCCATGAAACATGCCCCCTGGAAGGGGTGGGTAATCCCCGTCCTCTTCAACGATAAATCCATTACTTTTTAGACAGTATGTATTCAACCCCTATAAATTTATGTAAAGTATGTTATACACATATATACATAAACATATCATCTTAAAAAGACTAGCTACTATTTCATAAAAATACTTATAGAGGATGTGCTAGGTGGTGGGTCTAAAGGATTACTCCCAACCACCTCTACAGTAGGAGAAGAGCGGCTAGCCACATGTACTATCTGACTGGAAGTCTGAGACACCTGCCACTTTCTCATTACTTCATGGACTCTATTATTAAGTGCTTCCTCGACTCTCCTATCAATTAACTCATCTACCTATACATGGATAAAAAAAACACTAGCTTTTGATTATTGAATTCCCTTTTGCAATAACATTCTAAAAAAAGAATATGTTACCTCTTTTGAAAATCTCGCTTTTGGGACATGTTTCCACTGTGATGGCCCAAAGAACGCTTTTATGCCCACAACAGTGCCTGCACCCCTAACACGTCCGGGATGCTCTGGGTTACCAAGAGAAACTGTCAATTCATCCCAGGTGCCCTCAGGGATGAACTTGCCTTACTTCCTCTTCTCATGAAGCTCCCGCTAATCGCCAATTGAAATTGGTAAGTAAGCATAATAATCTATATTGATTGCTCTGAGAGTTGAATTTTACCATTTTTGTAGCCGCCTCAGCAGTTGCGGGTTTGGTTATATCTCCTTTCTTATTTTGCCTTCCAGCTATCTACACAACATGGTGAGGTAGAGGTGCGAGATTAGCAGTAGAGGACTCCCCAGTCTCTTGAGTAGCAGTAGACTCAGCAGCAACAACATCCTGTAGTCTTTGGTGAATGCCTGCATAGCCTTTTGGATCCATCATGTGGTCATGTACATTTAGTGCACGCCTTTCTCGTTGAGCATCCTTGATAGCCTTGTTAGTAAGCGCATTGATTTGGTTAGTAACACTAAAGGTCAATCTTGAATAGGTAAATACATAAGAATGTATATTAATTAAATTGGGAGTGGCACTTAATACCTTCAATTCATCAGTTTTTCTTTTGGCAACAAACTCCTCCCAGTCATTGGGGTTCAAGTAGTTCCAATACTCAGTGGCTGACTTATTTCTCTTCTCAGCATCTCGTATGTAATCTCGGGTGAGATTTGTCCTATAGTTCCTTAGGACCCTCCCACAGCATTGCATCACGCATTTACGATGCAGGATTTCATCCAGTTCAAATATACTCTGCAAAATAGAATTGCTTTTAACTAGTATCCTAAAAATTAGTAATCTACAAAACAAAATTGCAAATAATAATAACTCACACATAGTTCCTTCCATACTAAGTCTTTCTTCCTGTTAGGAACTTTACGCCAAGATTATACATTAGGACTACAATGTTTATGAGTAAGAACCCCAAGATATGAAATAAACGAGTTGTTGTTCACTCCAACTAGATTTCCTGCATGATCAAAATCCACAGCCAGTTTGGGTCCATTGCCCCTTTGTTTTTGTAACTTGTTCATCATAGTGATGCCCCTCACTTTTTCAATTTTTTTTGCTACTCATCAAGTGCCCCAAGTTCTTCAGGAGGTACATAAACAACCTAAAATTTGACAAAAAAGCACACTTACATGATATAACTATAAATGGACATATAGATATAAATATAGGATATATTATAAAAACTTACATTGGCAGGCACCACAATGATATCCTCACCCTCACTACAATCATCATCATGATCATCCTACTCATGCTCACCCATCTTAAAGTGCCATTAAAAAATCAAACATTTAACATAACTCAAAGATAATAAAACATTGTAAAGTTCACATTCAAAAAAATAAAACATATAAAAATATAAAAACATGCCTCTAATACTGTGATATTTTATCAATTAACATTCCTTCGGTGTGATCTCTGCGCACATATAAGTCATCGTTAGCTTCGATATTTGGTGTTGGAAACCCAACTAAGAATGGACTGGAGTCATCATACTTATCATAGTACTCGTCTTCATCTATAGGATCTTCAATGAACTATCTTTTACCATGAAGAACAACCGACCATTTATCATTTGCAGGATCATCGATATAAAATACTTGTTTCTCTTGTGATGCCAATATGAATGGTTCACCCTTCTCACCAATTTTTTCAAAGTTCACTAATGTGAAACCCAATTCATCCACTATAACTCCTTTGGTGTTATCTACCCATTTACATTTAAAGAGTGGAATTCTGAAATCTACGTAGTCAAACTCCCACATGTCTTCAATGACACCGTAATATGACATTTTATCTTCATATGGACTCTTATCCTTTGCACTTGCAAAAAACAATGAAGACGTTTCAAGGGTGACACCACTATTTTGGATGATGCTCTTATCATCTTGATGCTTTGTGTAATATGAGAACCCATTTATGTCAAACCCTTCATAAGACATAACATTCAATTTTGGTTTAAAGGCGAGACATTTGATTGTTTCAGCAAGATTATTTGGTGTTTGAGATAGTTGATGTAAGACTTTAAATTGAAACAACTTAATAAATGTCTTGTTATGCTCTCTAGCAAGCCACATTGAATCAGCTCAAGGATATTGTTTCTTGATGAAATTGGTATGTTCCTTGATATAAACACTCACTTCATCGATGTTGTGTAAAATATACAAGTGACCTTGTTCCAACAGCTCACGACTGATTACTTTCATCTGTGATCCCAAAATTCATTTTCCAGAATACTCCTCAATATTCTTGTCATTAATAGGAGCATCATTACCACTCAGAAAGTCATTGCAAAAATCCATAACCTCTCTCGCCACATAACCCTTAATAATACTCCCTTCAGGTCGATAACGGTTTCAAACATCACCTTTAAAAATGCTCATGTATCGTTCAAAGGGATACATCTAATGCAAGAAAACTGGTCCCAACATTTTCACTTCCCTAGTCAAGTGGACAACAAGATGTACCATGATATCAAAGAACGAAGGAGGAAAATACATCTCAAGCTGACATAGGGAAACAACCACTTCTCTTTGCAATTTATTTAGAGTATCAGGGTCAATAACATTGTTGCACAGACCGTTGAAAAAGAAACAAAGTATGGTTATTGCAAATCTTACATTCTTCGAAAATATAGATCGAATTGCCATGGGCAATATTTGTTGCATTAGAGTGTGCCAATCATGAGATTTAAGACCTATCAACTTCAGATCTTTCATTCATACCAATCTATGGATGTTGGATTAGTAACCTTGTGGAGCCTTAACATTTACTAAGCATTTGCCAAAAGCTTTCTTCCCCTTTCTAGACAACGTGTAACAAGTGGGAGGTAAGTATGTTCTCCGATCGCAACTAACTACTTCTATTAATTTTGTCCTTATTCCCATTTCACATAGGTCCATTCTGGATTTTATCCCATCTTTAGTCTTACCTAGTATATTCAACAGAGTACCAATGACACTCTCACAAACATTTTTCTCAACATGCATGACATCAATACAATGCCTGACTGCCAACGAACTCCAATAAGGAAGATCCCAAAATATTGACTTTATCTTGAATAAAGATTTGTCACTCTGTATGTCCATGGTACATTGTGATCTCTTACCAAATTCATTAACACAATCTTTTAATCTTTCATAAATAATCTCCCCTGGTATAGGTTTAGGTGCACTTTGTTCCTCATTCTGTCCATTGAACGCTTTGCGCAACCTACGGTACGTATGGAATTTTAGAAGAAACCTTCAATGATTAAGATATACAGTCTTGCCGTCATGTTTTAGTTGTATTGAATCAGTGTTATCTTCACATATAGGACACACTTTAGATCCTTTGACACTATATCCAGACAAATTCCCATATGCTGTAAAGTTATTAATAGTGCAAAATAACATAGCGTGCAAATGAAATGTCTCTCTTTGTGAAGCATAATAGGTCATCACACCTTCACCCCAGAGTTTCTTTAAGCCATCAATCATAGGTTCAAGATAAACGTCGATATCATTTCCAGGTTGTTTAGGGCCCGATATCAACAATGACAGCGTAACGTACTTATTTTTCATACACAACCAGGGAGGAAGATTGTATATAACAAGCATAACTGGCCAAGTGTTATGTTGGCTGCTCAATGTCCTATTCAGATTCATCCCATCTGTACAAAGCCCAAGTCTTAGATTCCTAGCTTCTTCACCAAATTTAGGGTACAATAAATCAATCTTCTTCTACTATGGTGAATTAGACGCATGTCGTAGGATCCATCATTATTTTTCTTAAAATCTGCATGCCACCTCAAATTCTTCACATCTATCGGATTGGAAAACAAGCATTGAAACTATGATATTATCGGTAGATACCACATCACCTTGGTAGGAGAACCAGTTTTGGACTACCCTAAAGTCGTCAATTTATACCTTGACGCACCACATTTTGGAAAATCTTTCAAATCTACATAGTCCTTTTGAAATAATACATAATCATTCGGGCATGCGTGTATCTTCTTGGCCTCCATTCCCGTTGGGCACAACAATTTCTTTAGCTGGTATGTTGAGATTGGCAGCTTGTTTCCTTCAGGAAGAATTTCTTTCAACAAAGACAACAATGATGTGAAGCTTTTGTCGCTCCATCTATTGTTAGCTTTCAACTTATACAATCTCAACACAGTGCTAAGCTTCATAAACTTAGTACAACCTATGTATAACGGTATCTCAACATCATGCATAATGTTTCTAAACATGGGAGGTGGATCGGTGTGCTCTACCCTACAACTATCCAGCATCGCATCAACGATGTCTACTGGAACTGGTTCGTTCACATCTACATCATCAGAGGCAATTTCTTCTTCCACACAAGCACTGCTATCGACATCTAATGATTTCAGGTTTCAAATCTCTCTATGCTACTGCCATTTTGTATAGCCTTGTACAATCCCATTGTAAAATGACATGACTTTTGATTTTGTCACCAGTGCTAACTTTGAAGTTGTTACCGCAATGCCTACATTGATAGTAGAACCTATCTCCAGGTTGTTTCCTATGTTCCTCAGCAAATCTAATAAACTGATCAAGACCAGAAATAAATTCTGGGGTGCAACGATTTGGAATGGACATCCATGATCTATCCATTCTATGATAAAAAATAAAACAAGTATATATTAGGGTTGACGATGTTATATATGGTAAATGTGACCACCTATCCCATTCTTCATCACCTAATCTCACTGGTAAGTGTATACTCTATATTCGATTTTAAAGAAATTTTGGCAGCATTTCCCCGCAGTTCTCCAAGTACACCAATGTACGTACATGGGCAAATGCCCACCGACATATGTACTTAGAGAACAAAAGGGAAAGTGCTGACAAAACATCATGAAAATCGAATACACATTATACACTTACATTCTAAGTGAGATTAAGTGTTCAAGAACAATCCCAAACCAAGGACTATCCAAGATTTACTCCTAATGAGTAAATCTTAGACGGGTTTCTAGGCTAACAAAATATATGTATATATGTTGTCATTCATATACCTACAATCATAGTATCATCATTCATATCCTAGGTTTTGTGTGACATCATTTAATTCAATTCATTATTCCATTTGGATAAGTTCATTCATTCATCATGTTACCCAAATCAATCACAATCAACTACATAATTTTGAAGAATAATTATATATAGAAATAAGTTATATCAAACACGAACAAGAGAGAAAGAAAGCAATAACAATTTATTAAATTCATTCATTCATCATTAACCCTAGTTATATAATCGTTATTAATCAACTACATAGTTTTGGAGAACAAATTATTCATTGAACTAAGTTTATTCATTCCTCATTTAACCCTTATTAATCAATATTAATCAATCCTAATTAATCAATAATAATCTTACAGAAAACTCACCGCACTGGTGGAGTAGGCTATCGTGGCGGCGGTCGGAGGTGTAGGTGGTCGCAGCGAAGGTGGAGGCGGAGATGACTGAAGGAGGTGGTGAGCGGTGGCTGGATGGTGGGTTGTGGATGTGGTCATTGGAAGAGATGTCTGAGCAAACGAGGAGTGGCGGCGGCGGCTACTGAACTGGAGGAGTGGCGACGGCGGTGACGGAGATTGATGGAGCGACAGCGGCAAGCTCCTCAGTGGCGGCTCCTCTCCACAGTGGCGGCGGTGAGCTCCTCTCCACATCGGCGGTGGTGAGCTCGTCTCCACAGTAGTAGCAGCGAAAACGATGAGAGAATTGTGATACCTAGCTTGAGTGACAAAAGTGAGAATCAGGAATGAAACAGAGAAGGCTCGGCTCGTGCCGGTGCTATTCAGTTAATTATCGACATTGGTTGTTCCAGAAACCAACGCTTAATACCATCTACAAACACCGGGATGGGGCAAAAATTTTCACGGGGAGAATACACAAATAAACATCCTCGTCGATTCCCACAAAACATCTGACGCAAAAAAAGGCATGAAATTTTGCCTCGCGAGGGATATTTAGGCGTCCGTTATGTTCTAAATAACCGACACTATGTGGGTTGGAAATTTCACGGGGCTTGATGTGGAACATGAGTCGTTGGTGTTTACACAACCGACGTCAAATTGAACATTTTGGAGGAAAATTATTTTCTTCCAGAAAATTGTATTTCACAGGTGATTTTGGATGTCGGTTCTTATTTCTACAAGATAACGTTAAAGAAAAAGCGATACCCGTGTCTTTTATTAAGTGGCCAGCCTCCAGACATAGGTGTCAGTTTGTAGTTTTAACCCGACATCGTAGTTAACTACCATCGGTGTTCGGTTTATAACTGACATCATCAAATGTGACATTATACGTCATTTCTATACAAGTGTATATTTTATTGGTTCACATCCTATTGTTCTTGGGTGTGTTATTTGTGAATAACAAAGTCCTTGTTTTTCTACTTTGTTTGTTTTTCTATTTAGTGTAACTTAAAATAACCATTATTCTAATTTCATTTTTAAAAATTCTATTATTCCTCCTAGTGTATCACTCTCTACCCTATCTATGGGGGATACAATTGCATGACCTTAAAATGCCAAGGATCGTATATTTTTGTATAAAATCAATTTAGTAGACTTTTATTCATTACATTTTCTTTATTTGTTCTACCATATATCTTATAGAAGTATTGTTGATATTTACATATATAATCATCTATAAGGCACATGTCAAATAACTTTAATATATATAATAAAAGGTCAATCTTTGTTTTTTTTTGTTGTATCTCTATTTTTCTTCCATGTCTCTTCTAGAAATTCTATTCATATTTCATTCTTGTAATTATTTACTACTTGGGATAAGGTAGTTGTTGTTCCTTTTACTTCCTCTGTGTCATTATCAATTAATTCTTTCCACGAATCTACTACTATACCTTGGAAGGTTAAATGGAAAAATCTTACTGCTGTGTCTATAGCATGGCTTTGTATTGTTATTGATAGATATGTGGATTTTACCCATATTGTTATGCTTCATCTATATTACTTACACAATTTAGATTGAAATTAATTCCATTTGCACTAATATGTTCTTCATCCATATAGTCTACTAAGGTTTCTAGAGCAATACTTCTCGGTCTTCTATCTAATGCCCAATTAATTCCTTTGTATCTATTTCTATCTATGGGTTTTCTTTAAGACTCGAATATGACCAGTATCTGACTCCTTGTTGTTCAAGAGTTTCAATTAATACATGATTGTCCTCTAGGGACAGTTGTTGTTATATGTGTTGTTACTTGAATACTAGAAGCCTCTCCTTCCATCGATTTTATATTTATAGTTCTGACCTTTTCTGTTATTCTAATAATTTCTTGGCTTCATTTATCTAATTCTACTGCATTAGCCTATAGTTATTTATTTTTGAATTGTTTTATTTTGTAGTCATCTATTTCTTCTATCCATAGGGGACTCCAACTTATCTCATTTCCACTTGTTTGGAATAAATTTATTTTTAGATATACATTCGTTATTTTGCTTTTTGTATAAATATTCCATTGTTTTTTGTAATTCTACTATCATTTCATGAATTTTGAAAGTTTATTGAGTTATTTTAATGAACTTGTACTTCTCATTTTCTATACATGTTAATCTATTTTTACTTCAAACTCATGGTCTAAAGTTTCATATATATTATTATCTAGGCATTTTAAATTATCTTGTTCATATATAAACCCATCTTCTATATCAGAGTATATTATCTCTAATGATTTATCTTATGAAATATTAATAAATTTATAAGATATAAAACCTAACTTATATTGATTCTTACTTAATTATATATTTTTATTAAGTTTTGATCGTTGCTTGGCTCTGATACCATTTGAAGAGAGTAAAATTTAAAATATAAAATATTTAATGAGGAACATCAAAGCTGTAAATTTTTTTCTTTGTTATTACTTATTTTATCAAGAATTTTTAGCATTTTCATAGTCATTAATTTCTCTTTTACGCATAAGAAACTAGCATTTTGGCAACTAGATAATAATGCTTTGAGTACTATAGTGAAAAAATGAAGTTTGTATACCTTTGTTGCCCACCTTGATTTTGTTATTCTTCATTGTCCGTCGGTCTTCTCTTAACAATTTCTAAGAGAAGCAATTTTTAGACATCGATATTCCAAAACTTGAACTCCTTATCATTATCCTATACCTGGGTGTCCCAACATTCTTGCACATCCTTTGCTTAGTTGGACTTTTCTAGATAGTGGCCTCTGAGATAAGTTAAGGGAGAGATAACTCTTGACATATGAAGATAGTTTGGAATGGAGGGTGTAATAGGTTACACACAAGTTTCCTCAGCTAGAGTAGTACAAGATCTAATATTTCTTGCTAAAGATGGTTTATTCCACGAAGAGGTTTAGTGTGTACAACAGAGTTTTTGGAATAGAATGGAAATTTTGAACTTATGCACTCTTCTTTATTGAAACTAAACACTGAGAACACTAGAACATACAAACATTTAGGTCACTTTGTGGCTGGGATCCATGCCCTTTATAGACTCTTTGGGGGTTTATATAGACACCCTTGACTTCATCTTTGGCATTCGAAAGACACATACATTATTGTTGTGTTGCTATTCTCTTTACATTTCTATTTAACACTTGTCATCCCGAGGAAGCTTAACAATATTGATGCATTCTGTCATCATGGCTGACATCTTTGATATATTATTATTTCTAATCATCATTACTGATGCCTTAGCAATTGGAGTCTTCTGGATGGTGCAGCAACTGTCCTTTTTAATGACTACTGCTACTATTACTATGTCTTTCCATTTTGTCTTGACATGCTAGGCATATTTCCTTTCATGATTTCTGAGCTGGAAACATACTTTCTGGCATCTACAACTTGATTTTAATTGTCTTATTTCTATTTTATTTAAAAATCTTTCTAATTTTTTTGATACATTGGATATTCTTATCATGGAAATAATGATTGTATTGTCTGAATCTTTATGTAGCCAACTGCGATTATCATTGATTAATTTTTCCATCATATGGCAAAAAACTCTTAATCCTAGATCTCTTCTGACTTCGACAAATTCTTTGTCAGTTTTTTCTCTTTCAAAATATTTTTAGACACTTCCTTCAATCTCTTTAACATAATCTAGACATGATACTCCAATTTGAATGTAGTGGACTTAATTGAACTATAAAATGTTTCTAGTCTTTAGAGACTGACAACATTTTAATGTAAATCTCACTAGTAGGTTTACCAGTGGGCTTTTTTTAAAATTCTTTGATTGCTTTAATAACTTCTAGGGGAAGTACTTGAATTTCTCCAAGATCAGGCTTTAGATATATTCAATTTAAAGTTCCAATTTTGAAATAGTCCTTGCTAATTTTGTCATCTACTCCTTTGTCAAAGTTGATTTTAGGATAAATTCATGTATAATCTGGAACACATGTCCTTGTTGTTTGGAGATTATAAACAATCTCGAGTAGAGATATGTACTATGTTTTACATTTTACTAAGAATGTTGTGAGACTTAATTGCAGGTCATGTTCCTGCTGAATGTGAGATACCTTAAATTTAAAAAAAATTCAGGCATCAATTTAATATAGTCCATTACTTATTATGTTTCGAGTGTAACACAAAGAAAGATAACAACCTTACAAACTTATGAGGATTCATATACCCCACCACTTTCTCTAGAAAACCATGCCAAGGAAAAACCAAATCACAAAATCCTCTCTCAAGGAAACTTAAAACCAAGATTTTCTCACAAGAGAAGAATCGAAGAAAGATTAAACCTGGATATTCTCATACGTCAGGGTTATCCCAAATTCTATTTGTACGTGACTTCCTTTTCTCAAGAGAAGAAAGTCTTTCAGAAGATAAGAAAAGTGATCATAAGGTACATAAAACATAAATGGTCTAATATTTGAGCAAAAATTAGGAGGAAGTGAAAGTTTGATATAGTTTTGGATATTAAAGAATAGGTTCTAACATTCATAAAATGGGTGTTATCAGTTGCCACAACATTTTATGTGGAAAACAAGGAAAATATATTATACCATAGAAGTCATAATATAAAATTGAGTTTCCATCTCAGTTAGATAGATAGAAAACAAATGTAAACCCATAGATGAGGTTCAGTGATTTTTTTTATGGGGAAGGATTATCACCCCATCTTTCCTGGTAAACCTGTATCGAACCGCTTGTAGTTTGTTTTGTAGAAATGATTGATTCATCATAGTAAAAGTAAAAGATCAAAAAAGTATAAAATGGAATTTTATTAGGGGAGGTGGCTTCTAGGGATGGAGATGTTTGTGTCCTTCCTATTGTTGCCCTAAAAATCCTAGTTTTTTAGGGGTATTGGGGTGCTAATCACCTCAATACCTCCTACGATGGTGATCCCACATGGATGATTAGGAGTAATGCATATGATTAGAGGGTGATTTCAAGATGTAGGAAAATAATATTTTTATTTTCAGACAAGTAGAATAGTAGTGCAGTATAACAAAGAAGTAGATCAAAGCATTAGAGTAGAGAAGTTATGGTAGTTATACTTCACATGTAGAAGTTATAGTAGAGAAGATTACCAAACTTGTAGATGGGTAACATGGCAGGAGGTTTCAGAGGAAGGATTCTCTTATCACGATAAATAGAAAAAATACAAAAGGAGGTAGTTCATTCCTTTGACTTCAGGAGTTTCAATAGGGGACAATATACAATGGATATAGGGAGGTATTAATAGATGGATTTAGGGTTCTTGGTTCTGGGCAAAGACTTTTCGAAGAGGTAATGGATCACCTTAATGTGCCACACCTATGGGGCATGTGTATTGAGGTGATCCACCATGTGGCACGTGGCAGATGGATAGAATTCACTTAGTGTCCTAGTTGGTTGAAATTGGTTACTTAATTATTTTGTAATTTTAAAAACATTGTGGATAAAATCAAAGAAAATTGTGGAAATATATAATTCTAGATTTTCCATCAAATTTATTTTGAAAAACAATTGAACACAAAGAAGGAGTATTATTATTTTGGATGATTAAACTTGACTATAAAAATATCTTATACAATATGTAAATCAGCAAGTAAATTTCACTTTTGTTTTGAAAATAAGGTTTCTTTCATGAAATACCCAAATTGTGTAAAAAGTGTGTGTAAACAGATGATATAAATATGTAAAAAATATAAAAAACATGATAAATGAGGAGAATAGGTGGAATGTGGAATAAATAACATAATTATCTAAGAAATTTGCATTAATTGTGAATTTATACTAAGTGAGGGAAAATGTGGTGTCAATAAACTTCTTTGTGGAACCCATGTACATAGTAGAAAAATATGTTTAGTGAATGTTTTTGCAAAATTTTAAGTTAGAGATGATGATATGAAGAATTAGATCATCTTACAAGCAATCAATACATTGTTAATTAAGGAAACTGAGCAAGATTGTAGATAGATTATTTTCTTTTATTAGCTTCATTAGATGTTTGTCTTTCCCGTTTTTAAAGAAAATTGTAAGCTCTCCGTGAGAAGGTTTTTTTTTTTAAACAATACACATTTTTGGAATTAGTAATGATCAATTGTTATTTATTTAAATATAGACCCTAGGAAATATATGGATAATTTCCATTGCCTCCCTTGTCCATCTTCTTAGCTTAACAAGAGGAGGGGATTGTTACATTATATATATATATATATATATATATATATATATATATATATATATATATATATATATATATATATATATATATTGTTAGCAAGTCTATCCATAAAGTCTATCATATGATGATTTTAATGGCATGTCTTGTAAATTATTTGATTAATAATAAAGGCAACCTTCTGATTTATTCTGTTTTATTCAGTTATGAGATAAGGATGAAACATAATGACTGTCTAAAGAATGATTTTACTCAATCACATATGTCTTTGAGTTGAGGACCTTAATAGTGAGATCATGCATATGTTTAGAGTATGTACATTCTTGTTATGTCCCTAGTTATATGTTATTGTGGAAAATTGATAGACAACAATGACATATATGACTAGAGTGTGTGTTGGCTGATGACATAATCTCATCATGTCATGAAATGTGATACCAAATCAAACACAGAGATACTTGTTGGGGCATAGTATATCACACAGACCCACCTTGAGAGTGACACATGGAAAACACAATTGGTAATCAAAATCATCTCTCATAGGTAATGGTGGTGATTGTGGTTCTCAGACCTAAAATCAATGCACTAAGAAATCATCCATTGTGACTTTGAATAAGGGTTACCATAATGTTGATGCTCAGGTGCATTGTGACACATGGGGATGACTATGAGTGATGTAGATGGAATTTTTCCCTCCTACAAGAGTTTGATATATAGGCCACTTGATAAGAGAGATTGAAAAATCCATGGGCATGTACATGTGAATCAATATATGATACTTAGTTCGCATATATCCTAGATAGTCTGCTCTGGTTCAAGGAACATGGATTGACTTTTGAGAGGATGATGATTCCATGCCTCGAGTTTAATCTAGATATCAGTGAAAAATGAATTATACAATCACTATAGCACCAATCACAAATTGTAGGTTGAAGCTGCTCTACAACTTTTAGATTTATTTTGATAGCAATGATGTCTTTCTAGATACCTCTCGTTGCTTTTGATATCATAAATTACTTATGAATAGTCATAGTCAATGTAACTTGGAACATATAGGGTCACACACATAAGATACACTTGGAATAGGAGTTTGTTCATGAATGAAAATGGTTAAATGTTGACTGACTGGGCTGTGAATTGACATGTTCAGGTGTTGAATTGATCATTTCAAACTATCAGGTCAATTGAACCATGATTGGAAATCTAGTCCATGAGGCGATCGGTTTAGGAAGTGAATCGATTGACTCGGGACCATCAACCGACCTATTTAGGTTGTAAATCGATGGTTTGATTGATCGATTCAATTGGATTAAGGATTAGTGTTGATGACATGTTGTGCATTAATATAATATTGATTGCCAAAATAATTGTGATTGGTAAACTTGATGAAATGACCAATTCAAGGGTTGAACCGACCATTTTTCCACTTGTAGGATGAAAAAATTCATGAAACATCACCTTAAACTCCTACTCAGACTGGGAACCCTGACCCCGACTCTCCTACAAATAGAGGGGTATTGGGTGCTTCATAGACACATCAATTGATTTGGAAATTGTTATCTTCTCAATTTGTGGTAACTAAGAGAACCCAAACAAGTCCTTCCTATCAAAGGGAGGGATAGAAAGGGAAAGACAATTGTGGAAGAGCAAGTTGGTGCTAGTACACCAACCAGAAGGGGTAACTCCTTGATTGTTCTTCTACACTAATAGGAGTTCTCGGTGGTCTTTGTGGACTACTATAGAGGTGAGAAGCTATTTCCTTCCCTAAGAAGATGAGGTCAACTGCTGTCCATAGTGATCAACCAAGAGGTTGGTGCTGACACAATCCCAGTGTGACTTGAAGGAAGGCGCACATTGTTGTGTGGTTATTGTCACTGTACTTGCTCGAGGATCAGGTAAAACCTCTCAAACCTTCTTTCCCATTATATACTTATTGATGTGATCAACTGGTCAAAGGTGAATATGGAAGTTAATTTTTTTATTCCACTTCGTATTCAATAGCCACATTTACCTATAAGGGTATCACACCCATGTCAATTTGCTATGTTATGGGATTTAATCAACACGTTCAGATTATGCATTTCATCATTTATTCATTGCATACTATGTGAATATTCAAAATGATAAATGTGCATATCTGATTAAATACCACATATGATGCCATATATATATATATATATATATATATATATATATATATATATATATATATATATATATATATATATATATATATATATATTTGTGTGTGTGTGTATGTATCTTTATATAGATCATACATATGCAATTTACAGGTGTCACCCTAAAATTGGTTTTGATGGTGGATGTGTATCATGGTTATGCCTAATAATCCTAGTTGTCTGTGCTTGGTTGGTTTTGGTTGTTTATTGCTATTTACATCTTGGTTTGCATATTGAGCCTCTATCTTCTTCTTCTTCCATGTGTAAAAGTGTTATTATCCCCTTCCTATGATCCCCTCAAATGTAGCTCTAGTTTTCTCTATTAACATTTAATATGTTAAATAACATTATAATAGTTTTAATTCTTATTATGAAGAAGAATACTTTTTGCATCACATGAACCACCCATTTTAGAAGACAAGTTGATCGACTAAAGGACCGAGGAGGATAGATGATAGGATGAGACAAAGCGATTGGCTGGTGGCCCAACCGAGCATCTGGAGGTGTCAAGCCACTATTTGGAATAGGAGTCAGATGACCATTATGGAAACCGACCAATCTACCAGGAGGTGAGCCAACTAGTTTAAGGGTTGAACAAATCAACCCAGAATGGTTCAAGCATACAATTTCATTAACAACAGGTTGCTACATGAGATACAAACCTTAGGTGTTAGTAATTCCATGTGTCTCCAAGGAATTACAATAGTATGTCCATCACCAACACTTATGTTTTAATTGCATGTTTTTGTTTGTGAGTTATAGCATGTATATGATAGGTACTATTATATGTGGTGATTGGATATGTATATATGTTTATAAATATAAAATCCCTCTATAGAACATATTAATTCTAAGATGCTTTTGAATAGAAACAAACATGAAAAGATTGATCGATCATGTGTGGGCACGCCACACATGGTGCGTTGTTCATCTCGTTGAAGTGTAATGGTGGTTATGGGGGTCTATAAAGCATGGTGCATCACTATCGTGTAGGATTTTCTTCCAAACATAACTAAGTGACCTTAATGAAATTAAGCACTTAGAACCATGCAGATGAATAGTTGAAAAGAGTTGTACATACCATATATTCAAAATTTGTGTAAGATGTAATTGGAAAAAGTAGTCTACCTTAATTGTTGATTATGGACGCTAGCGTTGGCTGAGTAATAACTCAGTTGTTTTGGATCTTGGCTCACTAGAAAATTGTATGCTACAATATTTCAAATTGTTATGTGAGGTCTAAAAATTTGAACAAAATAGTCAAAGCAATAATTTCTTAAAGGCTTAATAAAGCATCATCAAAATTTTATTTCTATCAAAAAAAATAAAAAATGTTTTGAAATTTTGCAAATTTCTTTTGTAGAATCAAATGGCAACAAATAACACATTCTCTTTATGATAAATCCTTGATAAGGACAAGTTGAATTGAAATAATTTCCAGACTGGTTCAAGACGTTGAGAATTGTACTCACTCAGGAGCACAAACTCTATTTCCTGGAGACACTAGAGCCATGTGAACATACTCCTACTTCACCTAAGGCTGACAGGGATGCTTACAAGAAGCAAACTGAAGACGCCATTAATATCAAATGCCTAATTTTGTGCTCCATGAACTGTGAGTTGTAGAGACAACATGAGAACATGGAAGTTATAGAGATGGTAACACACCTTAAGAACATGTTCTAGGATAAGGCAAGATAGGAGAGATATGTTGTCTCCAAGGTATTATTCAAATGTAACTTGGAAAAAGGAGATCTAATACGTCCTCATGTGCTTAAGATTATTGGGTATGTAGAGAAACTTTCTAGACTAGGATTTTCCTTGGGTCAAGAGTTGGCCACTTATGTAATTCTACAGTCACTTCTAGAGTCATACAGTCAGTTTGTCATGAACTACAATATGAATGACTCTAATGAGATTTTGCTAGAGTTACTTAGCATGTTGAGAATAGCTGAGGTACACATGAAGAAAGACAAAGCCAAGTATGTGATGATGATCAACATATCAATGGGGAAGTCCGAGGGAAAAGGAAAATCTAAGAAGAGTACTAAGTATGGCTAGAATCATAAGTCTTCAGTGCTCAAAGAAAAGGGAGGGGTGAACAAGGGAGGCATGTCACCACTGTCACCAGCCTGGATACCAGAAGAGGAGTCACCCTCTCTACCTAGAGGAATTAATGACAAAAATGGATGTGATAGAGAACTATCCTTTGGGCATAAACGTTACTATATAAATTTAATTACTTCTTGATCTTGGTATATGATACCAGATGTAGAATTCACATATGTTCTAATACAAAAGATCTAAAAAGAAGTAGGCATTTATGAAAGGGTGAGGTCATAACGTCTGTTGAAAATGGATCAAGAGTTGTTGCAATTTATCTTTTCCCACATGTCATGTAATAGAGTTAATGAACTACTATTTAATATCTACAAATAATAGAAACATTTTACTTTCTGCATCTTGTATGGACAAGGATGAATATAGAAATCATATAAAATATAATCAATGCTCTAATTCAAAAGTATGAGATCTTTTATGGTAGTTTCTCAAATATCTTATGGTCTTTGTTTACTAGATCTAAAGATAAATGTTTGTAATGTAAATACCAAGAGGATTATCACTTAATTACTCAAACAATGATTAACTATAGCATTGTCATTCAGAGCACATAAATGCATATCTAGAATCCATGATGATGTTTGTCTAGATGCCTTTTGTTATTGAACCAATAGAGATATGCAAATATTATCTATTGGGAATCATGACAAAAGCACCTTTCACTAGATGTAGTAAGAGAGAGACTATTCTATTAAGGCTCATACATACTGATGTACATAGACATTTAGAATAAATTTTGGAAATAGTTACTAGTACTTCATCATACTTACCGATGATATCAGTTGATATTACAATTCATATTTAGTGAAATACAAACATTAACATATTGAAATGTTCAATAAGATCATTAATGAAGTGTGTAAACACCTTGTAAAAGTATTAAGACACTTTGACATGATCGTTGCTAAAATAATTTACACCAAGAGTTTTAGGACCTTATGAAGAGACTATGATAGTGTATCACATTCAACTCTACCTAAAACATAATGATGCATCAAAGAGAAGAAATGACACCCTGATGAGTCATGGTATGATTATCAATAAATCTATCTTCTCATCTAACTTCCTTTTGGGAACATGTTTCACACTAAAACAATGTACCGTCTAAAATGGTTCAAAAGACACCATATCAGATATGGCTTGGGAGCTATCTCGATATGATTCTATATAAATTTAGATTAAAACTTATACAAGAAAATAGTTTCTTGAAATGCTTTATCCAAAAATCCATAAAAGTTAGTTTGTTGAATACTATTTTTGTCCCAATCCAACAAAAAAGTGTTTGTTACAAGGATGACTGAATTCCTTAAGAGGAATTTAAATCCAAAGAAATTAGTGGGAGAATAGTAGAACTCAAAAAGTTCAAGATCAAAAAGTAAACATTGAACCTAAAGAGGTACAATGGGAGCAATAAAATCATAATTTTTTGTGGAATTTCAAGTTCCTTATGTAACACAAAAACCTCATAAATATAGTAGGACACACTTTGATCTTAAAATATTATTATATCTTATAACTCAGAAAGGCGGTGATTTGGTTATAAGATGATGAGACAACAATCAATCTAGAATCTATTGAGGAACCAGAGTCTTAGAAATGGCTTGAGGCCATTATATCCAAAATGGACTCCATGTACACCAACAAGGTATGACCTCATAGGAACCACCTAAAGGGTATAACCCATAGGGTGCAATTGGGTGTTGAGGGAGAATACCAAAATGGAAAACCTATAAGAGTAGATTGGTTGCAAAGGATTGCAAACAAATTCAAGGTGTTGAACATGATTATATCTCTTCGTCAATTGCCATGGTTAAGTCCATCAAGATTATTCTTTCCATTGCAACTTTATATGAGTATGAGATTTGGCTTAAGGATATTTGAACCACATTCCTTAATAGGAATAATTAAGATGATTTGTATGTGACATAGTCTAAAGGTTTTATAAATCCATTAATGTAAATAAAGTCTATACACTACTAAGGTGAAACAAGGTGACCAAAGCAAGCATCACACAGATGAAATATTCGATTTGATTGGATGGTCAAAGAGTTTGACTTTAGTTAAAATTAAGAAGAAATTTGTGACTACAAAATTTTTAGTGGGATCATATTTATATTCCCCATATTAATGGGGAATAACATCCTTATACTATAAGTATTAAAACCTGGCATGGAAAGTACCTTCTCTAAGAAGGGTTTAGACGGATCTTCCTATGTGATAGGAATTAAGATCTATCGAGATAGTTTTGGAAAGCTTATTGGCCTAATAAAGAGCACATACATTAGCAAGATGAAGAAAGAGTTCAACATACATGACTCAAGGAGAGAAAATATGCCCACGTTCCATGGGATTGGACTCTCAAGAGCCCAATGTTCCAATTTATGTGAAGATTGGGAAATCATGAGTAAGATGCCATAAGAATTCATAATTGGATCTATCATATATGAAATATAATGTACTCATCCCATTGTCTTGTATGTATTAGACATGACAAGATAATATTAGTCAAATTCCAATGAAGGTCATTGGAATGAAATAATAAACATCCTTAAGTACTTGAGAAGAACTAAAAGGATTAGTTCCTAAATTATGGAAAGAAGGAAGAGTTTTGTGTAAATGGTTACACTGGTGCAAGCTTCTAAAATGACAAAGAAAATTAATGATCACAATCTAAAATTTGTGTCTGACCATAATACAAGAATTGTAAGATGGAAAAATTCTGAACTACAAAGAGTTATTCAAATCTACAAATACAAGAAGAGTACCCTAGTGTTATAAGCACATCAGATCATATTTTATGGATCTAGAAGTTCATATATATGAAGTTATGTGATATTCCAACCATTGATGACACAATAAACATACTATGACAATAATGGAGCTACGAGTTAGGTAAGGAATATCATATAGAATACTATGGCAATTCCATCTCATACGAGAGGTCATAAAATAAAGAGATGTGAAACATGCAATACAATGACTAAAGGCAAATGTTGCTTACCCTCTGGATTGGCACTTGCACTGTAGAAACATGATGGACATGTTTAAGATCACTTAGAATAAGATATATGGATGATTGGCTCTGTGTGCAAGTGAGAGTCATTTGACAAGTATGCCTAGAGAGATATTCCTATGATAATTGGAATAACATATCTGGTAAAAGATTTGATTACTAATAAACACAATCTTCCTATTTATTCTATTTGATTTAGTTATGAAATAATGATGAAACATGATGCATGTTAAAAGAATGATATTACTCAATGATGTACGTCTTCAGGTTGAGATCATGAACAATGAGATCATACAAATGTCTATAGTATGTACATTCTTGTTATGTCCCTACTCGGATGTTATTGTGGAAGGCTTATAGACAACAATGACACATCAGACTAGAGTTTGTGTTGGTTGAAGAAAAAATCTCATTATGTCATGACATGTGATATCAAACCAAACATATAGATACCTATTGGGGAATAGTGTATTGGACAGAGCCACCTTGAGAGTGATACATGAAAACTATAATTAGTAGTCAAATAAAACTCTCATAGTGATGGTGGTGATCGTTGTTCTTAGACTTAAAATCAGTACCCTCATCACATGTTGTTCAATTTACTTAGACATCATCCACCGCAATCTTTAATAAGAGTTACCATAAAGTTGATGCTCGATTGCATTGTGACACATGGGGATGAATATGAGTGATGTATATGGGATTTGTCCCTCCTACATGAGTTTGATATCTAGGCCAATTGATAAGTGAGACTAAAAAGAGTATGTGCATGCACATGTGCGTCAATATATGATATTGAGTTCACATATATCTCAGATAGTCTTCTCTGGTTCAAGGAACACATATTGAACATTGAGAGGATGACAATTCCATGCCTTGAGTTCAATCTGGATATTAGTGACAAAGGAATTATACAATCACTCTAACACCAACTACAAATTGTAGGTTGAAATTGTTCTCCAACTTTTTGAATTGATTTGGTAGTAGTGATTTGTTTCTGGATACCGCTCATTGCTTGTAATGTCATAAATTAGTTATGGACACCCAGTGCCAACATAAATTGGAACCTATAGGGTCAAAAATATAGGATACACTGGGAATAGGAGTTTATTAATGAATCTGGTTGAAATTATATTACTAAAGAGTTAGGTATTCAATTTAAATAATGATGGTTAAATGTTGACGGTCTAGACTGTAAACCAACCTGATCAAGTGTTGAATCGATCATTTTAAAGTGTCAGGTCAATGGAACCAAGATTGACAATATGGTCCATGATAGGACCAGTTCAAGAGTGAACCTTTCGGCTCAGGTCCATGAACTGACCAGTTCAAGTTATTAACCAACCGTTTGGTTGATCAATTTGATTGGATCAATGATTAGTGTTGACATCATGCTGTGTATTAATTGAACATCAATTGCCAATACAATTGTGATTTTGAAACATAATGAAATGACCAGTTCATGGATTGAGCTGATCAACTCACATGCCGACCACTCAGTCCATCTTTTAACAGACCATTTTGCTGCTTGCAAGATGCAAAAATTTGTGAAATTTTGTCCCATTTGAATCTAGCTCAGACTAAGAATCCTGACCCTGACCCTCATATAAATAGAGGGGTACCGGGGGCTTCTCAAACATAGAAATCACTTTGACAATTATTGTCTTCTCTGGTTGTGGTAACCAAGAGAACCTAAGAAAGTCCTACCAGTCAAAGTGAAGGATAACAAGGGAGAGATAATTGTGTGAGAGCAAGTTGGTGCTAGTACACTAATTTTAAGGGACAACTCCTTCTTGTATGTTCTGCTAGAAAGACTGGAGTTCCCAGTGGTCTATGTGGACTATTATAGAGGCAAGGAGGTTCTTTCCTATCACTAGGAGGACAAGGTCAACTACTATCCATGGTGATCAACCAGTAGGTTGTTGCTGACATTGTTCGGGTGTAACTTGAAGAAATATGCACACTGTTATGAGGGAATTGTCATTGGTCTTGCTCTAGGACAAGGTATAAAATCACAAACCATCCTTCCCAATACATAGTTATTGACATGATCACATGTTCAAATGGGAATATTGTAGTTAAATTTTTAATTCCAATGTTAGTTTTGTTGTCATATTTCCCTACATATATTACAAAATAAGTTTGTGTCTCTCCATGTCAATTAATTTAAAGGATCTTTCATTATATCTTGAGTCCCTTTCAGTTTTTTATTTCTATCCTTGCATATTTGAAAGCTCGTTGAATAATCATGTAAAGGTTGAAACTTTGGAATTTTATGTAAGTGTTATACTTGTTCCAATATTTTATTTGTTCATTAGGGTATTTTTCTATTTTACATACCTTAGGGGAAGCCTTTTATTTTTTTTAATTGGGATTAAATTGTTCTACCATATAATTTCTTTCATCTGTGTATCACCCAAAATTGTGCACACATTTACAATAGAGGAAGCGTCAGTTCCTAATATAATACAATGATTGGGTGTTACATACACTGAGTGTCATGCATCTATAATAATTCAAATCTGAACTATCACATTAAACATCATATTTCTATTCTGAAAAGTGTACATGCAAGGGTAATTTAAAACAAACTAATGATGTAATTTAAAACCAATACATGAACAATGTAGAATGTATACATAAAATAAAGATGAGATGGATATCAGAATCCCATGAAAGAACACCTATATTTCTGTAGGTCTTCTTTGTTTTGAGTCTGATGCCCTTATACTCCATTTCTCACTATACATGGACATGTCAATCACAACCATGCAAAACATCATAAAAACATGTGAATGACACTTAATAGTTAATAATTTCAAATAATACCTATACATTGCATGAACTTTAATAAAAATTAAATGTCACTTCATGATTCATTATCATTAAAGGTGTATTATTACTTCCAATTAGTGAGTCATTTAAGGTTATTTCTCCAAATACCTTACACCAACGTGCTCATTGCTCCCAAGATCTCATTCCACTCAAATTCTCATTGCACCAAAGGCTAATCACAAAATAGTGTTCATTACCTTTGAGAATCACTTAATTAACATTAATTTACATAAACACCCTTATGGGAAAACTTCAATAACTAACATGATTATCATATTAACACGAAAGTTAATGTGAATTGGCATGCATGACATAAATAGATGGATCTTAATTTGATTTGATTATACTCTATTTTAATGATTAAATGATTCTCATGAATAATATGATTCGATATTCATGTAGGCCAACTAATGAAGAAAAAAATAGGACGAGGCTAATGTCATAGAAATTATTAGATGTTCCTTCATACCTGCTAGTGAAATAAAAAATAAATGATACTGACACAAATAGGAATTGATAGGCGATCATTCAGGCCTATAGTGAAGTAAAAAACAAGACAAGGATAATGCAACTAGGACAAACAAACATTCCTTTAGGAAAAAATAATACGAGGAAAATGAAAATAAGAATTAGTAGTTCATTAAAGCCAAATGAATATCTGAAGAAAAATATGGTCATATAGGAAATATAAATATTTCAATGATAGATGGAAGCCCTACGTAGATACTTGCATTCAAGAAAAGATATGAAAATTGAAGGTTTATCTCTAAAAATATATATAATAAAAATAATTACTAGTGACAACACATAAAAATAAATTAAAGATAGAAAACAAAAACCATACTTCCATTATGTGGAGAAAACAAGATCATGTTTCTCTTGGAGATCACTGCACTATGCCTACAAGAAGGATGGGAACTGCTTCATCAGATGATGAATTTACACCAAGCATACAATATGTTACCCCATAAGCAAGCACTATTACTATATCAGAAATAAGACGGGTTCAGGATATAACAAAGTACGTAAGTCAATGTTGAATCCAGATGGATTTGATATTTGTATTATATAATTCAAATTAAAAATATGTAGTTCTTCTTCCAACCATGCATTCTATTTATGATTCATCATATAGTGAGATGGTACACAGTGAACTAACATTGGTAAATAGTAAGAGTTGGAACATCCAAGTTTTCCTCCAACTAGTTAGCCCATTTGAAATTAATTTCACATCTTTTAGTGTTTTTAATACACCCAAAAAAACCTAAGAACATATAGTAGATAAAGTAAATTAATGTATCTATTTGGAACCAAATTAAATTTCAAATAAATAAGGAAAAATCACATACATTTTTCAGAGGTTTGGTGACCCATTGTACTACTCTATTTTTAGATATTTCATTATGGTGGATTTGAAACTGTTGTTGGAAACAGATGCAAATTTAATTGATTATGGTTCTCAAAGGAGCATGTTCTCCAAAACAACAACTAAACATGTACAATTTTACCCCCACCCCAAACAATCTATTTCATTGAATTTGGATTCATGAATTGTATGTTAACTACTCCAAGCCTCATTTTAAAGAAAAAAATAATGGGGGAGAGGAACGTAGATGACACCAACTATTTTGTGTATGTGACATATGAAACAAGGCATAATACTACACCACATTGGTGTTAGTGTCTATCTTCAATTTAGTAATTGATCAATGCAACTTCTAAAAGTATCTCAACATGTTCCATGCCAGGAATGAAGTCAAACTGATTAGAAAATGATCATGGTTTTTAGTTAACTATAGATCTCAACATAGGATCTACATCATGGTTCAAATTTCACTCCTTAGATATTGGTACAACAATGACATTTATACAGTTTTAGATTTGATGCAAAAAACATTTTACTTTATCCATCAAAGGTTTGCTAAACAAGACTAAAGATAAGGCTCTCTAATAAATTTTTCAAAGACAAGAAAAGAATTTCTAAGAAACTACATAAGGAAGTAGAACCATTACAACTTGAATCCACCAAACCATTGTTCACGAATGTTGGGTAAAATTTGGGAAAAGATAGAGAAATATACATGAGAGGATATATAAGAACAAGATTTTTTGCGGGTGAGACTTAAATAATCATAAAAATGGTTTTGGTTTATTGATAAGATTTGCATTAGACGCGGTTGCAACAAATGACATGTATGTTTGTGGTGTGAATTTGTGGGTGATGCGTTTTCTCCATTCATGTATTTCTAAACAAACAATAGTATTTTTTTGTAAATTTATTCACAAGAGGGGGCCTCACCTACATTAACTTTGGCGAACCATAAGAGGTTAGCAACGTAATAAGCATAAAAGGGAAGAAGAACACGGTTTTAGAATGAACGACATTTGCTTGTAGGAAAAACTGTTAAGATTGTTTTGTCTAGACCATAGGGAGATGCATGACTCCAATCGACAAGAACCATGTACCTATGGTGTTGTACCTCACATACTTGGGTGCTTCTAACCCACCTCCTGGAGAAAAAGCATCAATGAGATGGTTTTGGATAAGGCTCCAATTGCTGTCCCGATAGCATAAATTGGCCCTTCACTACCCACATAACAAGACACCTCTGCAAGCAAAAACAATTGTGAATGTTGGGGAAGTGTTCAGTGTTGTAAGGATACCTCACACTAAGTATGGCATTCCATTCAGTTCATGATCTATATGAGTTTGAGAAGTCGAAACGGGGAGGGTGATAAGAGAAAGAAGAAGTGAAAGTAGAACGAGGGAGGGAGTAGTGCGGGTGGGTTACCAAATCCATGTGCTAGGACCCCTTGAGAGGCTCCTCAACGGAGGGTCCTGAACTTCATCCTAAACTTGATGAAGTACTAGGTCTATGTGGGAACATATATGAGGGCCTCGGCTAGTAATGACGACTCTAGAAACAAAAGGGTGTTCATAAACTGCGATTATGCTTCAAAAAAAGTCAACAAAGAGAACAAAAAATAAAATAAGGTTGTTAGATGTCGATGGTTTAATTGACCATACTACGACCAAGAAACCTTTCACTTCATTTTCCATGTTGTTCCAATCACTGCCTATATTCTCCACCTTCCCTACCGACTAGTGTTTAACAAGGTGACAATGCAATTTGCAAAGCGTCAAGAGTCGTCAATCCTTTAAGCATGTGAAAATTGCAAAAAACACTAGAACAATGATCTCTTTATAATATATTAAGGACTATGTATAATACTAAGGATCCTTTGGTAATTTAAAAAATGGTGGTGAATATTGCATCAAACATCTCAAACATGATTTTTATAACGTATAGATAGGTCTAGCTTCTACTCTAACCATCTACTTTCATTTATAGATTATGGAACATGATTGTGTAATAATGGAGGGTGATACAAAGTGGTCACAAAAGAACTGGAAAATAAATCATGTACCTAAGTGGAAGATATGTTGGTTACATTTTGAGGCTTCTCAAATCAGGCATGTGGGAATGACTCTACTCAAGCACTCTTAGGCTTCCATCATATGCATGACCTCTAACTATATGTGGGGTGGCTGCATTGTATCAATCAAAATACATCCACGACTCTTGTGAGATCTCATTCAATGGGTACCCTCGACAATAAATAAAAATTCTTTTCTAAAAATAATATCCACTAGGATCAGAAGTACCTCATTAGGTTGGGGCTTCTCGAATTGTGCTCACGGGGCTCCTTTACATTTGAGATGTTTTGTTTTCTAGTTGGAGCTCAATATATGCTTGTGGGTTTGACTCTCTCCCAAACATTCTATGGCTTACACATAATACACGAGTTCAAACCTATTTGATGGGTGGATAGTATCAGGCCTAGTACCCTAGAGCCAGTGGTGGATCCAGAGATCCGATGTGGGTGAGGCTAAAATGTAGTAACTATAAAAGACTTTCGTCCCTTATATTTGTCATTAACAAAAATAAAAAAAACGACATAATTGTTGGTATGTATGCCCTGAGAGCCAATCATGGGATGATGGGTGGGAACATTAAGATTTATTTGATAAACATCAAAGGCAAGCTTCCAATTCTTTCTGTTTCAGTCATATGAGATAATGATAGAACAGATTGAATATCTAGAAAATGACAGTACTCAATGACGTATGCTTTTAGGTTAAGGACCTGAACGATGAGATCATACAAGTGCTAAGAGTTTGTACATTCTTATTATGTCCCTAGTCGGATGTCATTGTGGAAGATAGACAGACAGCAATGACACACATGACTAGATTGTAGTGTTGGTTGATGACAAAATCTCGTTAGTCATGATATGGAGATATCAAACCAAACACATAGGTACTTGTTAGAGAACAAGTGTACCAGACAGACCCACTGTGAGTTTGACACATGGAACCATGACATGGTAGGCACAGTCAGTTCTCACAGTAATAGTGGTGAGTGTGATTCTTTGACCTGAAATCACTACACTCAACACATGTCGTTGGGTACACTTTGACATCATCAAACACAGTCATAAAACATGGGTTGTTATAAAGATGTTGATTGGGTGACTTTGACACATGGGGCTTTTGAGGGGCGAGTGATAGATATGGGATTTGTCTCTCCCAAGGGAGTTTGATATCCATGGCCACTTGATGAGTAGGATTGAGATAGGTGTGCACGCATGTGTGAATTAGTATGTGATATTGATGTTATACATATCTCCTCCAATCTACTTTGATATCAAGAAAGTGAATGAACATTGAAAGGATGATTGTTCCATGCCTTGAGTTCATTCAGGATATCAGTGACAAAGGAATTATACATTCACTGTAACACCATTCATGGATTGTAGGATTGAAAGTTGTTCTCCAACTGTCCTTTTCACTTGGGTAGCACTGATGTGTGACTAGGCACCGCTCTTTTCTTGTGAAGTCATAAGTGTTATAGACTTTCACTGCCAACGTGAAATGGACTTGCAGGATCACACACTTAGGATTTAACCTGAAAGAGGAGTTTATCCACAAACAATGTTTAGATTGATTGTTAAAGGAGTTTAGTAGTTCAATTAAACACTCAATCAATTGATAGCTCAATATCATAGTGTTCAAGGTGTTGGACCGATGGATTAGAGTATCAGATTGATTGAAACTGCAATTGACTAATTTTGCACAGTCTGCACTCCCAACCGATCGACTCATATGATGAACCGATCGAATCAGAACAGGCTGAATCGATTGGTTCAAGGGTTGAACTGATTGGCTCAACTGGTCCAAACGAGTGAGTTTGGAAAGTCAGGTTGGCTAGAAATTTCTCTTCGTTTCACTTGTCCAATTTGATTGGAACAAGGATTGGTATTTGGATCAATTCAAAACAAAAGAGGAAAAGTCAATTGGAAAATGACCAGGGTAGTGAACCGACCAGTTCAGAAGTGAACTGATCCGCTCAGGTGCCCCAACCGATTGGTTGAGGTGTAAACCGATCGGCTCAGGTCCCCAAACGACCGGTTCATGCTTGAAACGATCAGTTCAGTTGGCGCAGTTGGTTGTTTTGTGGAAAATCTTGAACCCTTCTACTCCTACTTTAATCCCGCATTGCCCGGGGTAGAGAACCCTATCCCATGACCCTCGTATATATAGGGGTACTTGGGGCTTCTCAAAAAACAACTTAGAACACTAGTTTCTATGTAAAGTTGTCGTTCTCTCTGGTTGTGGTAACCGAGAGAGCCCGAGCAAGTACTACCCGATAAGGGAGGAACAATAAGGGAAAGACAACTATAGAAAAGCGACTGGTGGCAGGAGAGTGTGTCGGTGACTAGTGCACTGACAGGAGGGTGTGACGCCTTCTGATTCCTTGTGGGACAAGGAGATCTGAGTTCCAGGTGGTCCGTGTGGACTACTTCAGAGGTGGGAGACTTCTACCGCTCGGAGGACATTTATCAATCCTGACAGTCCCGGTGAGACCAGGAGCTGTACAGACACCGTCCAAGACCGGAGGTGAAGACCGTGCAAGCCACGAGGTAACATCACCAAGCAAGTCTCGGGACAAGGTATGTTTCTACAAACCATCCTTCCTACTTTATAGACATTGGCGCGATTCCTTCGTTCTAGGTTTAGGGAGAATAATTTTTTTGTTTCTGCTGCCTTCTCTGTCTCCCATAAAACTCAACAATGGTATCAGAGCAACGTCAACGACTTTATACTTTAGGATTATTGATATGATCGATTTTGGTTTATCGCCTTTATTTATTTCATACGATGCGAATAAAATTGGCTTTTTGCATGTCCAATCCTAAATCCACAAATCCCAATATACATATATGATATGTAATATGAATGCACTCGATACACGTCACCCTTAAACGAGTTTTGTGGAGGATGTATAGTGTGGTTATGAAAAATGAACCCTATATCTGTGTGTGGTTGATTGTTGTTTCATGCATCTCGGTCTGCGCATTGATTCTCTATCTTTTATTCTTGATGTAACTCGAGATAACTTGAGATTTCTTTCCTACCCCTGCTCTCCCCCGAATGTAACTCAGGGTTTTCCTTTTACTACGTAAATAGGATAGATTTTATTTCTTGTTATGTCAAAGAACAACAGACATCCTAACGACAACTGAGATGATGGGTTCAAGGCGTGAACTGATCGGTTGGCGTTCTAGATGACCGGTTCGAGAAGTGAGATGAGCGGGTGGCGAACTGAGGAGATGCATGAAAACCAGTGAACCGATCGACTGGAGGCGCCAGGCGATCGGCTGGTGGCACCCAACCGACCGGCCTGATGGCGAGCCGATCAATCATGGAGATGAGCTGATCAAACCTAGAAAGGCAAAGCACAGAGTTCACTTGTACATGTTGCATGTGATGTGGACCTAGATGATTGTGAATCCTCTTGGCTCGAGGAATCACATTAGGATGGCCATAATCATCTCTTTTATGATTTTGCATGTTTTCTATGGGATATAGCATGTATATGATACGTACTATGTATTGTGGTGATTGGATATGTATATGTACCTATAAAACCAAATCCCTCATCTAAATATTAAGTCTTTTACACCTTCCATTAGCGACACACATGAAAACCTTGATTGACAAAGCATAGGTTATGCCAAAGCGTGGTGCATTATCTATCTCGTGGAAGTGTGAAGGGTAAACATGTAGAATCTGCCAAAGCAGGGTGCATTTTTACCGTGTCGGCTTTTGGGATAGACTTAACTGGTGATTCTTAAAGCGTCTAAGCCCAGACGCACGGAATGTTCATGGCAAGGTGTTGCACATGTTCATTCATCAAGAGTTTCATATGATACAATTGGCATGATGGCCTACCTAAATAGTCAATATTTGTGGGCGATCAGCCAAAGCTGACTCATGACCTGACGAAATATGGATCTTGACCCACTAGAAGATTGTACGCTGTAATCTTCCAAATTGATGGTGAGGGCTATCAATTTGTACAAAAATAGTGGGAGCGATAATTAATTAAAGTCCTAATTATATCGTCAACCTTTCAAATCAATCAAATAAGTCAAAATTGAGTTTTGCACTAAATTGCATATATTTCCTTTTGTAGTACAAATGACAACAAACAACAATCACTTTTCGTTGCGATCGGTCCTTGAAAAGGACAAGCTGAATGGGACTAACATCCAAGACTGGTTTAGGACATTGAGAATTGTTCTCACTCAAGAGTGAAAGCTCTATGTCCTGGATACTCCAATTCCAGAGGAACCTGCTGCTACTGCAACAAAGGAAGAAAGGGATGCTTACAAGAAGCATTCTGAAGATGCCATTGATGCAAAGTTCTTGATGTTGTGCTCCATGAACCACAAGTTGCAGAGACAAAATGAGAACATGGGTGTCATTGAGATGATTCAACATCTCAAGAACATGTATGAAGATCAAGCACGGAAAGAGAGATATGATGTCTCCAGGGCACTGTTCAAGTGTGTCATGATAGAAGGAGATCCAGTTGGTCATCACACGCTCAAGATGATTGGGTATGTGGAGAACCTGACGAGACTGGGATTTCTCCTGAGCCAAGAGTTGGCTACTAACGTGATACTGCAATCGTTGCCAGAATCCTACAGTCAGTTTGTGATGAACTACAACATGAACAACTTTGACAAGCCGTTGACAGAGTTGTTAGGCATGTTGAGGACAGCCGAGGCACAGATGAAGAAGGACAAGCCTATGTCTATGATGATGATCAGCAACAAGAAAGGCAAGTCGAAGCACAAGGGCAAAGGCAAGGCTAAGAAAGGTTCTGATGCTAGCCAGTAGCTCAAGTCGTCTTCAACTCTCAAGGCCAAGGGAGGCGTGACCAAGAGAGGCAATTGCCACCATTGTCAAAAGCCAAGACATTGGAAAAGGAATTGTCCACTCTATCTGGAAGAACTAAAGAAGAAGGAGGTGATAGACGTCTCCACTTGAAGGTGTCATGAAATAAACTTGGAAGACTTTTTGAGGTATATGATACCAAGATATAAAGTGTAAAGCACCCAATAAATGGGGAACATGTTGCCGCCATAGATAGGAGTGCTTTAGTTTATTTTCAGCCTTAAAGGCATGTAATAGAGTTATGAACTTCTATTTCATATTTTCCAATAGATAGAAACAAATAATTTTTGCATATTGTATGACAATAATGGCAATTAATAAAGTTGATGTTTCCTTATGGCAATGCCTTATTTATCTTGTGGTACTTGGTATGCATAAGATAAAATGATACCTAAAAGTTATTGATAACTTAAACAATCAAATTAGCATAAATCATGAAAAACTCATTTCTAGTTTCAATATGATGGATAAATCTAGACTCTTTTTGGTTAGAGAACCAATAAGAGACATGAATCTCTTAGACATGATCAATCAATCTTCACTAGTAGTAGTGGGAGAATGATTATCCTATTAGGTATAATACATGTGATATATTTACATACCTATTAGAGTTAATACTAGTACTTCAAATAGTGTTTATAGAAATACCAATATGAATATCTTGAAGTGTTCAAGAATATCATAGATGAAGTACGGATTTGGTAAAGTGTTAATTCTTGATGAGATCAATGAATGAAATACTTAGACCAAATGTTTGAGAACCTTGTGAGTGATTATGATAGTGTATCATAGCGAGCTCGTGATTAAGGCATGGTGATGTCTAAATCAACAAGGAGTCATACTCTAAGGAGTTAGAGGATGATTATGAAATAACTAATTTCTTCTTAAATAAAGAATGCCCCACACTAATAAAAGACATTAATAATCACAAAGGGTTGTGAGTTCTTATATCCTTGACAGATACACCTCGATTATCTATGTGATGAGTTGGTCATGTGATGCGTCAACCATCTAGATGAATATGAGGAACCAGATTTTGAGTTATGGTTTATGACCATTACATCCTAAATGACTTCCATGTGAACCATAAGGTATGACCTTGATGGTAGCACCTATTGGGATGAAATCCATAAATGCAAATGAGTCTTAAGCGTTAAGACACGTGGATAACATTTTGAGAAGGATGATGCTTGTTAATTGCAACTTAATGACTAAAAGATTTGGCATACAGATACTGTAACTGTATTCCTATAAGGAATAAGACAAGGATGTGTACATGACACAACCTATAAGGTTTATGAATCCATCAATGCAAATGAAGTCTATAAGTTATAATGGACTAATCAATGTGATTGATTAAGTATAAGCAACTCAGAGCTGGATCTTTTCTTTGATGATATGGTCAAAGGGTTTGACTGATATGTCAAAGATAAAGAAGGGATCTGTGATTTAGTGGGAACGTATTCACATTCCACATGTTGATGTGAAATGGAAATGTTCTACAATGGAAATCCAAAGTGGAAATTATCTTTAGGGAAGATAGAGATGTTTCCTATGATAGGTATAGAGATCTATAGAGATAGTTCTCGAAAACCTCTTAACCTGAAAAGATAAAGCATACATTGGCAATATGTACTGAAGGGTTCAGTTTACACAGATTAAGTGGGAGAAAACTTGTCCATGTTACATGGAGTTAGTATCCCAAGGCCAAATGTCCAATTCTTATGAAGAATGGGAACACTAAGAATAGATATGGATCTATCATGTATGTAATCATCCCATCATCTTGCATGTATGGACATAGCAAGAATAAAATGCATTTATCATCTTGTGTGTAGGACATGACAATATGATGTGCTCACCCTAATAACTCGTATGTGGGACATGAAGAGTGGATGTCTGTCTAGTTCCAGTAAAGGTTACGGGAATACCATAAGAACTTGATAAGCACTAGTTCTATGGAAATAAGGAAGGGTTCACTGTAAAGAGTTACACTGATGTGAACTTCCGAAAAGGACAGAAAATTAATCACAAAATATATATGGGATATATAAAAGTGAATGTTTGTTGATAAATGGAAACGTTCCAATAAAGCCATTTTAAAAGGAAATGTCGAGTATCCCTGTGTTAGATAACAATAGTGGATACTATATAGATCTAGGAGTTCATAGAGATGAACTTATAGTTATTCCGGTCATTGATGACAAGTTAGGAGTGCTTGGGCATGCAATGTGGCTAAAGGTTATAAAAGGAATACTAGATCGTATATTACGCAACTCCATCTCATATGTGTGATGTACAATGAAGAGATGAGAGACATGCAGTTAATACCGACTTTGGCAAAGTGTTTCCATAACTCACTATGTTAGCACTAGAGCATAGTAACATGTGGGACATGTTTGAAGATCACTATGAATATGATTCAAGGGTGATTGGCTCACAGTGCAAGTGGGAGTCTGTTGGTATGTATGCCCTGAGATCCAATCATGGGATGATTGGTGGGATACACTAAGACTGATTTGATAAACATCAAAGGCAAGCTTCCAATTCTTTCTGTTTCAATTATATGAGATAATGATAGAACATATTGAATGTCTAGAGAATGACAGTACTCAATGACGTATGCTTTCAGGTTAAGGACCTGAACGATGAGATCATATGGATGCTAAGAGTTTGTACATTCTTATTATGTCCCTAGTCAGATGTCATTGTGGAAGGTATATAGACAGCAATGACACACAAGACTAGATTTTGGTGTTGGTTGATGATAGAATCTCATTAGTCATGATATGGAGATATCAAACCAAACACATAGGTACTTGATAGAGAACAAGTGTACCAGACAGACCCACCATGATTTTGACACATGGAACCATGACATGGTAGTCACAATCAGTTCTCACCGTAATGGTGGTGAGAGTGATTCTTTGACCTAAAATCACTACACTCAACACATGTCGTTGGGTACACTTTGACATCATCAAACGCAGCCCTGAAACATGGGTTGTTATAAAGATGATGATTGGGTGACTTTGACACATGGGGCTTTTGAGGGGTGAGTGATAGATATGGGATTTTTCTCTCTCGAGGGAGTTTGATATCCATGGCCACTTGATGAGTAGGATTGAGATAGGCGTGCATGCATGTGTGAATAAGTATGTGATATTGATGACATACATATCTCCTCCAATCTACTCTGAGATCAAGAAAGTGAATGAACGTTGAAAGGATGACTATTCCATGCCTTGAGTTCATTCGGGATATCAGTGACAAAGGAATTATACATTCACTGTAATACCATTCACAGATTGTAGGATTGAAAGTTGTTCTCCAACTTTCCTTTTCACTTGGGTAGCATTGATGTGTGACTAGGCACCGCTCTTTGCTTGTGAAGTCATAAGTGTTATAGACTTTCACTGCCAACATGAAATGGACCTGCAAGGTCACACACTTAGGATTTAACTTGGAAGCAGAGTTTATCCACAAACGATGTTTAGATTGATTGCTAAAGGAGTTTAGTAGTTAAATTAAACACTCAATCAATTGATAGCTCAATATCATAGTGTTTAAGGCGTTGGACCGATTGATTAGAGTATCATATGGATTGAAACTACAATTGACTAATTTTGCACAGTCTGCACTCCTAACCGATCGGCTCATATGATGAATCGATCGGCTCAGGATAGGCAGAACCGACCGGTTCAAGGGTTGAACCGATCGACTCAACTGGTCCAAACAAGCGAGTTTGGAAAGTCAGATTGGCAAGAAATTTTCTTTGTTTCACTTATCCAATTTGATTGGAACAAGGATTGGTATTTGGATCAATTCAAAACAAAAGAGGAAAAGTCAATTGGGAACTGACCAGGGTAGTGAACCGACCTGTTCAGAAGTGAACCGATCGGATCAGGTGCCCCAACCGATCGGTTGAGGTGTGAACCAATCGGCTCAGATCCCCAATCGACCGGTTCATGCTTGAAATGATCAGTTTAGCTGGCGTTGGTCGTTTTGTAGAAAATCATGAACCCTTCTACTTCTGCTTTAATCCCACATTGCCCGAGATAGAGAACCCTATCCCATGACCCTCCTATATATAGGGGTAGTAGGGGCTTCTCAAACAACAACTTAGAACACCAATTGCTCTGCAAAGTTGTCATTCTCTTTGGTTTTGGTAACCGAGAGAGTCCGAGCAAGTGCTACCCGATAAGGGAGGCACAACAAGGGAAAGACAATTGCAGAAAAGTAACTGGTGGCAGGAGAGTGTATCGGTGGCTAGTGCGCCAATAGGAGGGTGCGACTCCTTTTGATTCCTTGTGGGACAAGGAGATCGGAGTTCCAGGTGGTCTGTGTGGACTACTTTAGAGGTGGGAGACTTCTGCCGCTCGGAGGACATCTGTCAATCCCAATAGTCCCGGTGAGACCAGGAGCTTCGCAGACACCGTCCAAGACCGGAGGTGAAGACCACGCAAGCTGTGAGGTAACATCGCCGAGCAAGCCTCGGGACAAGGTATGTTTCTACAAACCATTCTTCCTACTGTATAGATGTTGATGTGATTCCTTCGTTCTGGGTTTGGGGAGAATACATTTTTTTATTTCTATTGCCTTCTCTGTCTCCCATAAAACTCAACAATAACCACTATCCTAATTCAAAGTCAGAAAATCATATTTTCTATTACATAATATTAAGTGCATAAAAGAGTCAAATAAATATCAAAATCATAGGTATGAAAATGTTTTATAATGTAATTCACATATTTTCATTTAAAAGGATATTTTATATATATGCAACAAAACAAAATTGAATTAGCTTGACTTTATAATGTGATTCAGTTGTTGAAAAAATGATCATTCATATTCTTAGTAATATGTAATACATGGATGAAGGTTAATCCAAAGAAATGAGACTAGATTTGTTGGCTAAATTGGACATTATTATAATCCCTTTGTTTTGATGAAGACAAACATTTCATTCTTGTAGATCTATTTTTCTACTTGAGTGTTGCAGGAATAAGGTGGATGACTAACCTTTGGAATATCTATATGATCAAAATGCTTTAATTTCATGATTGTAATCAAATGTAAAAACTTGTACAAGTATATAATGTACAAGTACTTAGATATCATGTAAATCAAGCATTTAGATCTTCCCTAGCCAATCACAACACTTAGATAGGTCATCCCCTACAATAGTGTCAGAACTGCACACTGATACACACACTTAGTACATAGTTCAAAACATTGAAATAGAGTCATTCTCGATCGACAAACTTCTCGACTGAGACACTCTCGGTCGACAAACTCCTCGACTGAGAATTGACCCAAATAGCCGTTAGACACATCAAACAAGGTAGTTGGGAGATGGAATCGAACGTTATATACACTTGCTCCAGACTGTCCCTCGGTCGACAAAGACTTTGACCGACAGGACTCTCGGTCGATAATTCCTCGACCGAGACTGTCTGTGTCTGCACTTTTCAGAATTAATTAACTAGATGTTGCTAAAGCAATTAGTGGAAAACTAACAGCTAGTTAAGCACTAAGAACCCCCTAGAAAGTGTCTAGAACGTCCTTAAGCACTCATAGGCCATTCCTATAAATAGGACATGCCTTAGGACACCCAAAACACACTTGTGCAACACTTGAGCATACATACTTGCAATTGGCAGTCCATTCTTGTGAGCAATTGAGCAACTCCAACATTTGATATTCATTTCCATTGCTCCAAATTCATGTCCTATAGGCTAGTATCTCCTACCCACTGCACTTACACTTTCATACACATTGGTTAGGAGATCAAAACACTTGATATAGGAAATCAAGCCTTGTGCTACAACAGTAATTGTAATTTCCATTTTCCTTTCTTGTTCCTTCTTATCTGTTTTGTACTCTCCTTGCTACTCCTAGGTAGGAGGCTGTAGATTGGAGAGGGTTTATCTTCTCAGGTGGAGAAGGGTCTTCTCGGAGGAGAAGGTGGACTTTGGAATACTTTAGAAGGTCTCAACGGGAAGCTACTTTAAGGAGGAAGGCTACTTCAAGGGGGAGCTTGAAGTTACTTCGAGTGAAGGCTGCTTCAAAGTTGGTGAGATGACTTCGGGGCGAAGGCTGTCCAAAGGGTTTGGGAAGGTAGTTGTATTCTATGTAACATCCTTGCGAGGTAATTAAATACATGTGCTTTCAAATCCCAATTGGAAACAATTGGGTAGTGGACTGACTCCCTTAGTATTTGCTAAGGGTGGAACCACTCCAAACCCTATGTACCCTTGTCTATTCTTTTGTGGTTGATTGCTTGAGTTAAATTATTGTTAAAATATTTATAAAACCCTATTCACCCCCCCTCTAGTGGGTTTGCAAGATTTACTTAGTTTCATGATGTGTTAATTTTATAAAACTACATATGTTAGAAAGTTATGACATGAGATAACTTGTTCATATAGAGATACAAAACCAATCTTAACTCCACATTATAGAAGTCGGTTGGGATCGGAAACACAAATTTATTGACTAACATTGGATGTAAAATTAAATTAGATCATTGAATCTAACACAATCAGATAAACTAACCACACTTAATTTTATTTTGGGAGACACTTTTGAATTAGACTTAAAAAATCTTTTCATATGGGGGTTCTAAGGTTATTGGAATCATTGTAAAACAAGTATGTAAAATTTGATATTGCAATTTGACTAAACCAAATCAAAATAAGCCAATGTAAATATTTAGATGGCTTGAGTTATGTAAGTACATTATCTCACCATAATAATATAGTATTCATGTATTCATGTCTAAAGTGGTTATACTAATGTTTAATAATTAAAACTACTTCTTTAAAATTAATAAAGAAGTATCTTATATTTTTGTTTAATTTTAGGAGAATTATCTTTATGCATTGTCTAGATATTTTTATTATTCTCTGATGTGAAATGATATTAAGTTATGGTTAATAATATTTTGATGTCTTGATAGATGTAATGAGAAGGGATTGCATTGTGCAATTTTATTGTCGAAGAAAGTGTACAATATTAAGTGATGATAATGTTTGTCACAGTTAACTAAACCTGATCCTATATGAACCCACAACAAATCAATAAAAGGAAGTAGACGAGGACATGATAAACTGTGAAAGCTAAACTGAATTATAGTGAGAAAAAACTTGATGCTCTTTCTACACAATATTTTATAAGCGGATACGATTACCAGAAACGAGACAAATATAAAATAAAAAATAGTGTACGATCAGGATAATTGGTATATGTTGTTCTATATCTAGCCTTTCAACAAGATATACAAGTATTTTTTTATTTAAGAAGACTATTAAAAGTAGACAAGAAAATGGAAACGCCAATTATTATTATTATGAGATGATTATTATCTGAAATCGTCAAAGCCTTTTAAACATCAAGGATATGTTTCTAGAAAAGAACGTCAATTGACAATATAATAAACATTCAGTTGCTATTCAATTAACGGAAAGAGTGTGGCATGTTCTTTATCCACACAACACTTCAACTCCCTCTCTCTCTCTCTTCCCCTCTCTCTCCCTCTTCGACTATCTCTCCTTCTCATACACACACATCATGGTTTCTTTCCATTTATTTAACTAAATAACTATTGATACTTCATATGTAGAAATCAGAGACGAGGTGTCTTGTTCATCCCTTTAACTTCGTGCCATTCAAAACGGCATCATGCCTTCCTATTCAACCATAATCGTGGGGCAATGTGTGTGGTCGTTGGGAAGAAGAAAGGGTCAATCATTAAATCAAAATTAAATTTGTCATGACAGGGTGAGGCCAAAGTGTGTGTCATTGAGTAGTGGAACAGACGAATCATTAAATTGAAGTTAATTTTGTATTGGCAGGGTGAGGCCAAGGCCTCAGGTGGCCTCTCTGTAGATCCGCCACTGCCTAGAGCTCATTGTAAGATCAAGATCAGTGGGTTGGCTGAGTGGATACCCGCAACAAAAGATTGGCATCTTTCTAAAAAAAAAACTTGGTCGAGAAGCGGCCAGAATGCCTGTTACGACAATGAAACAACACTTCAGAGGCAGAAATATTGAGAAAGCATGATTATATAAAGCAGGATAATTGTCAGAGCAAATGACGAAAAGCATTGAAACAAAAATGCCGACATGGTCAGGAGCTACAGCCGACAGACTCCTACTTTACTTGGATTTGATGGAGTGACCAGAAATATTGGATTACTCACTCATAGAATGCAAGCCACGCAGACTGGCCCAGTTGCTCGGAAGCAGGGTGACGTGACCAAAACATTTGTTTCGACTCTCACATGCTGAGATGGACTACTGCTGGTACCACTTGCCGTGGCACTACGTAAAGAAAGAGCAACAAGCTGTTAACCACTTCCTTATCAATTTCCTAGGCACGGCGAATGCATAAATTCTTCAATTATTGGTTAGACACCTATTCCTTTATCCTCGTGCACTTCCGTAGCTTGCCGGTACCATTAGCCGTGGGCACTATGCAAGGAAAAAATAACAATAACTTAACCACTTCGTTGTCCGTTTCCTCGGCACCGCACATGCAGAGATTCTTCTACCATTCTTTAGACATCCATTTCTTCATCCTGAGGTAGTTATGAAGTGCACTTCCGTAGCTTGCCTTCGTACGCAGCTACAAAACATGGCTACCGAAAAATCGATGTTGGGAAACGATGGTCAAAATTTGCTCAGACAGAATAAGATGTAATAATTACTGAGACTTCGAATTTTTTTCCCAACAGGGGAAACTGTTGGTGTGAGTAGCACTTATTCGCTCCTGGAATTAAACAACCACTTAATTTGGCTGCTTTAGTAAAGAAAACTGCCCCTTAAAGTTTTATATTTTATTAGGGCTAGACAGAAAATCAAATTTAACGGACAAATCAAATATATTTTGCCTACAGCTCGGTTAAGTATGGTCTGGATGGATATTATAATCAATCAAATTTAGTTTGAAAAGTATTCAGACTATCCTTAAGTGGTTTGATCATAGTCAAAACAACCAAACTTGACCAACTCTCTCACACACACTCTCTCTCTCTCTCTCTCTCTCTCTCTCTCTCTATATATATATATATATATATATATATATATATATATATATATATATATATATATATATATATATATTCACTGCCCGTGCTAGACATAAGTTATCCGTGGATTTATTTTGTAATAAAATTGTACTTATTTGTAATGAGATAGACAACATTTGTTATGAGATGACCAAATTTGTAATACAAACATTCGCTTTGTATTACACGTCTGATTACAGTAAAAATGATATTTATGACAGTAATTTACGCTGTAATAGAAAACGAGTGTTTGTATTACAAATTTTGTTACCTCATTACAAATGTTGTTTCTCATTTCAAATAGGTACATTTTTATTACAAAACAGATCCACGGATAACTAAACATAGTTACCCATATGGGAAGTGAATGAATGGTTTATATATATATATATATATATATATATATATATATATATATATATATATATATACAGAGAGAGAGAGAGAGTCAGGCTAGAATACACTTGAGTGTACGGATCGCACGAATACACTCAAGTGTGTTTGCATATCAAGACTATTTTTTACAAAATGTAAACCGTTGATCTTCACCGTCATACTATAACTAGGCTATAAACAAATTTTGAGCCCATTTGGATGAGTGTAAGTTACTCATCCAAGGGCAACAAAATGGATGCGCGAAACTAATTTGAAATGTATAATTTTTGTGATCTTCATAGCATAAGCTATACATATCCAACTGTGCTCAAATTTTGCATATGAGTTGTTCACAAGATGTTTAAGAAGATCAACGGATTAGATTTTCAAACAAAATATTGTATCATGGAAAACTACTTGAGTGTATTCTGCTCCGGATACACTCGAGTGTATTCTAGCCTGACTCATATATATATATATATATATATATATATATATATATATATATATATATATATATATATATATATATATATATATATATATATATATATATATATATATATATATGGCTAAAAGAATTGTGTACATGAGTACATGTATCTTATGTGTACCCATCTTCATATATGATGATTGCACAACCTTTCATAATCATGTAACCTTATGGATGTGTAGCATACCCCTTAGATAACATGTGTAAACGATATCACGTCAATCTTACATTTGTTGATCATCCAGATAAAGAAATTTTGTTTTTCCTGATCAACGGGAAGTTGTTGGAATTACAGGAACCGTTGGATAATATATTGTTATATCTCATGATATACGTGTGATATGATTGTGGTCTTTTAAACACATCTAATCTAAACAATTTTGATTGAATCTATATGGTTGGATTTGATTAACAGTTTCCATATATTTCATTATAATGGCAGATGCACATAAGTAACATGTATCAGACGGTATACACTTCCTAACACCTATATATGTGTGTGTGTGTGTGTATATATATATATATATATATATATATATATACATACATATATATATACATATTTATATAATTATATATACATATACATATACATATATATACCCATATATATGTATATATATGTATATTTATACATATATATTTATATAAATGTATATTTATATATATGTATATATAAGTATATTTATACATATGTATACGTATATATATGTATATATATACAAATATATATATACTAGTGAACGCACACGTGCACATGCACGTGACATATAAAATTTGTTGGAAATGTGCGGGGAGAGGACTCGTCCGTGAAAAGATCCCTACGGTAAAAGATATTTGTGTTGGTTGTTTGATAAGAGAGAATCAAAGAACCGTTTCTGTGGGATGGAGAGAGAAATATAGAATTAAAGATAATAAAAGTTAATAGGAGAGTGTGGGAATAAATATTTGTAGGAGAAAAATTCCTTGAAAAAAAGGAGAGAAGAGAGTGAATCAAGGAGAGCGCAGCATCAAACTCGCTCTTTTTATAGTAGTATAGATGTATATGTATATATATAGTTTTATATATATATATATATATATATATATATATATATATATATATATATATATATAGAGAGAGAGAGAGAGAGAGAGAGAGAGAGAGTCAGGCTAGTGTACGCTCGAGTGTACCGGAGGCACCGTACACCTCAGTCATTTTTGAAGATGCAATAAATTTATGAAAAATCTAAACCGTTGATCTTCTTAATTATGATAAGAACATACTATATAATAAATTTTAGTTCATTTGGACACTTATAGGTCATGCATCTAAAGGAGGAAAAAATCATGTATTTCAAATTAGTTTTGTACGTCGATTTTGTTGTTCTCGGATAAGTGACTTACACTCATCCAAATTAGTTCAAATTTTGTATGTGGCCTATTATTATTGTAACCACGAAGATCAATGGATTAGATTTTGGAAAAACATGGTCTAGATAGGAAAACACCATTGGGGTGTACGGCGTGATTTGTACACTCGAGTGTATTCCAGCCTCACTCTCTCTCTCTCTCTCTATATATATATATATATATATATATATATATATATATATATGTATGTATATGTATATGTATATGTATATATATATATGTATATGTATGTATATGTATATGTATATATATGTATATGTATATGTATATATATATATGTATATGTATATGTATATATATGTATATATATGTATATGTATATGTATATATATATATAGATAGATAGATATACATATATATATATATACATATATATATATAGATATACATATACATATATATATATACATATATATATATATATACATATACATATATATATACATGTATATAACAAGGACTACCCCAAGATATTGCCAGAGCAGTTAGAGAATTTAAAAATAATAGTCCACTAGTAAAACCTACTAGTGACATTTATATCAAGATTTTCTCAAGCATCGGAGGACTGGGAAGAATTAAAGAAATTCAGTCCAATACACTGCATTCAAATTGGGGTATCTTCCCCAGAATACGTCAAAGAAATTGACGCAGATTACAGAAAAGAATTTGAAGAGAACAAGGTTAATAAGGAATTTATTGAAACAAGAAGGGCATTAGGATTAAAAGTCCTTTGTCAAGTATTGGAAAAATTAATTAATGAAAACCGAAGCTGGCTTCATAAAGCTTCAGATAACACAATTATTCTATCCAATACAAGAAGAGCTAATACATCCAAAAAAATCAATTTAGAGAGGTTTCTAAAAAGAATAGAAACCGGACAAATCATACCACTTCGTTGGTGCAGAAATTTTTTATTCTGTTATTATGCTTTGAAAACATACTCAAACTGCCCTTATGGGTATTGCATGCTTTCTCAACTTTATCATTTTGTCTATAATTATTACATTTTTTAGACTGGATTCTTAATATTTTCTCCTTTATACTACGAGGTTTTCGCATAATTAAATTCATAATGTAAGAAACTAGCATCCAGAAAGAAGACGATAACACTCTGAGTATCATAGATAGCAAGATAATCTGTATACCTGTGTTGCCCGCCTCGCTTCCTCTTATCTTCAACGTCAGTCGATCTTCTCTTAACGATTTCTAAGAGAAGTACTCCTTAGACTTTGACGTTCCGGATCTCAGACTCCTCATCATCCTATATCCTTCATGTCCTCGTGTCCTTATGCACTTCTTTGCTTGGTCGGACTTCTAGACGATGGCCTCCGGGATGGAATAAGGGAGAGATAACTCTCGACCGATGAAGATAGAAAGAACTGGGGGTGTAACGGGTTACACACTATCTTTCCTACTCTATGATAGTACAAGGATTATGATCTTCAATCTCGAGCTTGCTTCCTACACTTATGGAATTAACACGCAAGAATCATCTCAAGAACTTGAAATGGAATCTGGAATAGAATTAGGGAATCGAGACTCTGCTCTTTTATTGTAAGACTTAATGTACATACATAGCTACTCTTGGGACTCTCTCCAACTATGAGTGTCCCTCCCTACTAGTCTTCGAGAGCTTATATAGATGCTCCCATTGTTACATTCATACTTCTTTCTTTTTTCTTTACATGGTTGCCGCACACTTATCTGGTGGCAAGCATTTTACTTTTTGAAATCTTTCTCCAACGCACATCTGTCCGGTGGAGAGCTCTTCGTCATCTTTTCTTCTTGCGAGTGTCTTCTTACGTCATTGATGTCGTGTTCTCTTCTAGAATGCTTTTATCGACTTGTGCTGCTGTGGCTATCTCTTTCCATTTTATTTTGACAAGGGCAGTTCGAGTATGTTTTCAAAGCATGATAACTGAATAAAAAATTTCTGCACCAACGAAGTGGTATGATTTGTTTAGTTTCTATTCTTTTTAGAAACCTCTCTAAATTGATTTTTGTAGATGTATTAGCTCTTCTTGTATTGGATAGAATAATTGTGTTATCTGAAGCTTTATGAAGGCAACTTCGGTTTTTATTAATTAATTTTTCCAATACTTGACAAAGGACTTTTAATCCTAATGGCCTTCTTATTTCAACAAATTCCTTGTTAACCTTGTTCTCTTCAAATTCTTTTCTGTAATCTGCGTCAATTTCTTTGACGTATTCTGGGGAAGATACCCCAATTTGAATACAATGTATTGGACTGAATTTCTTTAATTCTTCCCAATCCTCCGATGCTGAGAAAATCTTGATATAAATGTCACTAGTAGGTTTTACTAGTGGACTATTGTTTTTAAACTCTCTAACTGCTCTTGTAATATCTTGGGGTAGTCCTTGTATTTCCCCAAGGTCTTGGCTTAAATATATTAAATTTGTTGCTCCGATTTTGAAACAGTCTCTGATGATTCTTGGATCAGCTCCTTTGTCAAAGTTAATCCTGGGATATATTCCCGTATGATCTGAAACACATGTTTCTGTTGTTTTGAGATTGTAAACAATCTCTAATAAAGTTCTACATTCATTTTCATTTTTTGTTGAGAACTCTGTGAGATTCAATTGCAGGTCATAATCCTGCTCATTCTAAGATACCCTGAATTTAAATATCCTTTCGGGCATCAGTTTTATATTTTCTACTTTATTGCGGGATTCTTTCTCCGAAGAGATCATATTCTCCGCTGTTAGGCGGGAACTATTTTATGAAGAAATAGCAGTTTGAAAACTGCTACTTGCCACTTGGCTACTTTCTTTCTCCGAGTAGATAGTATTCTCAGCTGTAAAACTGGTCTTAGCAGTTTTAAAGCTGCTTTCTTTTGCCATCAGGCTTGTATTTTCAATATTTTTTCTAACAGAATCAGAAATCTGGAGGGATATGTCTATCGACGTTTTACCTGTCATTTTATCTGTCCTTGTTGTTTCTGATACTTTTTGTTGAATCTCCCTTCTGAAGCAGTTTAAGTCTGCAATTATTCCTGCAATGTCTTGTTTACTTTCTTCTATGTTATCAATAATTTTGTCTTGCTTTTGGATCATCTCTACTAATTCTATGTAATTTTCTTGTAACAAATTACAATTTCTTTGCAGTCGAGCTTCCAATTCTACAAGTTTGTTGTCAACCTGCTCCATTGTATTCTCTTGATAAAAAATCTGCAAGAACGTTAGTTTTTCCTTTAATAATTTCTATATCAAAAATATATTCTGCAAAGAATGTTTGCCATCTACTTAGTCTTTTATATTCTGGCGTGGATGGTTAATTATTTTTAATAAAAGCTTTTACCTGGGTATTATCAACTCTTACTAGGAATTTTATAGGTAATAAAAAATAGGAAATTTTTTTAATTCCCTTTTTTAATGCTAATAATTCCTTTTCGTTTGAGTGATATCTTTTTTCTGTATCTGTAAATGTTCCAGATGTATATCTACATATTTTTTCCTTTTGTTCATCTTTCTTTTTTAAGACTGCTCCCCAAAATTCTTCTGAGGCGTCCGTTTCTATTATTAAGTCGTCATTTTCTAAAGGAAGATCTAATCTTGGTAGATTTTTACATTTTTCTTTTATAAATCTAACATGATTTATGAGTTCCTCTGTCATAAGAAAAATAGTATTTTTCTTTAATAGGTTTTGTAAGGGATTCCTTAATTTTGCCAAATTTTCTATGAATTGTTCAGCGTAATTTAAACATCCTAAAAATCTTTGTAATTATTTTTTATCTTCTATTTTATCCGAAAACATAACAATTTTTTCTACAATATGTTCTTGTAGTTCTATTCCGCTTGAGTCCAACTTTAGTCCTAAGAATTCTATTCTGGATTTACAAATTTCTGTTTTCTTTTTAGATAATACTATTCCTGCTTTTTGGCAAAGAAGGGAAAATATTTGTAAATGTTTATAATGTTCTTCCTCATTTTTACTGGATATTAAAATGTCATCAACATATACTAGACAAAAAGAATTATATGGTTCAAATACTTTGTCCATTCTTCTTTGATATATCTACAGAGCATTTTTTAATCCAAAAGGCATTACCGTCCATTCATAATGTCCTTGTGGAGTACTAAATGTTGTTAATGGTATACTTTTTTCATCTAATCGTATTTGGTAAAATCCCAATTTACAGTCAACTTTTGAATAAATATTTTTTCCTCTTGTCATATTTATTAAAGTTTCTTTATGTGGAAGAAAATATCCATCAAATTTGGTATATTGATTTAGTTGCTTATAATTTACTACCATTCTAGCTTTTCCTCTTTTTATTTCTGCATGGTTTCTTACCATGAATGCTGGACTAGAATGAGGACTTTTTGATTTCTGTAATAATTGTGATGTCTCTAATTCTTGTAATTGGGTACGGAATTCTTCAATATCAACAGGATTATATCTCATGGGTTTTACTCTGATTATTTTATTTTCATCAATTAGTTCGATTGTATCCCATTCTTGACTGATATTCCAAAGGGCTAATGAATTATCACTATAGTTCTTTTCAAATAATGCCTCAATATCTTGTATATTGAGTTGTGTAATGATTCTCCCTGTTATTGGTTGTTTTTTATTTGTAATATAATCACCACGTTTGCTGTGAAAATTAAATTTGTTTCTTTTATATGATTTTTGTACTCTTTTTATTGTAATCCAATGATCACAGGGTGTTAATAACTGTATATAATTTTGATGTTGTATAAATAATTTAAATTTTTGTGTGAAGTTATTTCCTAATAATATATCTTGTTGCGCATATTCAGGAGTATAGAATGGTGGACATGTAATTATATAATTTCCTAAAATAATTTTAGGTTTTCTAACTCCATGAGTTAATTCATGTCTTTTTCCTGTAAAACCTTTTCCATATAATATAGGTAATGTTGTAATATATTTTTTAGGAAAGCATTATCTTCGGGCAATGCAAGTTCCGACACCTGTATCTAGGAATGCATGAAAGTATTCTATTTTATATTCTTTGTATACAATTCCTGCTACTATATATACACTATATATACTAGTCATTTTCTTTTTTCCAAAAATATTCTTGGTTATTATGTGTAAAATATAGTCCTTCACTTTGTAGTGAAAATGGTTCCATTTGTTGTAATGCACTCATTCCTAGTATAATTTCTATGTCGTCATTACGACTATCTGATTGTACATAGAGTGTTATATCAATTTTTATATCTTGTATTTCTATTGGAACAATAGCATGATGTGTAATTTCATATTTTTGTCCATCAAAATTCGTATATGCATAAGGTGATCCTATAGGTATTTTTTCTATATAAGGTATCATTCCTTGTTGGATAAATGAAGCTCCTGCCCCTGAATCTATTAATATTGTAGTCATATTCCATTCTTGTCCATTAAAATATTTTCCATATAATTTATAATTTCTAGCATTTCTATTATCTTCTAAAATTCTTAAACTTGTCGTTCTTGACAAATTTCTTAATATTGGTCGTAATCTTCCATTATATTTATCCATGCTTGCTCTAGCTTCTTCTATTCTATCTCCATTTGTTAATTGTAATTGATTTCCCTCATATCGTAATCTCCTTGGGATTTTATTATCTGTTACTAGGGGTTTTTCTGAAACATCTATGTTTATGTTTTCTGGTATTTCTATTTCTGATATTATATCTGGCTTAGTAATTTTTCCTATATCTTTAAATATATTAGGAAGCATTATAATATCTGTATCTTCAAAATTTTTAGAGTGATGTGTATTACTAAGAGCATAGCTTATTATATACGTTATCGAGTAAGGAATTGATCCTTTTTTTATGAATTCTGTTCTTTGAAAATCCTATATTAAACTTAAGGTTCTATTTATATTATTATCTCTAATATTTACACTTATCTTTGGATAAATATTAAAAATTAGTTTCTGATGACTAAGATTTCCCTGTAATATTCCTAACGTAGCATCTCTTCTATCATTAATCCTATTATCCATTAATACAATATTTATAGGTGAATCTATTCCTCTCTAAAAGTTGCTTTAATCATCATTTGAATAGCTCCTATGTGAATCCATCCTATTTTAGATCTATTTTTTATTTTTTCCATTTTTCTCATTAAGTCTTCCTTTCGTAGTAAAGGTATATTTATTCTATTTCTAGTATATTCTATTTGCATAGGAATTTCTCTATTAGTTATTCCATAATAGAAAATATTTTTTCTTTGAGTAATCTTTTCAAAGAGAGATGTTCTAAATCCATCATAGTTTTCTAATCTTAATTCGGTGTTTCATATTCTATTAAATAATTTTCTATCTATTAATACTTCTTGCAAGAAGTTTCCTGCTTCTTCCTGATATTATGCTATTATTTCTTCTTCAGTCTGATTCTGTGACTGAGAAATAATAGATTGATCCATCGGATTGTTCATCATCAGTTATTTCTACAAATTCTTGTATATTTTCGATCTCAGAAAGTTCTTCTTCTATAATTTCCTCGAATTGCTTTTGATTAGTCTTCTTAGATCCTCTTTTTGGACATTCATTAGCATAATGTCCAATTTTCTGACATATAAAGCATTTACATTCTTTTGGTTTCTTTTTATTATAATTTTTCTTTCTTCTGTAATATGTTTGTTTTGGTTTAGGTTTAAATCCAAACCTTTTCCTTTTCTTGAATTTATATTTGTCTTTTCTATTGTACCTCATTGGTTCACATCCTATGGTTATTGGATGAGTTAATTGGGAACAACAAAGTCCTTGTTTTACTACTTTATTTGTTTTTCTACTTAGTGTGGCTTCTACACACCATTCTTCTAATTTCATTCTTAGAAATTCTATTCGTCCTCCTAATGTATCTTCTCTTTTTCCGATATATTGAGGATATAATTGCATCGCTTTAAATCCCCATGGGTCGGGTACCTTGGTATAAAATAAGTTTAATAAACTCTTACTGGTAACATTTTCTTTATCCGTTCTTTCATATATTTTATAAAAATATTCCTGAAATTTACATATATATTCATCAATTCGGCACATATCACAGAGTTTTAAGTTATATAATAAAAAGATAACTCGTTGTTTTTCTTTTTCTTTTTCTGTGTCTTTATTTACATTCCACGTTTCACCTAAAAATTCTCTTCTTAATTCATTCTCATAATTATTTACTACTTGGGCTAATGTAGTGGCCGCTCCTTTTACTGCTTCTTTATCGTTGTTAGTTAATCCTTTCCACCAATCTGCTACGATTCCTTGGAAGGTTAAATGACAAAATCTTGATGTTGTTTCTACATCATAGCTTTGTGATGTTATTGATAAATATGTGGCTTTTGCCCATCTTGTTATGGCTTCGTCTATATTTCTTACACAATTTAAATTTAAATAAATTCCGTTAGAGGAAGCATTATAATATCTTTATCTTCAAATTTTTCAGAGTGATGTGTATTACTAGGAGCATAGCTTATTATATACGTTATCGAGTAAGGAATGGATCCTTTTTTCATGAATTCTGTTCTTTGAAAATCATGTATTAAACTTAAGGTTCTATTTATATTATTATCTCTAATATTTACACTTATCTTTGGATAAATATTAAAAATTAGTTTCTGATGACTAAGATTTCCCTGTAATATTCCTAACGTAGCATCTCTTCTATCATTAATCCTATTATCCATTAATACAATATTTATAGGTGAATCTATTCCTTCTCTAAAAGTTGCATTAATCATCATTTGAATAGCTCCTATGTGAATCCATCCTATTTTAGATCTATCTTATATTTTTTTCCATTTTTCTCATTAAGTCTTCCTTTCGTAGTAAAGGTATATTTATTCTATTTCTAGTATATTCTATTTGCATAGGCATTTCTCTATTAGTTATTCCATAATAGAAAATATGTTTTCTTTGAGTAATCTTTTCAAAGAGAGATGTTCTAAATCTATCAGAGTTTTCTAATCTTAATTCGGTGTTTCTTATTCTATTAAATAATTTTCTATCTATTAAAACTTCTTGCAAGAAGTTTCCTGCTTCTTCCTGATATTCTTCTATTATTTCTTCTTCGGTCTGATTCTGTGTCTGAGAAATAATAAATTGATCCATCAGATTGTTCATCATTAGTTATTTGGACAAATTCTTGTATATTTTCGATCTCAGAAAGTTCTTCTTCTATAATTTCCTCGAATTGCTTTTGATTAATCTTCTTAGATCCTCTTTTTGGACATTCATTAGCATAATGTCCTATTTCCTGACATATAAAGAATTTACATTCTTTTGGTTTCTTTTTATTATAATTTTTCTTTCTTCTGTAATATTTTTGTTTCGGTTTAGGTTTAAATCCAAACCTTTTCCTTTTCTTGAATTTATATTTGTTTTTTCTATTGTACCTCATTGGTTCACATCCTATGGTTATTGGATGAGTTAATTGAGAACAACAAAGTCCTTGTTTTACTACTTTATTTGTTTTTCTACTTAGTGTGGCTTCTGCACACCATTCTTCTAATTTCATTCTTAGAAATTCTATTCGCCCTCCTAATGTATCTGCTCTTTGTCCGATATATTGAGGATATAATTGCATCGCTTTAAATCCCCATGGTTCGGGTACCTTGGTATAAAATAAGTTTAATAAACTCTTACTGGTAACATTTTCTTTATCAGTTCTATCATATATTTTATAAAAATATTCCTAAAATTTACATATATATTCATCAATTCGGCACATATCCCAGAGTTTTAAATTATATAATAAAAAGATAAATCGTTGTTTTTCTTTTTCTTTTTCTGTGTCTTTATTTACATTCCACGTTTCACCTAAAAATTCTCTTCTTAATTCATTCTCATAATTATTTACTACTTGGGCTAATGTAGTGGCCGCTCCTTTTACTGCTTCTTTATCGTTGTCAGTTAATCCTTTCCACCAATCTGCTATGATTCCTTGGAAGGTTAAATGACAAAATCTTGATGTTGTTTCTACATCATGGCTTTGTGATTTTATTGATGAATATGTGGCTTTTGCCCATCTTGTTATGGCTTCGTCTATATTTCTTACACAATTTAAATTTTGGAAAAGCTAGAATGGTACTAAATTATAAGCAACTAAATCAATATACCAAATTTGATGGATATTTTCTTCCACATAAAGAAACTTTAATAAATATGACAAGAGGAAAAAATATTTATTCAAAATTTGACTGTAAATCGAGATTTTACCAAATACGATTAGATGAAAAAAGTATACCATTAACAACATTTAGTACTCCACAAGGACATTATGAATGGACGGTAATGCCTTTTGGATTAAAAAAATGCTCCCCAGATATATCTAAGAAGAATGGACAAAGTATTTGAACCATATAATACTTTTTGTCTAGTATATGTTGATGACATTTTAATAGCCAGTAAAAATGAGGAAGAACATTATAAACATTTACAAATATTTTCCCATCTTTGCCAAAAAGCAGGAATAGTATTATCTAAAAAGAAAATAGAAATTTGTAAATCCAGAATAGAATTCTTAGGACTAAAGTTGGACTCAAGCGGAATAGAACTACAAGAACATATTATAGAAAAAATTGTTATGTTTCCGGATAAAATAGAAGATAAAAAACAATTACAAAGATTTTTAGGATGTTTAAATTCGCTGAACAATTCATAGAAAATTTGGCAATATTAAGGCATCCCTTACAAAAACTATTAAAGAAAAATACTATTTTTCTTATGACAGAGGAACTCATAAATCATGTTAGATTTATAAAAGAAAAATGTAAAAATCTACCAAGATTAGATCTTCCTTTAGAAAACGACGACTTAATAATAGAAATCGACGCCTCAGAAGAATTTTGGGGAGCAGTCTTAAAAAAGAAAGACGAACAAAAGGAAAAAATATGCAGATATACATCTGGAACATTTACAGATACATAAAAAAGATATCACTCAAATGAAAAGAAATTATTAGCATTAAAAAAGGGAATTAAAAAATTTTCCTATTTTTATTACCTAAAAAATTCCTAGTAAGAGTTGATAATACCTAGGTAAAAGCTTTTATTAAAAATAATTTACCATCCACGCCAGAATATAAAAGACTAAGTAGATGGCAAACATTCTTTGCAGAATATATTTTTGATATAGAAATTATTAAAGGAGAAACTAACGTTCTTGCATATTTTTTATCAAGAGAATACAATTGAGCAGGTTGAAAAAAAACTTACAGAATTGGAAGCTTGACTGCAACGAAATTGTAATTTGTTACAAGAAAATTACGTAGAATTAGTAGAGATGATCCAAAAGCAAGATAAAATTATTGATAACATAGAAGAAAGTAATCAAGACATTGCAGGAATAATTGCAGACTTAAACTGCTTCAGAAGGGAGATTCAACAAAAAGGATCAGAAACAACAAGGACGGATAAAATGACAAGTAAAAGGCCGATTGACATATCCCCCCAGATTTCTGATTCTGTCAGAAAAAATATTGAAAATACATGCCTGATGGCAAAAGAAAGCAACTTTAAAACTGCTAAAACCAGCTTTACAACTGAGAATACTATCTCCTCGGAGAAAGAAAGTAGCTAAGTGGCAAGTAGCAATTTTCAAACTGCTATTTCTTCAGAAAATAGTTCCCGCCTAACAACGGAGAATATGATCTCTTCGGAGAAAGAATCCCGCAATAAAGCAGAAAATATAAAACTGATGCCCGAAAGGATATTTAAATTCAGGCTATCTCAGAATGAGCATGATTATGACCTGCAATTGAATCTCACGGAGTTCTCAACAAAAAATTAAAATGAATATAGAACTTTATTAGAGATTGTTTACAATCTCAAAACAACAGAAACATGTGTTCCAGATCATACGGGAATATATCCCAGGATTAACTTTGACAAAGGAGCTGATCCAATAATCATCAGAGACTGTTACAGAATCGGAGCAAAAAATTTAATATATTTAAGCCAAGACCTTAGGGAAATACAAGGACTACCCCAAGATATTGCCAGAGCAGTTAGAGAATTTAAAAACAATAGTCCACTAGTAAAACCTACTAGTGACATTTATATCAAGATTTTCTCAGCATCGGAGGACTGGGAAGAATTAAAGAAATTTAGTCCAATACACTGCATTCAAATTGGGGTATCTTCCCTAGAATACGTCAAAGAAATTGACGCAAATTACAGAAAAGAATTTGAAGAGAACAAGGTTACCAAGGAATTTGTTGAAACAAGAAGCGCATTAAGATTAAAAGTCCTTTGTCAAGTATTGGAAAAATTAATAAATGAAAACCGAAGCTGGCTTCATAAAGCTTCAGATAACACATATATTCTATCCAATACAATAAGAGCTAATACATCCACAAAAATCAATTTAGAGAGGTTTCTAAAAAGAATAGAAACTGGACAAATCAGATCAAGCAACAGATGTCAGCAGATATTTTGCCAACTCAGAAGACATGAAGGAAAAATATGCCCCGCATGTCAAAATAAAATGAAAAGAGATAGCCACAGCAGCACGAGCCGATAAAAGCATTCTAGAAGAGAACACGTCATCAATGACGTAAGAAGACACTCGCAAAAAGAAAAGACGACAAAGATCACTCCACCGGACAGATGTGCGTTGGAGAAAGATTTCAAAAAGTAAAACGCTTGCCACCGGACAAGTGTGCGGCAACCATGTAAAGAAAAAAGAAAGAAGTATCAATGTAACAAATGGAGCATCTATATAAGCTCTCGAAGACTAGTAGGGAGGAACACTCGTAGTTGGAGAGAGTCCCAAGAGTAGCTATGTATGTACATTAAGTCTTACAATAAAAGAGCAGAGTCTTGATTCCCTAATTCTATTCCAGATTCCATTTCAAGTTCTTGAGATGATTCTTGCGTGTTAATTCCATAAGTGTAGGAAGCAAGCTCCAGCTTGAAGATCATAATCCTTGTACTATCATAGAGTAGGAAAGATAGTGTGTAACCCGTTACACCCCCAGTTCTTTCTATCTTCATCGATCGAGAGTTATCTCTCCCTTATTCCATCCAGAGGCCATCATCTAGAAGTCCGACCAAGTAAAGAAGTGCATAAGGACACGAGGACATGAAGGCTATAGGATGATGAGGAGTGTGAGATCCGGAACGTCGAAGTCTAAGGAGTACTTCTCTTAGAAATCATTAACAGAAGATCGACTGGCGTTGAAGATAAGAGGAAGAGAGGTGGGCAACACAGGTATACAGATTATCTTGCTATCTATGATACTCAGAGTGTTATCGTCTTCTTTCTGGATGCTAGTTTCTTACACTATGAATTTAATTATGCGAAAACCTCGTAGTATAAAGGAGAAGATATTAAGAATCCAGTCTAAAAAATGTAATAATTATAGACAAAATGATAAAGCTGAGAAAGAATACAATACCCATAAGGGCAGTTCGAGTATGTTTTCAAAGCATGATAACAGAATAAAAAAAATTCTGCACCAACGAAGTGGTATCAGAGCCATGTAACGATTCAAAATACAAAGATAAAATTTTGAGAAATGAATTTAACGAGTTAGAAGATAATAACATATATGAAGCTTTAGATCTGGAATTTGAAGTTAATATTGAATAATATGTATAAGAAATTAGAAGTACATGTTCATGAAAACCATTCGAAGAATTTTCAGAAAATCCAAGAAATGATAGTAGAATTACAAAGAACAATGGAATATTTGTATGAAAAACAAAATAACGAATGTTTATAAAAAATAAACCTATTCCAAACAAGTGGAAACAAAATAAGTCTATGTCATCTTCATATAGAAGAAACAGATGAATTTAAAATCGAACAATTAGAGAATAGATACTTAGAAGCCGAAGCAGAAGAATTAGACAGTCTAAGTCAAGAAATAGTAAGATTAACAGAAAAAGTTAGAACAGTAAACATGAAACCACTACAAGAAGAAAGTTCTGGAAGTCAGGTTATCATGCCAACAACAAATCCTAGAGGACAAGATGAGATACCAGAACAATCAAGAACTAGATACCAGTCAAATCCTAGTTTTAGGAGAAAACCTACTGACAGAAATAGATACGAGGGAATAAACTAGGCATCAAGTAGAATACCAAGTAATATTGCTATAGAAACCCCAGTCGATTATATGAATCAAGAATATATTAGTGCTAACAGAATTTATTTAAATTTAAATTGTGTAAGAAATATAGACGAAGCCATAACAAGATGGGCAAAAGCCACATATTTATCAATAACATCACAAAGCTATGATGTAGAAACAACATCAAGATTTTGTCATTTAACCTTCCAAGGAATCGTAGAAGATTGGTGGAAAGGATTAACTGACAACGATAAAGAAGCAGTAAAAGGAGCGGCCACTACATTCGCCCAAGTAGTAAATAATTATGAGAATGAATTAAGAAGAGAATTTTTACGTGAAACGTGGAATGTAAATAAAGACACAGAAAAAGAAAAAGAAAAACAACGATTTATATTTTTATTATATAACTTAGAACTCTATGATATGTGCCGAATTGATGAATATATATGTAAATTTTAGGAATATTTTTATAAAATATATGATAGAACAGATAAAGAAAATGTTACCAGTAAGAGTTTATTAAACTTATTTTATACCAAGGTACCCGACCCATGGGGATTTAAAACGATGAAATTATATCCTCAATATATCAGACAAAGAGCGGATACATTAGGAGGACGAATATAATTTCTAAGAATGAAATTAGAAGAATGGTGTGCAGAAGCCACATTAAGTAGAAAAACAAATAAAGTAGTAAAACAAGGACTTTGTTGTTCCCAATTAACTCATCCAATAACCATAGGATGTGAACCAATGAGGTAAAATAGAAAAAACAAATATAAATTCAAGAAAAGGAAAAGGTTTGGATTTAAACCTAAACTGAAACAAAAATATTACAGAAGAAAGAAAAATTATAATAAAAAGAAACCAAAAGAATGTAAATGCTTTATATTTCAGGAAATAGGACATTATGCTAATGAATGTCCAAAAAGAGGATCTAAGAAGATTAATCAAAAGCAATTCGAGGAAATTATAGAAGAAGAAGAACTTTCTGAGATCGAAAATAGACAATAATTTTTCCAAATAACTGATGATGAACAATCCGATGGATCAATCTATTATTTCTCAGACACAAAATCAGATTGAAGAAGAAATAATAGAAGAATATCAGGAAGAAGTAGGAAACTTCTTGCAAGAAGTATTAATAGATAGAAAATTATTTAATAGAATAGGAAACAACGAATTAAGATCAGAAAACTCTGATGGATTTAGAACATTTCTCTTTGAAAAGATTACTCAAGGAAAACATATTTTCCATTATGGAATAACTAATAGAGAAATGACTATGCAAATAGAATATACTAGAAATAGAATAAATATACCTTTACTACGAAAGGAAGACTTATTGAGAAAAATGGAAAAAATAAAAGATAGATCTAAAATAGGATGGATTCACATAGGAGCTATTCAAATGATGATTAAAGCAACTTTTAGAGAAGTAATAGATTCACCTATAAATATTATATTAATGGATAACAAGATTAATGATAGAAGAGATGCTACGTTAGGAATATTATAGGGAAATCTTAGTCATCAGAAACTAATTTTTAATATTTATCCAAAGATAAGTGTAAATATTAGAGATAATAATATAAATAGAACCTTAAGTTTAATACAAGATTTTCAAAGAATAGAATTCATGAAAAAAGGATCCATTCCTTACTCGATAACGTATATAATAAGCTATGCTCTTAGTAATACACATCACTCTGAAAAATTTGAAGATAAAGATATTATAATGCTTCCTAATATATTAAAAGATATAGAAAAAATTACTAAGCCAGATATAATATCAGAAATAGAAATACCAGAAAACATAAACATAGATGTTTCAGAAAAACCCCTAGTAATAGATAATAAAATCCGAAGGAGATTACAATATGAGGGAAATCAATTACAATTAACAAATGGAGATAGAATAGAAGAAGCTAGAGCAAGCATGGATCGATATAATGGAAGATTACAACCAATATTAAGAAATTTGCCAAGAACGACAAGTTTAAGAATTTTAGCAGACAATAGAAATGCTAGAAATTATAAATTATATGAAGATATTTTAATGGACAAGAATGGAATATGACTACAATATTAATAGATTCAGGGGCAGGAGCTTCATTTATCCAACAAGGAATGATACCTTATATAGAAAAAATAGCTATAGGATCACCTTATGCATATACGAATTTTGATGGACAAGAATATGAAATTACACATCAGGCTATTGTTCCAATTGAAATACAAGATATAAAAATTGATATAACACTCTATGTACAATCAGATAGTCGTAATGACGACATAGAAATTATACTAGGAATGAGTGCATTACAACAAATGGAACCATTTTCACTACAAAGTGAATGACTATATTTTACACATAATAAGCAAGAATATTTTTGGAAAAAAGAAAATGACTAGTATATATAGTGTATATATAGTAGCAGGAATTGTATACAAAGAATATAAAATAGAATACTTTCATGCATTCCTAGATACAGGTGCAGGAACTTGCATTGCCCGAAGACAATGCTTTCCTGAAAAATCTATTACAACATTACCTACATTATATGGAAAATATTTTACAGGAAAAAGACATGAATTAACTCATGGAGTTAGAAAACATAAAATTATTTTAGGAAATTATATAATTACATGTCCACCATTCTATACTCCGGAATATGCGCAACAAGATATATTATTAGGAAATAACTTCACACAAAAATTTAAATTATATATACAACATCAAAATTATATATAGTTATTAACACCCTGTGATCATTGGATTACAGTAAAAAGAGTACAAAAAGCATATAAAAGAAACAAATTTAATTTTCACAGCAAACGTGGTGATTATATTACAAATAAAAAACAACCAATAACATGGAGAATCATTGCATAACTCAATATACAAGATATTGATGCATTATTTGTAAAGAACTATAGTGATAATACATTAGCCCTTTGGAATATCAGTCAAGAATGGGCTACAATCGAACTAATTGATGAAAATAAAATAATCAGAGTAAAACCCATGAGATATAATCATGTTGATATTGAAGAATTCCGTACCCAATTACAAGAATTAGAGACATCACAATTAATATAGAAATCAAAAAGCCCTCATTTGAGTCCAGCATTCATGGTAAGAAACCATGCAGAAATAAAAAGAGGAAAAGCTAGAATGGTAGTAAATTATAAGCAACTAAATCAATATACCAAATTTGATGGATATTTTGTTCCACATAAAGGAACTTTAATAAATATGACAAGAGGAAAAAATATTTATTCAAAATTTGACTGTAAATCGGGGTTTTACCAAATACGATTAGATGAAAAAAGTATACCATTAACAACATTTAGTACTCCACAAGGACATTATGAATGGACGGTAATGCCTTTTGGATTAAAAAATGCTCCGCAGATATATCAAAGAAGAATGGACAAAGTATTTGAACCATATAATTCTTTTTGTCTAGTATATGTTGATGACATTTTAATAGCCAGTAAAAATGAGGAAGAACATTATAAACATTTACAAATATTTTCCCTTCTTTGCCAAAAAGTAGGAATAGTATTATCTAAAAAGAAAATAGAAATTTGTAAATCCAGAATAGAATTCTTAGGAGTAAAGTTGGACTCAAGCGGAATAGAACTACAAGAACATATTGTAGAAAAAATTGTTATGTTTCCAGATAAAATAGAAGATAAAAAATAATTACAAAGGTTTTTAGGATGTTTAAATTATGTTGAACAATTCATAGAAAATTTGGCAAAATTAAGGAATCCCTTACAAAAACTATTAAAGAAAAATACTATTTTTCTTATGACAGAGGAACTCATAAATCATGTTAGATTTATAAAAGAAAAATGTAAAAATTTACCAAGATTAGATCTTCCTTTAGAAAACGACGACTTAATAATAGAAACTGACGGCTCAGAAGAATTTTGGGGAGCAGTCTTAAAAAAGAAAGATGAACAAAAGGAAAAAATATGCAGATATACATCTGGAACATTTACAGATTCAGAAAAAAGATATCACTCAAACGAAAAGGAATTATTAGCATTAAAAAAGGGAACTAAATTTTTTTCCTATTTTTTATTACCTAAAAAATTCCTAGTAAAAGTTGATAATACCCAGGTAAAAGCTTTTATTAAAAATAATTTACCATCCACGCCAGAATATAAAAGACTAAGTAGATGGAAAATATTCTTTGCAGAATATATTTTTGATATAGAAATTATTAAAGGAGAAACTAATGTTCTTGCAGATTTTTTATCAAGAGAATACAATGGAGTAGGTTGACAAAAAACTTGCAGAATTGGAAGCTCGACTGCAACAAAATTGTAATTTGTTACAAAAAAATTACGTAGAATTAGTAGAGATGATCCAAAAGCACTGCTATTGAAATAGCCTTTGGCGTCGGTTGTTTAACCCCTTTTGGCGACGGTTTTCAAGCGACACCTATGTGGGCGCCGCTAGAGGTCGAACTCTTCGGCGTCAGTTTTCTAACCAATGCCTATATGACATATAGGCGTCGGTTATATATAGTTGGCCGACGTCTATAAGGTTTGCGCCACAAAAAAGAGCACCACCTAGGACACTTTCTGCGTCGGTTAACAACTTAACAACCGACGCCATACACCCAGACGACACGGCGAAGCACGACCGTGCTTCGCTGCACGGCCGTGTTTAGTACTATAGGCATCGGTTTTATACTAATAAGCGACACCTTTTCTACCACGGTCGTGCTTTCCTGTACGGTCGGGTTGTTTGTCCTATTAGGCGTCGGTTTTTTTCAAATAACCGACGTTGTAGGTCTTTGATGACGGTGTTCTATAAATAACCGACGCCTATACTTTAATTTTTTTTTCTTATTAGTTTGCAGGCCTGCTGTGGCTGGTCGCAGGATGATAACCTGTAGTTCAGTTTTCTGAACTGCAGGTTTACGACATCCATTGATATCAGCCTACAAACAGGACACAAACCTACAAAATCAACAAATATTTTTTCACACAAGTAGATACATTCATACATCAATTCAATTCTCACATTCACACATAAAGAAACATTCAAATACATGTAGAAACATTCAGAAATATTCATGTACAAAATATCATTCAGCATCGCTATCAGCATCCCAATTATATCTTACAATCGCCACTGCTTGTATGGCTTTTGCCCATTCTTCTCTTATTTCATTTGATGCTCCCATCGTATATGGAGCATGTACATTTTTTAAGCGTTTACCTATAGTGTGGTCAGTTTTAAACACCTGCAAAGAGAATGATGTATATATATATATAAGTAATAATATAAAAATAAGATTGATATATTTCATACTAACTAATGAGACTATATATAATACCTCATGTATGGTATTAATATCCAATGCGGCATGTCAGATAATCATCTGCATAAATCACATCACATAGTATGCGCATGCCCAACCGTTGTCTTGTGTAGCGCACTATAAATTTAAACATACAAAATATTAAAAAATACAACTAAGCACAGTTCACATAAATAATATATACATTGGAGTGGGGAACTTACTTTTACGTTCTCCCAAATTATTGGCTGGTTCTTTCTCCTTGGGACATTTCCTCCAGCATTTTTGAATGCATCTAAACCCCTACATGTTAATGTAACACAGTAAATTGCATAATTAAATAGTAATGTAATAACATATGTTAACGGATATAAAAATGAAATATTTCTCACCAGAATAATGACATTCTCAATATGTGTCCAATTTTAGTGTTCAATGTACTTCGCGCAGGATCTAGATAATAAACAGTGAACGTCCCGGGGACAATAACTAGTAACTCCCAATGTCTACCACTAGAGGTAAAAAGGTTAAAAATTAATAACTCAAAATGCACAATAAAAATGGAATTTTCTTAAGTCCAAATTATAAATAAAGTAAACTTACTTGACATTGAATGGAGCTATTATTATCGTCTTCTTTTGCTGACCAAAAACTGTAAAAGTATCTATACAGTATTGTTGAACACTATCAGGGTCTTTAGCTACCATACTAATCAATGATGGAATAAAAAATCCCACATGATCAAATGCAAATTGTTTGCATTGATCTTCGACTAAGTAGCTGCAAAACATGTATTACGTATCCATTAATATATAAGAAACCAGATCAACGGATCTTACACAAGGTATATGGATGTATAAACAAGATCTCACCTTATCCATGTCTCTATCATTGATGTATTCAGCCAATCATACATAAATAGCTCAATAATATCTTGTATAAATAAAGAGCTATCGTATGATTGACCTGCATAATCTGCTTCTAAAGAAACAATTATAGGACAATGTATATTATGTGCCCGTAGCCAACATGACATTCCCCTACAAGCAGGACCTAACGGGTATTTTAGGTCAGTTGGAACCCAACTTGGTAATGCAGGAAGTGGAGGTGGAGGCCTAGGTGCTCCGGGTGTCTTATTTTTAACCTGTATATATAATTTCAGATCAGTTGACCTCATATATACACATTAACAATCTAAAGTAATATAAATTTATCTTACAATTTCAGTAGTATAGACGACATCTGCTTTGGGCCACAATATCACCCCACCTTCTACCTCACCAAGTGTATCAATATCTGGGTGGGCATATGGCAATGCAGCTTCCCTCCAATCGGGTAATACACATATCGGGCTCACACGAACGTAGCCTTGCGGCATTGGAGTCCCATGAAATATTGCCCCAGGAAGGGACTGATAAGCCTGCGCCTCTGCAACAACATAGTCTTGCATTCTTAAGCGGCATGGCTTCAATGCCTACAAATTTACGTAAAGAATGTTATACATATATACATATCACCTTTCGAACATATCATCTTGAAAAGACTAGCTACAATGTCATAAACAATACTTACAGCAGACGTGCTAGGTGATGGGTCTCCAACATTACTCATAATCTATGCATCAGGAGAAGAGTGGGTCGTCATACGCTGATTGGAAGCCTGAGATGCCTGCCACCACACTATTTCTTCCTTGACCTTCTCAGCAACTATATCGTTGACCTTCTTAGAAACTATATCCTCGACTCTCTTATTCTCCTATACATGGATAAAAGAAACATTAGCTTCTTATTATTGAATTCCCTTTTGCAGTAACATTCTAAAAAAAGAATAGGTTACCTCTTCTTATGAAAGTCCCGCTCTGGGTTTGCGCTGGGATGGCCCAAAGAATGCTTTGATGCCCACACCAGCGCCTGCACCCCTAACATGTTCAGGATGCTCTGGGTTACCCAGAGCAACTATCAATTCATCCCTTCTGCCCTGAGGGATGAACGTGCCTTGTTTCCTCTGCTCGTGCAGCTCCCGCTAATCACCATCAACATAAATTGGTAAGTTAACACCACCAATAATCAATATTCAAACGATTGCTCTAAGAGTTGTATTTTACCATTTTCGCAGCCGCCTCAGCAGTTACAGGCTTCTTTATTTCACCCTTCTTGTTTTGCCTCCCAGCTATCCAGATATCATGGCGAGGCATGGGTGTGGCAGACTCCTGAGTAGCCGCAGACTCCGCCTGTAGTCTTTGGCGAACGCCTGCATAGCCCTTTGGACCCATAGTGTGGTCATGCACATTCAGTGCATGCCTTGCTTTTTGCGCGTCATTGAGGGCCTAGTTAGTATGCACATTAATGATTTGGTTAGTAGCACTAAATGTTATTCTTGAATAGGTGAATACAACAGATATTAATTAAATTGGGAGTGACGCCTAATACCTTGAATTCTTCAGATTTTCTTGAAGCAACAAAATTGTCCCAATCTTCTTTGTCCAAGAAGTTCCACCGCTCAAGGGCTGACTTCTTCTTCTTATCACCATCTTTTATGTATTCTCTGTTCAGATTTGTCCTATAGTTCCTAAGCATCTTTCCAGCACGTTGCATCACGCTTTTACGATGCAACTTCTCATCCAATGCAAACAGATTCTGTAAAATAGAATTCTTATTAACTAGTATCCAAAAATAGAATTGCAAATAATATAATTTGTAATCTACAAAATAGAATTGCAAATAATAATAACTCACGCATAAATCCTTCCATATCAAGTCTTTCTTCCCCTGAGGAACTTTATGCCAATTATCATACTTAACACCACAATGGCTTCGAGTGACACACCCAAGATAGTTTACAAAATTATTGCGGTTCACTCCAATTGCATTTCCTCCATTATCAAACTCCACAACCAATTTGGATCCACTACCACTCAGCGCTATTAACTTCTTCAACAGAGTGATGCCCCTTTTCTTGTTAAGTGTTTGGTGCTGCGCATAAAGTTGCTCCAGTGCTTCAGTGGGTACATGTGCATCATCAACCTAAAATTTGACAAAAATAAACCCACTGAATTAGCGCAATATAGAAATATGGGATATATGACATAACTAGAAGATAATGAATTTTATAGAAATACATGATATGTTTTTAGAACTTACATTGGTATCCTCGCCATGCTCGTCATGGACAGCATGCTCATCATGGACTTCATGCTCATCATGGACATCATGCTCATCATGGTCAGCCATCTGAAAATATCATTAAAAAGGCAAACATTTAGCATTTGTATTAACTAGAAAAAGGCAAACACTTACATCCTATCCAAGATTTACTCCTATTATCTACAATGAAGCCGGACTCTATACAAACAATATATAATTTAGTGATTGTTCATTCTAATTTATACCAATGTACAAGTAATATAAAGAACAATGATTGTTCACTTTCTAGGCCAACAAACACATGTGATGTCATTCTTATATATAATAAATGTGTACCACCTATCCCATCCTTGAACACCTAATCTCACTAGTAAGTGTATAATTTGTATTGCGTTTTCAAGAAAATTTTGGCAGCATTTCCCCGCTGTTCTCTAAGTACATATGTACTTAGAGAACAAACGGGGAAATGCTACTGAAATTTTTTCAAAAACCCAATACACATTATACACTTACATCCTAAGTGAGATTAGGTGTTCAAGAACAGTCCCAAACCGGGGACTATCCAAGATTTACTCCTAATGAGTAAATCTTGGATGGGTTTCTAGGCCAACAAACACATGTGATGTCATTCTTATATATAATAAATGTGTACCACCTATCCCATCCTTGAACACCTAATCTCACTAGTAAGTGTATAATGTGTATTGGATTTTCAAGAAAATTTCGGCAGTATTTCCCCGCTGTTCTCTAAGTACATATGTACTTAGAGAACAAACATGGAAATGCTACCGAAATTTTCTTGAAAACCCAATACACATTATACACTTACATCCTAAGTGAGATTAGGTGTTCAAGAACAGTCCCAAACCGGGGACTATCCAAGATTTACTCCTAATGAGTAAATCTTGGACGAGTTTCTAAGCCAACAAATACAATAATAGATATGTACATGTTAGGGTTTCATCACAATTAATGTTAGGGTTTCATCACAATTGATGTTAGTGTTTCATCAATGTTAGGTTTAATCAAATCAAATTAGGATGCTAGAATTGACAAGTTTAAATCTTATTTCAACATGCATCAAAATTTACTGAATTAAGTCAAACATTAGGACTAGAAGAACAAATATATGCAAGCAAAAAATTTGTTCATATCCTAGGATTTACATAAAGCATTACATAAAAATTTGTTCATATCCTTACCAACAGCAAGCACGACCGTGGCTATGTTGGTCTACCACAGCCGTGGATGTGTTGCCCTACCACGGTCATGCTGTCCAGCACGGCCATGGTAGGGCAACACAGCCACAGCCGTTACCACGGCTGTACTGTCCAGCACGGCCGTGGTAGGCCAACAAAGCCATGGTCGTGCTTGCATATTGGTAAATAGCTAGGGAGAAGGAAGCAAAGAGGTAGCGCTACTTGGAGCTAGCGTGGAAAGCACGGCGGCGAGCGGCGGCAACAGTGGCGGCGGAAGAAGAGAGAGCAGAGCGGCGGGTGGTGAACCAATAGCAGCGGCGCCGGGAATGAGCAGAGCAGCAGCGGCAGCGGCAGCGGCGAGTAGAGGTTCACCAGCAGCAGTGGCGCACCAACAGCAGTGGCGGCGGCGAGCAGAGAAGCACCATCAGTAGCGGCGGCGAGCAGTAGTAGGGTCGTCGGGCGATTTCAGAAGAGCGGCAGCTGCAGCACAACAATATCGCGATGAAACAGGAAGAAAGGGGGAAGAGTCGGGTGATCAGGATTATTAAGTTGGTCAACGACGTCGGTTATCTATAGAACTGATGCCTATTATGATTTAGCGTCGGTTGATAGTAAAACACCGACGCCCAACTAGACAATCTTTACCCTAAATTATTTGGCGGGAACCATTATCAGCTTCGGTTATCGAAGGATAATCGACACTGAAAGTGGGACTTTTCGCACAAATTTTCATTTTAAATAGGCGTCGGTGAATTGTTAAAAGACCGACGCTGTAGGTAACCTAAAATGTTTTTGCTCGAAAATTGGATTTCGCGGGCGATTTTAGGCGTCGGTCTGTGATAACCAGCCGACGCTGAATACAAAGCGGTACCCGTGTCTAGCTGGTCTTCGAATATAGATGTCGGTTTGCATAAATAACTGACGTCTAATATTATAGGCGTCGGTTTTCCTAAATAACTGACGCCCAGAAAAGCGACACTGAATGATGTTTCTGTAGTAGTGAAGCAAGATAAAATTATTGATAACATAGAAGAAAGTAAACAAGAAATTGCAGGAATAATTGCAGACTTAAACTGCTTTAGAAGGGAAACTCAACAAAAAGGATCAGAAACAACAAGGATGGATAAAATGACAGGTAAAAGGCCGATAGACATATCCCTCCAGATTTCTGATTCTGTCAGAAAAATATTAAAAATACAAGCCTAATGGCAAAAGAAAGCAACTTTAAAACGGCTAAGACTAGCTTTATAGCTGAGAATACTATCTCCTCGGAGAAAGAAACTCTAGTTGGTCAGGATAATCGGCTCTCACCCGAGAGACCCGGGTTCAAGTCCTGGCAACGAAACCACACTATAAACATTTACAAATATTTTCCCTTCTTTGCCAAAAAGCAGGAATAGTATTATCTAAAAAGAAAATAGAAATTTGTAAATCCAGAATAGAATTCTTAGGACTAAAGTTGGAATCAAGCAGAATAGAACTACAAGAACATATTGTAGAAAAAATTGTTATGTTTCCGGATAAAATAGAAGATAAAAAACAATTACAAATATTTTTAGGATGTTTAAATTTCGCTGAACAATTCATAGAAAATTTGGCAAAATTAAGGAATCCCTTACAAAAACTATTAAAGAAAAATACTATTTTTCTTATGACAGAGGAACTCATAAATCATGTTAGATTTATAAAAGAAAAATGTAAAAATCTACCAAGATTAGATCTTCCTTTAGAAAACGACAACTTAATAATAGAAACCGACGCCTCAGAAGAATTTTGGGGAGCAGTCTTAAAAAAGAAAGACGAACAAAAGGAAAAAATATGCAGATATACATCTGGAACATTTACAGATACAGAAAAAAATATCACTCAAACGAAAGGGAATTATTAGCATTAAAAGGGGAATTAAAAATTTTTCCTATTTTTTATTACCTAAAAAATTCCTAGTAAGAGTTGATAATACCCAGGTAAAAGCTTTTATTAAAAATAATTTACCATCCACACCAGAATATAAAAGACTAAGTAGATGGCAAACATTCTTTGCAGAATATATTTTTGATATAGAAATTATTAAAGGAGAAACTAACGTTCTTGCAGATTTTTATCAAGAGAATACAATGGAGCAGGTTGACAAAAAACTTGCAGAATTGGAAGCTCGACTGCAACGAAATTATAATTTGTTACAAGAAAATTACGTAGAATTAGTAGAGATGATCCAAAAGCAAGATAAACTTATTGATAACATAGAAGAAAGTAAACAAGACATTGTAGGAATAATTGCAGACTTAAACTGCTTCAGAAGGGAGATTCAACAAAAAGGATCAGAAACAACAAGGACAGATAAAATGACAGGTAAAAGGCCGAAAGACATATCCATCCAGATTTCTGATTCTGTCAGAAAAAATATTGAAAATACAAGCCTGATGGCAAAAGAAAGCAGCTTTAAAACTGCTAAGACCAGTTTTACAGCTGAGAATACTATCTCCTAGGAGAAAGAAAGTAGCCAAGTGGCAAGTAGCAGATTTCAAACTGCTATTTCTTCAGAAAATAGTTCCCGCCTAACAGCGGAGAATATGATCTCTTCGGAGAAAGAATCCCGCAATAAAGCGGAAAATATAAAACTGATGCCCACAAGGATATTTAAATTCAGGGTATCTCAGAATGAGCAGGATTATGACCTGCAATTGAATCTCACGGAGTTCTCAACAAAAAATGAAAATGAATATAGAACTTTATTAGAGATTGTTTATAATCTCAAAACAACAGAAACATGTGTTCCAGATCATATGAGAATATATCCCAGGATTAACTTTGACAAAGGAGCTGATCCAATAATCATCAGAGACTGTTTCAGAATCGGAGCAGCAAATTTAATATATTTAAGCCAAGACCTAGGGGAAATACAAGGACTACCCCAAGATATTGCCAGAGCAGTTAGAGAATTTAAAAACAATAGTCCACTAGTAAAACCTACTAGTGACATTTATTCAAGATTTTCTCAACATCGGAGGACTGGGAAGAATTAAAGAAATTCAGTCCAATACACTGCATTCAAATTGGGGTATCTTCCCCAGAATACGTCAAAGAAATTGACGCAGATTACAGAAAAGAATTTGAAGAGAACAAGGTTAACAAGGAATTTGTTGAAACAAGAAGGGCATTATGATTAAAAGTCCTTTGTCAAGTATTGGAAAAATTAATTAATGAAAATCGAAGCTGGCTTCATAAAGCTTCAGATAACATAATTATTCTATCCAATACAAGAAGAGCTAATACATCCACAAAAATCAATTTAGAGAGGTTTCTAAAGAGAATAGAAACTGGACAAATCAGATCAAGCAACAGATGTCAGCAAATATTTTGCCAACTCAGAAGACATGAAGGAAAAATATGCCCCGCATGTCAAAATAAAATGGAAAGAGATAGCCACAGCATCACGAGCCGATAAAAGTATTCTAGAAGAGAACACATCATCAATGACGTAAGAAGACACTCGTAAGAAGAAAAGACGACAAAGAGCTCTCCACCGGACATATGTGCGTTGGAGAAATATTTCAAAAAGTAAAACGCTTGCCACCGGACAAGTGTGCGGCAACCATGTAAAGAGAAAAGAAAGAAGCATCAATGTAACAAAGGGAGCGTCTATATAAGCTCTTGAAGTCTAGTAGGGAGGGGCACTCATAGTTCGAGAGAGTCCCAAGAGTAGCTATGTATGTACATTAAGTCTTACAATAAAAGAGCAGAGTCTCGATTGCCTAATTCTATTCCAGATTCCATTTCAAGTTCTTGAGATGATTCTTACGTGTTAATTCCATAAGTGTTGGAAGCAAGCTCCAGCTTGAAGATCATAATCCTTGTACTATCATAGAGTAGGAGAGATAGTGTGTAACCCGTTACACCTCTAGTTCTTTATATCTTCATCGGTCGAGAGTTATCTCTCCCTTATTCCATCCCGGAGGCCATCATCTAGAAGTCCGACCAAGCAAAGAAGTGTATAAGGACACGAGGACATGAAGGCTACAGGATGATGAGGAGTCTGATATCCGGAACGTCGAAGTGTAAGGAGTACTTCTCTTAGAAATCGTTAAGAGAAGATCGACTGGCGTAGAAGATAAGAGGAAGCGAGGTGGGCAACACAGGTATACATACTATCTTGCTATCTATGATACTCAGAGTGTTATCGTCTTCTTTTTGGATGCTAGTTTCTTACACTATGAATTTAATTATGCGAAAACCTCATAGTATAAAGGAGAAGATATTAAGAATCTAGTCTAAAAAATGTAATAATTATAGACAAAATGATAAAGTTGAGAAAGCATACAACACCCATAAGGGCAGTTCGAGTATGTTTTCAAAGCATGATAACAGAATCAAAAATTTCTGCACCAACGAAGAGAACAAGGTTAACAAGGAATTTTTTGAAACAAGAAGGGCATTAGGATTAAAAGTCCTTTGCCAAGTATTGGAAAAATTAATTAATGAAAACCAAAGTTGGCTTCATAAAGCTTCAGATAACACAATTATTCTATCCAATACAAGAAGAGCTAATTCATCCACACAAATCAATTTAGAGAGGTTTCTAAAAAGAATAGAAACTGGACAAATCAGATCAAGCAACAGATGTCAGCAGATATTTTGCCAACTCAGAAGACATGAAGGAAAAATATGCCCCGCATGTCAAGACAAGATAGAAAGAGACAGCCACAACAGCACTAGCCGCTGAAGAAGACGTAAGCAATGACGATAAAACATCAGATACGTCAGCAATGATGTAAGAAGACACTCGCAAGAAGAAAAGACGACAAAGAGCTCTCCACCAGACAGATGTGCGTTGGAGAAAGATTTCAAAAAGAAGAACGCTTGCCACCGGACAGGTGTGCGGTAACCATGTAAAGGAAAAAGAAAGATGCATCAATGTAATGAAGAGAGCGTCTATATAAGCTCTCGAAGTCTAGTAGGGAGGGGCACTCATAGTTCGAGAGAGTCCCAAGAGTAGCTATGTATGTACAGTCTTGCAATAAAAGAGTAGAGTCTCAATTCCCTAATTCTATTCCAGATTCCATTTCAAGTTCTTGAGATGATTCTTGCGTGTTAATTCCATAAGTGTAGGAAGCAAGCTCCAGCTTGAAGATCATAATCCTTGTACTATCATAGAGTAGGAAAGATAGTGTGTAACCCGTTACACCTCTAGTTCTTTCTATCTTCATCGGTCGAGAGTTATCTCTCCCTTATTCCATCCCAGAGGCCATTGTCTAGAAGTCCGACCAAGCAAAGAAGTCCATAAGGACACGAGGACATGAAGGCTATAGGATAATGAGGAGTCTAAGATCCGGAACGTCGAAGTCTAAGGAGTACTTCTCTTAGAAATTGTTAAGAGAAGATTGACTGGCGTTGAAGATAAGAGGAAGCGAGGTGGGAAACACATGTATACAGATTATCTTGCTATCTATGATACTCAGAGTGTTATCGTCTTCTTTCTGGATGCTAGTTTCTTACACTATGAATTTAATTATGTAAAACCTCATAGTATAAAGGAGAAGATATTAAGAATCCAGTCTAAAAAATGTAATAATTATAGACAAAATGATAAAGCTGAGAAAGCATACAACACCCATAAGGGCAGTTTGAGTATTTTTTTAAAGCATGATAAATACATATATACATATATATACATATATATATACATATATACATATATATACATATATATATATATATATATATATATATATATACCATTCGAAGAACTTTTAGAGGATTCAAGAAATGATGATAGAATTACAAAGAACAATGGAATATTTGTATGAAAAACAAAATAACAAATGTTTATGAAAAATAAACCTATTCCAAACAAGTGGAAACGAAATAAGTCTTTGTCCTCTTCAGATAGAAGAAACAGATGACTTTAAAATTGAATAATTAGAAAATAGATACTTAGAAGCCAAAGCAGAAGAATTAGACAGTCTAAGTCAAGAAATAGTAAGATTAACAGAAAAAGTTAGAACAATAAACATGAAACCACTACAGGAAGAAAGTTCTGGAAGTCAGGTTACCATGCCAACAACAATCCCTAGAGGACAAGATGAGATACCAGAACAATCAAGAACTAGATATCAGTCAAATCCTAGTTTTAGGAGAAAACCTACTGATAGAAAAAGATACGAAGGAATAAACTGGGCATCAGATAGAAGACCAAGTAATATTGCTATAGAAACCCCAATTGAATATATGAATCAAGAATATATTAGTGCTAACAGAATTTATTTAAATTTAAATTGTGTAAGAAATATAGACGAAGCCATAACAAGATGGGCAAAAGCCACATATTTATCAATAACATCACAAAGCTATGATGTAGAAACATCAGCAAGGTTTTGTCATTTAACCTTCCAAGGAATCGTAGCAGATTGGTGGAAAGGATTAACTGACAACGACAAAGAAGCAGTAAAAGGAACAACAACCACATTAGCTCAAATGGTAAATAACTATGAAAACGAATTAAGAAGAGAATTTTTAGGTGAAACGTGGAATGTAAATAAAGACACAGAAAAAGAAAAAGAAAAATAGAGATTTATGTTTTTATTATATAACTTAAAACTCTGTGATATGTGCCGAATTGATGAATATATATGTAAATTTTAGGAATATTTTTATAAAATATGTGATAGAACGGATAAAGAAAATGTTACTAGTAAGAGTTTATTAAACTTATTTTATACTAAGGTACCCGACCCATGGGGATTTAAAGCGATGCAATTATACCCTCAATATATCAGACAAAGAGCAGATACATTAGGAGGACGAATATAATTTCTAAGAATGAAATTAGAAGAATGGTGTGCAGAAGCCACACTAAGTAGGAAAACAAATAAAGTAGTAAAACAAGGACTTTGTTGTTCCCAATTAACTCATCCAATAACCATAGGATGCGAACCAATGAGGTACAATAAAAGAAACAAATATAAATTCAAGAAAAGGAAAAGGTTTGGATTTAAACCTAAACTGAAACAAAAATATTACAGAAGAAAGAAAAATTATAATAAAAAGAAACCAAAAGAATGTAAATGCTTTATATGTCAGGAAATAGGACATTATGCTAATGAATGTCCAAAAAGAGGATCTAAGAAGATTAATCAAAAGCAATTCGAGGAAATTATAGAAGAAGAACTTTCTGAGATCGAAGATATTCAAGAATTTGTCCAAATAACTGATGATGAATAATCTGATGGATCAATCTATTATTTCTCAGACACAGAATCAGACTGAAGAAGAAATAATAGAAGAATATCAGGAAGAAGAAGGAAACTTCTTGCAAGAAGTCTTAATAGATAGAAAATTATTTAATAGAATAAGAAACACTAAATTAGGATTAGAAAATTCTGATGGATTTAGAACATCAATTTTTGAGAAAATTACCCAAAGAAAACATATTTTTTATTACGGAATAACTAATAGAGAAATGCCTATGCAAATAGAATATACTAGAAATAGAATAAATATACCTTTATTTAGAAAAGAATATTTAATGAGGAAAATGGAAAAAATAAAAGATAGATCTAAAATAGGATGGATTCAGATAGGAGCTATTCAAATGATGATTAAAGCAACTTTTAGAGAAGGAATAGATTCACCTATAAATATTGTATTAATGGATAATATGATTAATGATAGAAGAGATGCTACGTTAGGAATATTACAGGGAAATCTTAGTCATCAGAAATTAATCTTTAATATTTATCCAAAGATAAGGGTAAATATTAGAGATAATAATATAAACAGAACCTTAAGTTTAATACAGGATTTTCAAAGAATAGAATTCATGAAAAAAGGATCCATTCCTTACTCGATAACATATATAATAAGCTATGCTCTTAGTAATACACATAATTATGAAAAATTTGAAGATAGAGATATTATAATGCTTCCTAATATATTTAAAGATATAGGAAAAATTACTAAGCCAGATATAATATCAGAAATAGAAATACCAGAAAACATAAACATAGATGTTTCAGAAAAACCCCTAGTAACAGATAATAAAATCCTAAGGAGATTACGATATGAGGGAAATCAATTACAATTAACAAATGGAGATAGAATAGAAGAAGATAGAGCAAGCATGGATAGATATAATGGAAGATTTAGACCAATATTAAGAAATTTGCCAAGAACGACAAGTTTAAGAATTTTAGCAGATAATAGAAATGCTAGAAATTATAAATTATATGGAAAATATTTTAATGGACAAGAATGGAATATGACTACAATATTAATAGATTCAGGTGCAGGAGCTTCATTTATTCAACAAGGAATGATACCTTATTTAGAAAAAATACTTATAGGATCACCTTATGCATATATGAATTTTGATGGACAAGAATATGAAATTACACATCAGGCTATTGTTCCAATTGAAATACAAGATATAAAAATTGATATAACACTCTATGTACAATCAGATAGTCGTAATGACGACATAGAAATTATACTAGGAATGAGTGCATTACAACAAATGGAACAATTTTCACTACAAAGTGAAGGACTATATTTTACACATAATAACCAAGAATATTTTTGGAAAAAAGAAAATGACTAGTATATATAGTGTATATATAGTAGCAGGAATTGTATACGAAGAATATAAAATAGAATACTTTCATGCATTCCTAAATACAGGTGCAGGAACTTGCTTTTCCCGAAGACAATGCTTTCCTAAAAGATATATTACAACATTACCTACATTATAAGGAAAAGATTTTATAGGAAAAAGACATGAATTAACTCATGGAGTTAGGAAACCTAAAATTATTTTTGGAAATTATATAATTACATGTCCACCATTCTATACTCCTGAATACGCGCAACAAGATATATTATTAGGAAATAACTTCACACAAAAAATTAAATTACATATACAACATCAAAATTATATTCAGTTATTAACACCCTGTGATCATTGGATTACAGTAAAAAGAGTACAAAAAGCATATAAAAGAAACAAATTTAATTTTAACAGCAAATGTGGTGATTATATTACAAATAAAAAACAACCAATAATAGGGAGAATCATTGCACAACTCAATATACAAGATATTGAGGCATTATTTGAAAAGAACTATAGTGATAATCCATTAGCCCTTTGGAATATCAGTCAAGAATGGGCTACAATCGAACTAATTGATGCAAATAAAATAATTAGAGTAAAACCCATGAGATATAATCATGTTGATATTAAAGAATTCCGTACCCAATTACAAGAATTAGAGACATCACAATTTATACAGAAATCAAAAAGCCCTCATTCTAGTCCAGCATTCATGGTAAGAAACCATGCAGAGATAAAAAGAGGAAAAGCTAGAATGGTAGTAAATTATAAGCAGCTAAATCAATATACCAAATTTGATGGATATTTTCTTCCACATAAAGAAACTTTAATAAATATGACAAGAGGAAAAAAATATTTATTCAAATTTTGACTGTAAATCAGGATTTTACCAAATACGATTAGATGATAAAAGTATACCACTGACAGCATTTAGTACTCCACAAGGACATTATGAATGGAGGGTAATGCCTTTTGGATTAAAAAATGCTCCGCAGATATATCAAAGAAGAATGGACAAAA
>OY856415.1:172951079-173106079 GCA_963693085.1 Alisma plantago-aquatica | reverse complement strand
TAAGATGTTATTTGTAAGGTTGTTGGCTCCCTTGGCATTAAAGGGAAGTTGGGTATCCCATCCCAGAAAAGGAGGTTCAGATGGTGTAACTCTTGTAAGTGAATATAAGGAGTAGACATCTTAGAAATCCTAGAGCTTGACCTCTCTAGGTGGTGGCTGACTCTCTCCTAGTTTGGAGAGTGGATCCACTCTAAAAGATCTTGTTCACTGGTTGCTTCAATATCTCTTATCCTTGATATGTATGTTTGAATTTCCATAAAATTTAATATTTGCAATTGGGTTTATTTGAAGTGAATTGAACGTCTAACATGTTTTGTGTAAGTATTTTTAGATATATTCACATCCCCTATAAAGCCCTTAGATCCAACAAGTAGTATCAAAGCCTCAATCTTCTCTGACACATCTCCTACGAGAATGAAAGATGGGAGACAACCTACTTGGTTCCCTCAACCTAGAGGTAAGCTTCTCCATGAGACTCCCGGTCTTCAACATCAAAAATTTCCTCTATTCAAAATAGATTATGTAGTTATTCCTACAAGGGACTAACTATTACATGTGGAAGGTGGTTATCCTTCCATATAAGGTTCCAACAAGTGATGTAGATACATGGTATGAAGCTACAGTTTAGAAGGTGAAGCTCAATGCGAAGGCGATAAGCATCATCTATGCTACTCTCACTCCTTTGAGTTCAACCAAATCTCAACTTGGGACACAACCCATGAGATTCAGAACAAGTTGTGCATCACATATGAAGGCACATGAAAGTCAAGGAGTCCAAGTTCTATATGCTCAATGGGTTGCTTGAGAATTTAAAGATGTGAAAGAAGGAAAGAGTGGCTCAACACCATCATCCACAAGCTGGATGCTTTCGGCCACACCTTGGATAGGGGGACCATCAATTCAAAGATCCTAAGGTCCCTCCCCAAGACATGGGACCCGAGGTGACTTCAGTTGAATAAGTTAGAAGCCTTGGATTCTTAGCCACTGAGGAGCTCATGGGAAACCTTAAATCCCATATATCCAAGGATAGACAAGAAAGAGGAAGATGAAAAGCAAGAAGAGAAGGAGTCAAAGAAGATTAAAGACAATGCCTTCAAAGCTCAAGTAGAGGCAATGATCCTTCAACAACAAATTTCTTGCCGATCTTATCCTATCTCATCAACTGAAGATGATGGCCCCAGTGACCATGAAGACAACTACTCCAAGGGAAAGCACTTTAAAGGAAAGCCTTCCTCATCCTCAACTCCTAGGTTTTGTGGATGTGGGCAAAATCGGCAATACAAGAATGAATACCCAAAGGCCAATAAGAGCCACCATAAGAGTAGCTACAAGAAAAAGGATGAATATAAGAAGGAAGGCAAATACAAGAGGAAGGATAAGAAGGAAAAATGAAGTATGGATGTATATCATGTAGCTTGGGAAGAGTCCTCTTTGAGTGGCTCAACCTCCATTTAAGGACAATGCCATCTTACACTCATGGCTTCCACAAGTGAAGACATAGGTGAGGTAAGTGAGGTAAGCTTACATGAGTTTTCCAAAGAAAATCTTATATATTTACATGATTATTGGTACTCATTTCTCTTACTCTGAATGTAAGTTAAGAAAAAGAGGTTGGGTAAAATTATTGATGATCTATATGCTAAAACTGACATCCTTGATCAAAATGAAAAAATGCATATTGAGAGTATTGATTCCTTACGAGGCCAATTTCTTGATCTTGAGCTCCAACACAATGGGGTTGAAGTTGAAAATGGGATCTACCTTAATAACATAACTAGTCTAAATGAAGAGAACAATACATGCCTTGACGAGCTTGAGTTGGTTAAAACTAAAAATGTTAATCTTAAGATTTCTTGTGATGCTCTTAGGGATGAGAACAACATATACCTTGATGACCTTAAAATGCTTAGAAATGAAAATGCTAGGTTTATTGCTCAAGTAAAATATTTATCTTCTAGACCTATTTTTCCTAGCAAGGATGTTTCTTGAAAAATATTCATATTTGACTAAAGTCATTTGTCTAGAGGTCAACATATTGCATGCTAATGATGATATTGCTAGTTTGTCTTATATTGTTATCACTCTTACCTATGCTAATAATGAGTTAAGAGATACTTTGAAAACTTTCATCAAAGGGAAGAAGTCCCTTAATGAAGTCATAGATCACTCCACAAAACATATCGGTAACGGTGGTCTAGGATATGAGAGTGCTTCAGTAAGCAAAGGCAAAGGTAGGAAGAAGAGCAAGGGATCTCCAATCTTTCATGGCGTGCCTTCTAAATCTAAAAGCTGTATGGTGTGTACTCATTGTAAGAGTGATGATCACTATTCTAATTATTGTCCTTACAGGTAGAAGGGGACAATCCAAAGATGAAATGGGTCTCCAACCTAAGCCCAGATCCCAAAGATTGAATTGGGCACTGATTATCATCCTTTCTTATAGGCTAAAGGCAAATGGATTGTTCATAGTGGTTTCCACGAACACATGATAGAAAAAATCATCCATTTAAATGAATTCACTAATAAGAAAGGAGGTTCAGTAACATTTGAGCATAACAACAAGGCTAAGGTAATAGGTGAGGGTTATGTAGGTGATTCACTTTATGTCAAGAATGTGATTCTTATGGATGACCAACATAACAATTTCATAAGTGTTAGTCAACTTTGTGATAATGGTTACCTTGTTCTTTTTACTTCTTTAGAATGCTTGTTTCTAGATTCTCTCTCCTATAATGTCATATATAAGGGAACTAGAAATAGTAATATTTACATTATTATGCTTGACTATATTAAGCCTATTGTTGGTATATGTCTTGTTGCTAATTCAAATTAAATTTATTTACGACACCATAGGCTTGATCATTTAATTATAAGAATCAAATGAAGAAGTTGAGCAAAAAGGATTTGGTGAAGAGACATCCTAAGTTGGATTTTAAAATGGATGAGGAATGTCAACATTGCACCCAAGGAAAGCATACCAAGTCCTCCTTCAAATCCAAAGGAGTCCTTTGCACCAAATGAGTTCTTGAGCTTCTTCACAATTAATCTATTTGGACCGATGTGTACGCAATCACTTTGTGGTAGAAATTATTGTCTTGTGATTGTCTATGATTTTTCTTGCTTTACTTGGACCTTCTTTGTTGTTTCAAAAAGTGGTACTCTCAATGTTTTCTCAAAAATTTTCAAACAAGTTGAAAATGAAGCTTCTTGAGCGATTGTTTCTATCTGTAGTGATCATGTGGGAGAATTTGAAAATATATTTTTTAAAACAGTTCTGTTAAGAATTCGTCGATGTACACAACTTATCTTCACCTCTAACACCTAAAAAATGGAGTTGTAGAGAGTAATAATAGGTCACTTTAGGAGATGGAAAGGACTATACTTCTAGAGTACAACATCTAAAGAAGTTTAGGGTTGAAGCCGTAAGTACCTCGTGTTTTATGCAAAATTGGGTTTTTACTCATCCTTCTTTTAATAAAACCCCCTATGAGCTATGGCATGGTAGAAAGCCTTCCATTGATTTCTTTAATGTTTTTGGTGGTCCTTGTTTTTTTTGAACACCTAGGATTCCCTTACCAAGTTTGATCTGAAGTCTTACAAGGATTTCTTTCTTGGCTATAACACTACTAGGAAGTCTTATAGAGTATTTAATATTGAATTGAGTAAAGTAGAAGAATCCAAGAATATTGTTAATGATTATGTTGCAGATGAGGTGATCCACTATTGCAAGAACTCAAAATTTGTGAAAAAGGAAAAAGATATGTTAGGTAATTCAAAAGAGAAAGAAGAAGGAAAGACGGATCCAACCCCTCATTTTCAAAGTATCATCCTTAAGAGCTCATCATAGAAAATCCTTTTGAAAGGGTGAAGACACATGCTGCCTTTAACAAAGAACAAGCAGACAACGACTTCATCTCTCAACTTGAACATAAATATGTCAAAGAAACTCTTAAAGATGATGAATGGATACTCGTCATGCAAGAAGAGTTGGAGTAATTAAAGAGGAACAAGGTGTGGACTCTAGTGCTAAGACCAAGTGATAGAAAAGTCATTGGCACCAAATGGGTCTACTAGAACAAGCTTGTTGAAAGCGTAAAGGTGGTAAGTAACAAAGCAAGGTTAGTTTATCAGGGCTACAATCAACAAGAATGTATAGATTTTGATGAAACTTATGCACATGTAACTAGACTTGAGTCTATTAATATTCTACTTGCTTTTGGTATTCATAAAAACTTTTTTCTCTCTCAAATGGACGTTAAAAGTGTGATTTTGAATGCTACAATTGAGGAGGAAGTATATGTTGCTCAAACTCCTAGCTTTGAACAGGATATTTTGTCGGAGCATGTGTATTTGTTACAAAAAGCTCTCTATGGTATCAAATAAGCACCTCATTCTTGGTATGAGAAACTAAACAACTTTTTGCAAGATAATGGAAATATCATGGGCAAAGTGGATTCTATCTTATTTATAAAACAAACTACTAACAATTTCTTAATCATTCAAATTTATGTCTATGATATCATTTTTCGTAGAACTAATCTTGATCTTTGCAAGGAGTTTAGTGATCTTATGCTGAGTGATTATAGATGAGCATGATGGGGGATCACACTTTCTTACTCGGCTTCCTAATTAAGAAAACTAAGGAAGGTAACTTCATCAACCAAGGCAAGTACACAAGTGACATACTTAAACACTTTGGGACGGATAAAACCATGTCGATGGACACCCCCATGTCAAACATCGCCTAGCTTGATAGGATGAATAAGGTGAAAAGGTAGAAGAGAAGCTCTATATAGGTATGATTGGAAGTTTACTTTATTTAACAGCCTCTAGACTTGATATAATATTTTTTTTTGAAGACACAACTTTCATTACATTAAATCCATACAACATCTACATGTAAAGGGAGATACACCAACCAAACACAAAAAAGTAAAGAGCACATACAATAACCAGAAACTCATATCGGAATGTGATAAGAACAATGATGTATTGATCTCTCTTCTATATCGCTGACCAAAACAGCTTTTTATAAGAGATTCCTTCAACCTGAGATTATATCTGATATAAAGTATATGCTCCAAACCAGTGGCCAAAGAAGAGATCACCTTCGCACATGCTACCATATAACAAAGAAACAAAATAAGACCTAACATGAAAGGAGGCCACAAACCACACGACAACATAGAACCTATAACTCACTAAAACAACACCTACCTAACAGCACAACGTCCCACAAAAAGGACGAGAAACACAACTACCAACAACGAGCACTAAGGTTGCACCAATCAGGAGACTCAGGAAGGAGGCCAAAACCCAGGGATACAGATACAGAGGAAGGATGGCTCATGCGAGTGCAAAGGCGGGGAGTAGAGGGTGTCGGGAACTCCACCACCACTCCCGACCACCACTGCGAACAGGGGGCAGAAGACCCACACGAAGCCCAAAACCCAGCTTTCTCCTCCTCTGCCTAGAGCACCAAGGGGCGCCCGAGCCCACCGTCCGCCCAAGAAGGAAACCAAGGCACGACGCGACCAAAAAACGACCACAGAAAATGCCTACTGAGACTAGAAAAGACCAAAGACACAAGCCACTAACAAAACAACCTAAACTAAAAAAAGCCCCAAACTAAGAACGACCTACAGAAAGATAACACGGGAAAAAGATAGGCAAAAGGAGGTAGAAGGAAATCCGCCTCTGTTAGAACTGCCAGCAGAACATCTCCAAGAGCCTCGCAACTTGTCCAAAAGGCGGAACCGAGCACACATGCCCAACACCGTCCAGAGAAGAGTCAGTGGCTTTCGGTCCAGATCACGATCTAGACCTGTTGCGGCCGCCACCTTGAGAAGGAGAAGGGGAGAAGCTTGGAGAAAAACCTACCACCAGAACCAGCGCTCCAAGGCGAGTCGAGGACAAGGCCCAGGGGAGAAGGTGGCAAACACAACCCGCCGAAACCACCTCCCCCAAGCCGGAGCGTCGCTCGGAAGAAGGAGCCCTAAAACGCGATCGCGATCACCAGAACGGAAACGGTCTTGATATAATATTTAGTGTTAGCTTGTGTGCTCACTTTCAATCAAGTCCTATAAAATCACATATTATAATAGTCAAGAGGATTAAGAGGTATCTTGCCAAAACCCAAAACTTTAGACTATGGTATCCCAAGTCAAGGGACTTTACTCTTACTTCTTATGGTTATGTTGATTACGTAGGGTGTTAAATTGATAGAAAGTGGACAAGTGTCACTTTCTTCTTCCTAGGACCTTACCTAGTTTCTTGGTTTTCTAAGAAACAAAACATTGTGGCTTTTTCAACTACTAAGGTTGAATACATTGCAGATAGGAGTTGTTGTGCCCATGCACTATGGATTAAGCAAATACACCAAGACTTCAACATTCATTTTGATGCTACTCGTATCTATTGTGATAATATTATTGCAATTAACTTGTCCAACAATCTTATGTTGCACAATAGAGCTAAACATATAGATGTATGTCATCACTTTCTTCATGATGACATAGCCAAGAAGGATACTTATATCACACATGTGGATACATAGAATCAGTTAGAAGACTTTTCACTAAACCTCTAGCTAGACAAAAATTCACTTTTATTAGATAAAAACTACTTATAAGTGCTCTTGATTATATTTACATGTCATCTAGCTAATGGTTATCATGCCTATATGTTTCATGCTAAATTGATCATATCTTGCTTGATATGTGCTATAGTTATCTAGTTTCTATTCCTAATGTTTCTTATTATGGGTATTTTTTTAATAAACGCTTGTTCTATCACAAAATAGTACCCTATGATGAATGAAATGTGCACTAATATGTATAAAATGCATAATAGGGTAAATAAATAAATTTTGTTAGCACCCTAGGGGCTAGGAATTAAGTTTCTATGTTTTTAGATAGGCTACCCATCAATCAAATTGCCAACTCAGCCGATCGCTTGGCTGAAGGTTATCTGAAAATGCCAGTCAGTTGAGTTTCCCAATCTTCAAACTCGGCCATTGGCTGATCTGGACCAAACTTAAATAGGGTTCGGCCGACAATTCTCCCTCTCAACTAGAGAAAAGTCGATCAATTTCTGAACTTGTACATACTATATGGCCCTCTAGAAAGTCACTTGATATGTAGATAATTGACTAGAAAAGGATCATATACGCAATAAAACAATATGGTTGAGGTTAATTCTCCTCATTTGGACATTATCAAAAAGGTATAGTGAGTAGAAGAGCTAAAAACATAGGCCTTCTCAATAGGCACAAGCTAAAGCAATGAACCACAAAACACACATTAAACAGACAAAGCGTAGAGAACAAGCAATCTAGTGGCATAATCAAAATATGGAGTAACATACCACCAACTCATAAAATATGGTCAACCAAAGACTTAAGGTAGATTGGATTAAGAATACTACACTAAGCATGTTGTCACAGAATGAGCTACAAACCAACAACAAAATTTTGAGATGATAAAATAGTAAGCATCAGATACAGCTCCCAAATGTGTTACTACAAGATAGTGTAAAAAGATAGATATGATGAGCACCTAAACACTAAATAACTCAAACATCAAAGTGATAATCTATGCTATCTGTTTCAACGATGTTGTCATCCACATCATCATCATCATCATCAATCTCGGGTTCGTAGTCCTCATCTCCATCTGTAGGTGGAATAGAGACAACAACATATTCATTATCATCATCACCAATGGCACCAACGAAGTTGTCATCAAAACCAACATCGGAGCCATCATACTCAGTGCCCTCATCATCATCAACAACATCCTCATCATTCTGGTAAAGCATCTCCTCATTGACAGGAAGACCAAAACTATGATCGGGTCATATGGCATTCTGCTCCTCCTAAGACATGCTAAGAGAATTAACTCTTGTTCTTGCAGGAAGGTGGGATCAGAGGTTCTGAGACTAGAAAATAAAGAAGCAAGAGGGACAACAAGTAGAACCAGTGGAGGAAGCACATCAGGGCCAGGAGCAGGTCCACCATCAACAACAAAGGTGGGAATGGAAGTAACATGTGGAGGGGTCGGATAGAAGTGACTGTATGTATAGGAAGCACATTCATTACCTGGGTAAGGCTGGTAGGAAGGGTAGGGATGGCTACATTAGAGGTTCATGTTAGACATGATTTGGCAGAAGTCCTGGTGGAGGTGGTCCTGAAGCATAAGATTGTAAGGATGTTGGTGCATCATGTAACCCAAATGGGCTTCATTTGACACCCATAAAGAAGCACGATCAGGTCGGGTTGGTGGTGGTGGTTCCTGGGTGGAGGTAGAGGTGGAGGCTCCAGGTGTGGTAGAGGAGGTAGGTATGAAGGTCTTCTTGATTGTAGTTTCACTAATGCAAACCCCTTTCTGACAAGCTTTGTAATTGAAATCATGTACAAGAGATTTCTTGGTAGTAAAAGTGAAAAGGACCACAAATCAAGTCAGGGTAGGGTGGGTGGGTACCACGAGATTTTTTAGTGGAGCCAGAGAAGGTCAAGTGGTGTAGAATATATCAGGACCACTTGAATCCAATGTTCTTTAAGATACAATACATGATCACAACAATGTTCTCTGCAATTTCTATTGATTTTTCATTGGGTGGACATTGTAGTTAACAACTAATCCGATTAGATTGCTCTTGAGATCAAGAGAAGAGGATATCAAGGTTTACTTCTTTCTATAGGGTACCAATGGATTCTTCAAAAACTTTTGAATGTCAGGGAGAGTAAGATCAAAGTTTTTATAGAAAACGTCAATGTGCAATAGATCAAAATAGTCAGGATATTCCTTCCTCCATGTGTTCCATTGAAAAAGATATTCAATGAATCTTTAGAGATTATGAATTTGGTCCTGGAAATCATGGAAGTGAGGATTACCTAGATATTGGGTGGTGTTACTAAGTTTCATGAAAGATTGACATAGAATTCATGGACCACCTTGGTGCTTGTGATGGAATTTTGAAAGCATCGACGTTCTACTCATAGAGAACCTATGCTATGGGTATGAAATAACTCCACAACCTCTGTGATATCCTTCCTCCTGGTGAGACGAGGCTCAAACATGGCTCTAAATGCAAAAGGGTTCCTAGGAAGCTCTTTATAGTGATTTAGGGCCTCAAATGAGAAAAAGGAGGTGCCATCAAAGCATATGAAGTGAGGATTAGAAGATGATGGGTTAGTTCTACTAGGGTTGGATGCCATAGGGTCGGATTGAGAAGAAACAAAAACTAAAAGAGGGATAGATTCTCACCAACAAGCCATATAACCACCTAGAAGGTTGTGGGAAGAGGTAAAGGAGGCTAGGATAGGCAAGGGAGAGGGTGTGGAAATCTAGGGTTGAAGGTTAGAGGAGGATAACCATGTAGGCCTAGGTAATCATGAATTGAGGGGAGCAATTCGCATTGATTCATTCATGTATCCCCTTTCTATTCATAGAGTAAAGATTTAAATTTTAATATCCTTTTCAATATGTTAAGGAATCATTTTTAATTGTCAAAAAGGGAGAGAATGTTGACCAAAGTGTTATACATTGTCCATATTTTGATAATTGCTGAACCACTCCATTCATATGTATTTAATTTTTTTTAAGATTAATTTCAGTCAATAGGTACATGAAAAGGTTCAAATTGATGAAGCCCTAGATTGTTTTAGTTCAAGTCAAAAGCAATGCAAACACATGCTTTGGGAAAACACTCCAAAGCACCTTAGATAATTTTTGTAATCATTTATATTAATGATATGACTTGTAACTATGATGAGAAAAAATTAGGGACACCAAAGTCGAGCTTTTGATCACTTAATAGTTATTTTGTAAAATTCATTACATGCACTTCATCGGTTGAGTTACAAACTCAATCGATCCTTAATGGATTTTGAGAATGATCTTGATCTGTCAATTTTAAAATCACAGGACTCGATCGATCCCTCTATAGAGAAAAATTAATTTAAGCAGATCGATCAAGTTGCCACCAGGATGAACTCGACTGATGGTTTAAATTGGCTTTGTCGCATAGTGTGATCAGTCGAGTTATCTTCATTGAATCTCAAATGCAATGTTCAGAAAGTGTAGAAAAAAATGATTCTTACTATTGGAGTGTTGCAAATCTTGAAACTATATCTGTTGCAACCCTCTAAACAACTAGAAAATGTTCATAAGTGTTCTCACATTCAAGTGGACACTTCCAACTATAAATAGGACCTCTTGGAGTTCATGCCAAGGTTTCTCATTCATGCTATTCAAGGTCCTTGCCATAGTTGACTGCTTTTAGACCACTTGAGCACCTTTCTCTCTCGTGATTACAACTCATTTTTCTCATTTTGAGTGAGATATATTCCAGTGAGAAACCTATTGTTTTGTATACTTGTGAATCTTTCAAGATCTCTCTTTCTCCAACCTCCTTTCTTGAAGATCATGTTGGTGAAAGCTTCTCCAGGTGAAGGAGAAGGTGCAAGCTTCTTCAAGATGTAGAAGAACGTGCATAAAGCTTCTCCAAGTTAAGGAGGAGGACATGGTGGAAGATACAAAGAGTTTAGTGGGTAAATCCTCATGGAAAAAGACTCGGTGCCAGAAGGGGATCCCCTTGGTGAAGCAATTCAACTGCTTGCAAGAGTGGGTAAGACCTTTGTGAGGTAGAAGACTATCTCGTGGATAGGTAAGACCAAGTTTGTAAGGTTGTTGGATCCCTTGGCCTTAATGGTAAGCTAAGTATCATTCTCCCGAAAAAGGAAGGTCATATGTTGTAATTCTTATAAGTAAATATAAGGAGTAGACATCTTAGAAATCCTAGAGCTTGACCTCTCTAGGTAATTGACTGACACTCTCCTAGTTTGGAGAGTGGAACCACTAAAAATCATCTTATTCACTTGGTTGGTTCAATCTCTCTTATCCTTGCTATGTATGTTTGAATTTCCATCAAATTCACTAATTTCAATAGGGTTTATTTAAAAAAACATGAAGTGTAAGATGTTTTGGGTAACTATTTTTAGCTATATTCACCCCCTCTAGAATCCTTAGATCCAACATATATATGCATACTTATGTTACATTAGGAATTTTATAGGGTGACCTTAACCATCAAAAATTAATCGTTAACATTTACCTAAAAATAAGTATAAACATTAAAGATGGTAATATCAATATAACTTTAAATTTGATATAAGACTTTTGAAGAACTTTTTTTATGAAAAAAGGCTCTATTCCATATTCAATCACCTACATCATATGCTATGCTCCCAACAAAACACATCACTCTGAAAAATTTGAAGACAAAGAAATTATAGTACTTCCTAACCTATTTAAGGAAGTAGGGAAAATTATAAAGCCAGTTGTAATATTAGAAATAGAAGTACCAGAAATTATAAATATAGATGTCTCTGATACCATTTAGATAGAGTAAAATTTAAAAATTGAAAAAATTAAATGAGGAACTATAAAGTTGTATAGTTTTGTCTTTGTTATTACTTATTTTGTCAAGAATTTTAAGAATTTTCATACTCATTAGTGTCTCTTTTACGTATAAGTAACTAGCTTTTTAACAACTAGAAAATAATTCTCTGAGTACTATAGAGAGAAAATAAAGTATGTGTTGGGAAATGTGGCTTCAGAATAGGCAGCGGGAACACCAAAAAATTATACCATATTCCCAATAAAAGAATAGAATGTGTTAATTACTATAAGACTGGAAGGATGGTTTTAAGGATATACGTAGTCTTGGAGCAAGTCAAGTGACATATCCTCATTGTTGTCGATTTGCAACTCTAACTCCTAGTTACATTGGGACTCGTCTGACTACTCTTCTGTGGATAATAGACTCGAACGTCATCTTCCGTAGTAGCTTCTCTCATCACAAACCATTGGTTGACGATGTCCTCCTTAGCAACGGGCAAAGGCCAAATCACCTCTAGAGAAGTCCACATGGACCGCCTAGAACTCCTACTATCCCGCTAGAAAAGATAGGAAGGAGTTGTCCCACCATTTGGCATACTAAGCACCAAATTTCCCTCCCACAACAATGAAATTAGTTTTTCTTTCCCTTGCTTTCCCTATCTGGTGGTGTAGGACTTGCTTGGACTCTCTTGGCTACCATAACCAGACATGATAATAATTGTCAGAGAAAATGATCCTCAATTGTTTGTGTTGTGTTCTAGGAAGCCTCCAATACCCCTCTATTAATAGGTGGGATTTGGGCCAATGTTTCCAATCTATTCAGGAGTGGAAGGGATCGGAATATCTTGAATTTTTGCAACCTACATTCACCAAAACAGCCTTGTAGCACACCATATGGTTGTCTGGCATGAGAGAAGGTCGTCTCGTACTCCAAGACAACCATTTTACAGTTTCCCAATCACATTTGCAATTGGCAATCCATTTCCCATTAATGACAAGCATCAATTCCTAGCACGATAAGTAATGCACAATCAAAACAAATACATAAAGTATCTACAACCTTCCTTTTGTCAAATAGACCAATCCCACCCATGAGAGATGCTCAATCACATAAATGGTCATCTAGTGACTCAAGCGGAGACAGACGGATTGGTCAGTTCACACCTCTACCAATTTCAACTTGAATCAACCTGACACTTCAAATGCCCGTCTCAACCCTTAAGACAACTATTTGGCACTCCAGGAAAACATATCACGCAGTTAGATGGGCATTTTCTAGTGTAGTTTGTCTATGTGTTGCTTGAATTGGTTACCTAAATGTTTTAGTAATTAATCCAATTGTCATTCAAGATTAAACTCCTCTTCTAGATCGAGTCCTGTGTGTGTGACCCTATAGGTCCCATATTACATTGCCAGTGAATGTCCATAACAACTTATGACATCATAAGAAATGAGTGGTGCCTAGTCACACATCAATGCTACCCAAGTAAAGGGATACTCAGAGAACAACTTCAACCTAAAATCTATTTATGGCATTGTAGTATTTGTACACTTCCTTTTTTACTTATGTCCAGATTGAACATAAGGCATGGAGAAGTCATCCTCTTCATCATTCAATCTGGTTTCTTGAACAAGAGTAGACTATCTAAGATATATGTAAACTCAATATCACATATTGACTCAAATGTTCATGGCCACACATTTCTCAGTCTCGCTAATCAAGAGGCCTAAAACATCAAACTCCTATAGGAGGTACAAATCCCATTTTGTCCCTCATAATCTATCCCCATGTGTCAAAGTCATCCAATTATCACCTTTATAACAACCCATGCTTCAGGAATATGTTTGATGATATTGAAGCATACCCAATGACATGTGATGAGTGTAGTGATTTTAGGTCTAAGAACCACAACCACCACCATTAGTGTGAGAATTGACTATGACTTCCGCAATGATGGCTTCCATGTTTCACTCTCGCTATATGTCTATCGGATACACTATTCCCTAACATGAATCTCAGTTCTAAGTTTGATATAGCCATATCATGACTAATGTGACTCTGTCATCAACCATCTCACACTCTTATCTTGTGTGTTATTGTTTTCTATTAAGCTTCCAAAATAACAATTAATCAAGGATATAATGAGAATATATATATATATATATATAAACACACATATATATACATATATATATATAGATATATACATATATATACACATATGTATACATATATATATACATATATATACATATATATACATAGATATATATATACATATATATACATATATATACATATATATACATATATATATATATATATATATATGTATATATATATTCTTACATCTATATGATTTCATTTCCTGAAGTCATGTACTTGAAGACATACATCATTGAGTAATATTATTCTCTCGACATTATAATGACAGGTCATTATCTCATAAGTAAATTAAACATAATAAATTGGATGGTTTCCTTTATTTATTAATCCAATCAATTATAATTTATGCCATCATAATCATCATATGATCGACTCTCTAGGCATACATACCAATTGGTTGTACACCTATGTGTCCCACATTGCTCTTGCTATTCTTTAGTGTCATTTGATCTTCTCTTAACAATTTCTAAGATAAGCAATCCTTAGAAATTGATGTTCTAGATCTCGAACTCCTTATCATTATCCTATAGCTTGGGTGTTCCAATGTCCTTGTGCATCCTTTGTATAATTGGACTTTTCTAGACAATGGCCTCTGGGATAACCTAAGGGAGGGATAACTCTCAGTGGTTGAATATAGTTTGCAATGAAGAGTGTAACATGTTACTCACGAGTTTTCTCAGCAAGAGTAGTACAAGCACTACTATCTCTTGCTAAATATGGTTTCTTACATGAAGAGGTTTACTGTGTACAACACTTTTTTTGGAATAGGATCGAGATTTCAAGGTGATGCTCTCTGACGTGATTTTTACTACACTGACAAATCCACCTAAGGCTGAAATCCCTAAGTTTTTACCAAAACGTAGTGCAATAGTACCACCCACAAGCAGACAGGTCTTATCATAGTATAGTTAAGGATCGAATCCCAAGGGAAAACTTTTTTAAGAATTTTTCTAGTTGAATCTTGATCAACTAAGATTAATATTTAGAACTAGAGTTGATTTGGGTTTAGTTAAAATAATTGTAAGGAAAGTAAAAGAGGAGGATTGAAACTAAGTTTAGATTAATGATGGGAATCACTATGGTGGAATCTGGTTACATCACCACTACACATGCAAACACATCCAAAACATGTCCAGGTAAGATACAAATATCCAAATGGAGTATCAAACCATCCGTTAGGAAATAGAGTTTGCGTAAGAATCTCTATGGGCTCGATGTCTCATTATCCTCAAGTCACACACTTACTATTATGGATATATCACTTTAGAAGTTCTCGTTTGGGCATCAGCCATGTTAATCAATATTCAAATTCTAATTACTGAATTTCTCACTAAAAAAGGAATATAATAGATCATGCAAGGCGTGTGATAAATCCATAAAGCATACATTAAATGATTAACAATGAAATATAAAGTTATATACAAGTCATAGAATGTTATAAAATGGACATGTAAGCACGGGAAGCGGGCTAGTCCCTACACCCCAGTGAAATGGACTACTCGCTCCTCATGATAGAAACAAAAAGAACAAGAGATAGGAAAGATTCTGCCATGGTCACAGTGAAGAAGATGGTTGTGGCTCAGTGGAGAAATGGTCTTCTACACAATGGCGGGGCAGATCTGGACGAGGAGGGGAAGAGCACCAAGACGGATGAGGATGATCTTCTCTCTCCTTCTTCCTTCTCTTCTCGTCCTCTTGCTCACCAGAGGTGGAGCAGTAGATGTATGATGGATGAAGGTGTTGTAGATCCAAAATCCCACCACTTTCATGCCTAGGAGATAGATCTGGATGGATTGAAGATGGCAGAGTAGCAAGCACACCGCATAGGTAGTCTTTGGCAGTGGAGATCCTCTTCCTTGGCTGGCACAGAGTGATAGCCTGTCAATGTCATGGAGTGGAAGAGATGCCTCAAATGAATGAGGGGGTCATCTATTTATAGGTGCACATTTGTAGAGCATCGACTTAACTCTGCAGTTGAGGTTGAGGTTGCGGTCACGAGTTGAGGTCATGGCCGCGTTCAAACTAGTGTGGGCCTCAGTCGAGGCGACATGCCGCGGTCGAGGTGGCATGTCGCGATCGAAGTGGTGTGCCACGGTTGAGATAGTGTGGGCCTCAGTCGATGAATCCTCTGACTGATGAGGATGCTTTCTGATGAAGGAATTGACCATCGAAAAAGGGTCCAAATTATCGAAAGTTTCTTGGGCCTATTAGTTGATTAACAGGACCATCGTCTCCTATACTGGTGCACATAGTGTGATGCTTAATCCTATAATGGAGATGAATGGATTTAATTAAAACTCTAAATAATCATCTGAAACTGAGGAAAATTGTATATGAGTAGATTCAGGGGGGATATGAGAGCTTTAAGTGCAAAATAGGGCCAAAAATAGTGACTAAAACTAAGATGAATATGCATTCATGAATCTATTCTTTATTGAAACTGAACATTGACAACACTAGAACATACAAACACTTAGGGCTCTCTCCGGCTAGGATTGATGCCCCTTACAGACTCCTTGAGTGTTTCTATAGACCCTCTTGACTACATATATGGCATTTGGTGAAAGCCTACATTATTTCTCTGTTACTATTCTCTTTACATTTCTATCGAACACTTGGCATCTTGAGGATATCTTATACTATCGGTGCTCTCTATTGTCATGGCTGACGTCTTTGGTGCATTATTGTTTCTAATCGTCAATGTTGACGTCTTGGAGTATTAGAGCATTCTGGTGGCTATGATAGTTGTCTTTTTAATGACTATTGTTGTTGCTACTATCTCTTTCAATTTTGTCTTGGCATGTCGGATATATTTTTACTTCATGCCTTCTGAGCTGGCAGAATATTTTCCAACATCTTTGACTTGATTTTAATTGTCCAGTTTATATTTTATTTAGAAATATTTCTAAATTAATTTTTTGATGTATTGGATCTTCTTGTCATAAAATAATAATCATATTGTCTGAATCCTTATCAAACTAGCTTCTATTATCATTGATAAAAAATTTCATGACTTGGATGAGAACTCTTAGTCCTAGAGATCTTCTGACCTCGACAAATTCTTTGTCATTTTTTCATTCTTGTAATCTTTGCGAATACTTCCTTTAGTGTATTTAACATAATCTGGAGATAATTCTCCTATTTGAATGCAATCAACTAAGTTGAACTTTTTTTATTTCTGCCAAACTTTAAAAGCTGAGAATAGTTTGGTGTTAATCACACTAGGGATTTCACATGTGGGTTATGAAAAACACTAGAGGGGCGGTGAATAGAGTTTTTAAATTATTTTAACAATTATTTAACTCAAACAACCACAATTGAAAATGGAAGAAGGAGACAAGTGTTTAGAGTGGTTCCAATCTTAGCAATTACTAAGATTGTCAGTCCACTACCCGGTTGCTTACCCAACCGGGATTTTGAAAGTATCAATTTTATTACCTTCACAAGGATTTACACAAAATACAATACTTTTTTACACCCCTTGAACAGCCTTCACTTAAAGTAGATGCACCAACCCGCGGTAGCCTTCTTGAAGTAACTCCAAGCTCCCCCTTGAAGTAGCCTTCCTCTTTAGAAGTAACCTCCCGTTGCACCAGCCTTCTTGAAGTAGTTCAAGGTCCCCTTCTTCACCAAGAAGATCTTCCAACCTCTCCAATCCGCAACCTCCAACCTAGGAGTAGCAAGGAGAGTACAAACAATAATAGTGAACAAGAAAGGAAAAAGGAAATTACAACTTATCCTTTGAAGCACAAGGCTTGATTTTCCTAGATCAAGCGTATAGATCTCCTAACCAATGTGTATGGAATTGTGATTGTTGTGGATAGGAGATGCTAGCCTATAGGACACGAAAATTTGAGCTGAGAGAAGAAGTAATCAGTTGTCAATATGCTCAATTGCTTACAAACAGATTGCTCAATGTAAATGTATGCTCAAAGATTGCTCAAGTGTGTAATCAAGTAAGTTTAGGTGTCCTAAGGCATGTCCTATTTATAGGAATGTCCTACAAGTGCTTAAGGACGTTCTAGACACTCTCTAGGGGTTTCTAAGTGCTTAACTAGCCGTTAGATATAAGTTAGTTGCTTTAACAACGACTAATTAATTAATTCTACAGTTGCTGTCAGAGACCATCTCGGTCGAGAAATGGTCCACCGAGACACCTACTCGGTCGAAGTTTTGTCGACTGACAGGCTCTCTGGATCAAGTGTTTTGCAACGTTTATCTCCAACTGCCAACTACCTTGTCAGCTGTGTCTAACGGCTACTTGGGTCTTTCTCGGTCGAGAAGTTTGTCGACCGAGAGTGTCTCGGTCGAGGATTTTATCGACCGAGATAGACCCTATTTCAATGTTTCAAATGAAGACATTAAGTGTGTGTATGAGTATGCATATGTGACACTGTTGAAGGGGATGACCTATCTAAATGTGGTGTTTAGCTAGGGAAGATCTAACGCTTGATTTACATGAAGTCTAAGTACCTGTACATTATATATTTGTACAAGTTTACAATTGATTACATTGCATGACATTTACAATCATTCAAGCATATAGATTCCCTAGTGCTTTGTCATCCACCTTATTCCTGCAACACTCAAGTAGCACGTTAGATTAACAAGAATGAAATGTTTGTCATCATCAAAACAAAGGGATTTATCATAATGTCCAATTTAGCCAACAATCTCCCCCTTTTTGAAGATGACAAACATTTACTAAATATAAAATAAGGAAATATAAAACATGTGAGTTTCATACCTGAAATTTACCTTTGTAGCCATCTTTGGTTTTGCAAGTGACTGCTGGCCAAGATATTATGAAACTCATTTTAATTTTATGTTTGTGATTTTATATTATTTCTCCCCCTTTGTCATTTCAAAAAAAATATCCAATACAATCATTTAGTATGACATTATGTCTTTCTTTTTAAGCTTTGCTCCCTCTTAAAGAGATATTCAATTAAAATCAAGGGATTTTATTGTCAAATTTAGCCACAATTTGTTTCTCAATCATTTGCAAAGGATGTTAAGCTTTGAAATGATATGAGTTTCTTTTAAGTTTATGGCTTATGTGTATTGATTTCTCACCCATTTTACAAGGGATGTTAAGCCCTGATAATGATATGAGATTCCCTTAAGCTTATGATATATATTGATTTCTCATCCATTTTGCAAGGGATGTTAAGCCTTAAGAATGAAATGAGAATCCTTTAAATTAGAGTACATAAAAATGTGTCTAACCAAATGCACGGGATGTTAAGCCCTGATTTGTTTAGAGAGTTCCTTTAAGAACAAGATATATCATTTTTATGAAATTTGTAGATTTCTTCATAACCAAGAGTAAAAATACTAAGGTCATAACAAGCTTCAAATGATGTTTATAATGTTTTTGTAATCTTCTTAATCAAATAATCAAATTTGTTTTTATGAGCTCCCCCTTAATCTTATAATTTAAAGCAATTTAAAGCTTCTAAGGTCACAAATGATTTCTAAATTTTGATTATGACCTTTATCAAAAGTACATTTTGATACTAAGATTGAGTACAATAAAATGATGTACAAATAAGCATTTTGTCAAGCTTATTTTAGGTTGACCTTGACTACGACCATAGCGCCCCTTGGTCAAACTTTAACTTTAACCAAGAGGCAAGTTCTGCAGATTTTCAATTTGAACGCTTATATCTGAAGTATAATTTCTGCAAAAAAAATGTATTTATGCCATGAAGTTTTACTGTTTATGCAAAATGGCATCTTCCAGAATTACAATGATCAATAACAATATTCATGGTTTGTATATATGAATCAAAGATTATTGTAGACAAACCAATGAAACATATGGCACAATAATTATGAATGCAATGATCAAGATAGAATCATGTAATTTCATGAAATACTTCTATTGAAATATCAAATTTTATTTCTTCTGTACCCTTATTTTCATCATAAGATTCTTAAAAATGAAAGCACGATTAATATCTCAAGTTTTTTTTTAAAGATACCAATTGAGAAATTTTTATCTTATATGTGATAACATTGTGCTCTTTGCAAGCATTACAGTTCTTGTTCTAAGAAACATATCACCAATGAATCATTTTGCTTGCCAAGGAACCATGCATACAATAATCATTCATGTATCCATGCATACAATTATCATTTTCTATTTGTGCTAACATAGCATCATCTTTATGAGCTGAATGATGAAATAATGAAAGCATATCCATGATAGAACAAATAAAAGCATATAATGATAATTGCATGAAATACAATGGTTGTGATCATTTAAACTAGATGTCATAACACTTGATTTCTATATGGATAAACCAGGAAATACTTTAGGAAAATCATGTGAATAATTATAAAACAGTAATTTCTTTTTATTAAGCATGATTTTCAATTTTAACTTATTTAGAGGATCAACCAAAATAATCTCATTTATATTAAATTTTTTCAAGAATGGTCTTCAACTTGTTTTGCATGTAAAATCAGTCATTAACAATGAATAGATAGTAATATGATCAATTGAAAACACATTCAACAGATTTATTGCAGACTGGAATTCAGTAACCTGCTCGGTCGACCATTTCTCGACCAACAGTTCTCTCGGTCGACAGTTTCTCGACCGCGAAAGGTTATGTATTGTTTCAGACCTGTTTTCAGGAATTGTTTACAAGTAAAAGCAAAAATATGAAAGTTAAAGCTTGATTTTGTTGAGATATTTAAATATCAAAGCAACATTAAATCTCAACTAATCATATACATTTTAAGAATCCAAACTAAAACAAGTAGTTTAAGATGTATATTTGGAAATTTTAATTTCTTGGATTCACTTAGTGTCCTATTATGTTAAGTTGAGATAGACATAGAAATATACAACTTAGAGTTTTTGGTCATATCTCGACTTAATTTTATCCATTTAGTTTGGGGATTTTGGAACCCATACTAATTGGACATCCTTTTTCTTGTAAGGACATGAAAAAGAATAGTGTCCAAGGCACAAACAGTAATGACAACATATAGAATCAACCTCATATCTCCTTCTATTATTTTGTTCTAGGTTGTTCTTGGGTACATATGCATTTGTGCCTTTAGGTACATACATAGATTGGCTTTTTGGCACTTGTGTTCTTTCCCAACTAGGTTTTTGATAAGATTTTCTTTTAGGCTTGTAACCTAGTCCTCTCCTTCCAATTTGATGGTAAGAATTATTTAAGATTTTATCAAGAGTGTCATTATTGCTCAAACTACTAACTTTTTGTTGCAGCTTAACAATATCATCCATCCTCTTATTGATGTCTAACTTTTCTTGATCTAGATTAGATAGAAAGGAATCTCTTTCTTTCACAATAATATCATAATCTAGATGTGTACACAAAATAGGTTGTTTTTGAAGATCATTTACTTGAGTTTGCAAATTTAATTTTTCTAGGGAAAGAAGATTGCAATTTGCTTCTACATATTTTAGCTTAATATCATGATCTTCAATAACCTTTTTGAGATCTTCATTTTCAGATGTGAGAGCAAGAAGCTTAGCATGTAACTCATCATTTGCTTTATTAGATTTCTTTAATTTCTTCTTGCACTCAATATATTTATTATGTGTCTCTTCAAGACTAGAAACTAGCTCTTCTTTAGATAAATCAAAAAGGCTTACCTCATCTTCTTCTTCTTCACTTATTGTAGCAATAAGACATTCTTTATGCGCATCTTCCTTCTTTGACCTCCATGGACAGTTAAGTGTAGTGTGCCTTGTTCCTAAGCACCAATTGCAACTTGTTGAAGATTGGTCCATGCTTTTCCTTTGCTTGCGGTTGTGAACACCACCACACTTCATCCTTCAAGACTCGATTAGAGATCCTTGAAGCCTGCTCTCATATCAATTGAAAAACACTAGAGGGGGGGGTGAATAGAGTTTTTAAATTATTTTAACAATTATTTAACTCAAACAACCACAATTGAAAATGGAAGAAGGAGACAAGTGTTTAGAGTGGTTCCAATCTTAGCAATTACTAAGATTGTCAGTCCACTACCCGGTTGCTTACCCAACCGGGATTTTGAAAGTATCAATTTTATTACCTTCACAAGGATTTACAAAAAATACAATACTTTCTTACACCCCTTGAACAACCTTCACTTGAAGTAGATGCACCAACCCGAGGTAGCCTTCTTGAAGTAACTCCAAGCTCCCCCTTGAAGTAGCCTTCCTCTTTAGAAGTAACCTCCCGTTGCACCAGCCTTCTTGAAGTAGTTCAAGGTCCCCTTCTTCACCAAGAAGATCTTCCAACCTCTCCAATCCGCAGCCTCCAACCTAGGAGTAGCAAGGAGAGTACAAACAATAATAGTGAACAAGAAAGGAAAAAGGAAATTACAACTTATCCTTTGAAGCACAAGACTTGATTTGCCTAGATCAAGCGTATAGATCTCCTAACCAATGTGTATGGAATTGTGATTGCTGTGGATAGGAGATGCTAGCCTATAGGACACAAAAATTTTAGCTGAGAGAAGAAGTAACCAGTTGTCAATATGCTCAATTGCTTACAAACAGATTGCTCAATGTAAATGTATGCTCAAAGATTACTCAAGTGTGTAATCAAGTAAGTTTAGGTGTCCTAAGGCATGCCCTATTTATAGGAATTTCCTACAAGTGCTTAAGGACGTTTTAGACACTCTCTAGGGGTTTCTAAGTGCTTAACTAGCCGTTAGATATAAGTTAGTTTCTTTAACAATGGCTAATTAATTAATTCTGCAGTTGCTGTCAGAGACCATCTCGGTCGAGAAATGGTCGACCGAGACACCTACTCGGTCGAAGTTTTGTCGACCGACAGGCTCTCTGGATCAAGTGTTTTGCAATGTTTATCTCCAACTGCCAACTACCTTGTCAGCTGTGTCTAACGGCTACTTGGGTCTTTCTCGGTCGAGAAGTTTGTAGACCGAGAGTGTCTCGGTCGAGGATTTTATCGACCGAGATAGACCCTGTTTCAATGTTTCAAATGAAGACATTAAGTGTGTGTATGAGTATGCATATGTGACACTGTTGAAGGGGATGACCTATCTAAATGTGGTGTTTAGCTAGGGAAGATCTAACGCTTGATTTACATGAAGTCTAAGTACTTGTACATTATATATTTGTACAAGTTTACAACTGATTACATTGCATGGAATTTACAATCATTCAAGCATATAGATTCCCTAGTGCTTTGTCATCCAACTTATTCCTGCAACACTCAAGTAGCACGTTAGATTAACAAGAATGAAATATTTGTCATCATCAAAACAAAGGGATTTATCATAATGTCCAATTTATCCAACATGTTATTATTCTTGAATTCTTTGCTTGCTTTAATGACTTCTTGAGGAACTCCTTGAATTTCTATAAGATCAAGGCTTAGATATATTAAAATTACAACTCCAATTCTAAAGCAATCTTTAATAATTTTGGGATCTACTCTTTTGTGGAAATTGATTCTGGGATAAACTCATGTGTAATTTGGAACACATGTTTCTATTATTTGGAGATTATAAACAATCTCGAGTAGAGATCTATACCTTGCTTCACATTTTCATCAGAATGTTGTGAGCCTAAATTGTAAGTAATATTCTTACTCAATTTGAGACACCTTAAATTTAAAAATCTTTTTAGGTGTGAGTTTAATATTGTTCACTAATAAGGGGACATCTTTTTCTAAAGAGATAATATTACCCGGTGAGATGTGAGAACTTTTCTCTGAGGAGATAATTCCTTCACATGTCATGCTAGTTTTTGCAGTTTGATAGTTGCTTCTTCCATTAGGCTATTATCTCTCTCTGAAGAGATAGAATCCCCAAATGTGAGGCTGGCATTTGTAATTATAAAATTGCTTTCTCTTGCCATTTGTCTAGTATGATCATCAGTAGTTTTTAAGCTGCTAATGGAATTAGAAATATGGAGTGAGATATCAAAGGGGTGTTTACCTACACCTTATCCATACTCACTGATTCTGATCCTTTTTCTTGTGTTTCTCTTCTAAAGGAATTTAATTCCACAGTGATACCTGAAACATCTTTTTTATTTTCTTCGACCATGTCAATAATTTTATCTTGTTTTTGGATTAATTCAATCAAATCTATGTAATTATCTTGGAATATAGTTGCAATCGAGCTTCAAGTTCTGCGAGTTTCTTTTCAACTTGCTCCATTATATTGTCTTTAAAGGAAATCTGTAAGGGAATTAGTCTCTCCTTTAATAACTTTGATATCAAAAATGTATTCTGCAAAAGATGTTTGCCATGTACTTAATCTCTTATATTCAAGGGTAGATGGTAAGTTATTATTAGCAAATTCTTTGGGTATTATCTACTCGTGCTAAGAATTTTTTAGATTATACAAATAGGAGAATTTTTTAATTCCCTTTTAAGTGCTAACAATCATTTTCATTCGGGTACTATCTTTTTTTGTATTTGTAAATGTTACAGAAGTGTATCTACATACTTTTTTCCTTTTTTTAATCTTTTTTATTTAGAATTGCTCCCCATAATTCTTCAGAAGCATCAATTTCTATTAAATCATCTCCTTCTAAAGGCAGATCTAGTCTTTGTAGATTTTAAACTTTTTCTTTTATAAATCTAACACAATTTATAAGTTCTTCTGTCATATAGAATATTGTATTTTTGCTTAGTTGTTTTTGTACAAGGTTTTTTTAGTTTTTCTAAATTTCCTATAAATTGTTCTGCATGATTTAGATAAGCTAAAATCTTTGAAGTTCTTTCCTTTCCTCTTTTAATTTTTGTAATATTTCTAACAATAAATGCTTGACTAGTATGAGAACTCTTGGATTTTAATATTAATTGTGATCTTTTTAATTCTTCTAGTTGAAATCTTAATTCTTATATATCAACATTGTTGTATCTAATAGGTTTATCCCTAATTATTTTGGTGGTGTCTATTAATTCTACTGTAGCCCATTCTTGGCAAATATGCCAATGGATTTTCATTATAGTTATTTTCATATAATGATTCAATATTTTTCATATTTAGTTTTGCAGTGATTTTTTCTTTTATTGGTTGTTGTTGTTTGTTCCTATAATCACCACACTTGTTGTGGAAAATAAATTTGTTTCTTTTATAGGCTTTTTGGACTCATTTTACTAAATCCAATTATAACCTAGCATCAATAATTGAATATATTGTTTATGTTGTGTGTATAGTTTGAATTTTTGTGTAAAATTATTTCCTAGTAAAATTTCTTGTTGTGCATAATCAAGGGTATAGAATGGAGGACATGTAATCATGTAATTTCCAAATAAAATTTTTGGTTTTATAACACCATGAGTTAGTTCATGTCTTCTTCTTGAGAAACACATTCCATATAATATAGGTATTGGTGTAATGTAGTTTTCTAGAAAGCATTATCTTCGGGAAATGCAAGTTCCTTCTCTAGTGTCTAAGAATGCGGAAAAGTATTCTATTTTATAATTCTAGTATATAATTCATGCAATAATGTAAACACTATATATACTAGTCATTTAATCATTTTTTTTCAAAAGTATTCATTACTATTGTGCGCAAAATATAATCATTCACTTTGTAGCGAAAATTGTACCATCTATTGTAATGCTCTCATTCCTAATATAATTTCTATGTCATCATTGCAATCATATGATTGTACATAAAGTGTAATGTCTATCCTTATATTTTGCATGTCAATTGGAACAATTTCTAATTGTGTGATTTCATATCATTGCCCATCAAAATTTGTATATGCATAGGGTGATCCTATGGGTATTTTTTCTATGTAAGGCATCATTCCTTGTTGTATAAATGAAGCTCCTACTCCTAAATCTATTAGGACTGTAGACATACTCCATTCATGTCTAGTAAATTATTTTCCATGATGTAAGGTATCATTCCTTGTTGTATAGTTTATGGCATTTCTATTATCTGCTAGAATCCTTGAACTTGATGTTCTTTGTATATTTCTTAAAATTGGGTGTAATCTACCATTATATCTATCTGTACTTTTTGTATTTTCATCTAGTTTGTCTCTATTTGTTATTAGTTATTGGTTTCCCTCGTAATGCAATCTTCTTAGGATTCTATTATCTATTACTAAAGGTTTTTCATAGACATCTCTATTTATATTTTCTTATATTTTTTTCTATGATTGTATACGGCTTTCTAATTTTCCCTTCTTTACTTAAATATGTTAGGAAGTATTATAATTTCTTTGTCTTCAAATTTTTCAGAGCAATGTGTATTTCCAAGAGCATAGCTTATGTTGTAGGTGATTGAATACGGAATAGAGTCTTTTTCATAAATTCTGGTCTTTAAAAGTTTTGTATCAAACTTAAAGTTCTATTGATATTATGATCTTTAATGTTTAAATTATTTTTGGATAATGTTCAATATTAATCTTTGATGGCTAAGGTTTCCCTGTAAAATTCCTAATGTAGCGTCTCTTATGTCATTAATTATATTATCCATTAATACAATATTAATAGGTGAACCTATTCCATCTTAGAAAGTTGCTTTGATAATCATTTGGATAGCTTCTATATGTATTCATCCTATCTTAGATATATCTTTTATTTTTTTCCATTCTCCTCATCAAGTCTTGTTTCAAAGGAAGGGTATAATTATCCTATTTTAGTATATCTAATCTGCATAGGCATCTCTCTATTGGTTATTCTATAATAGAAGATATGTTTTCCTTGAGTAATTTTGTCAAAGAGGGGTGTTCTAATCCGTCTGAGTTTGCGATCTTTATTTGATACTTCTTATTCGATTAAATAATCTTTTATCTATTAATACTTGTTGCAAGTAGTTTCTTGCTTCTTGTTGATATTCTTTGATTATTTCTTCCTCAATCTGATTCTATATCAAAGAAATAATAGATTGACCCATCAGAGTGTTCATCATCTGTTAATTGAAGAAATTCTAGAATATTTTCTTTTTCAGATAGTTCTTCTATTATTGCTTCGAATTGTTGTTGATTAATTTTCTATATCCTCTACTAGGACATTTATTTGCATAGAGTCCTTTTTCTTGACATATAAAGCATTTACATTCTTTAAACTATCTTCAACTATCATGAGTTATGTCTCCCTTATCTTATCTCAGATGCCATTGTCTAGAAAAGTCCAATTAAGCAAAGGATGTGCAAGGATGTTTAGGTTTACAAAGTTTTGTTTACTTTATAGAAAGTACTATTATTGTTTTTTGGAAAAGAAGAGAGAATATTTGTAAGTGTTTAAAATGTTCTTCTTCATTTTCACAAACTATGAGAATATCATCTATATATACTAGACAAAAATAATTGAAGATTCAAATACTTATCCATTATCTTTGATATATTTGTGGAGCATTTTTTAATCCAAGGGGCATAACTTTCTATTTGTAGTGTTCTTGTGGTGTATTGAATGTCATTAGTTCTATACTCTTTACATCTAGTCAAATTTGATAAAATCTTGACTGATAATAGAACTTAGAATAAATATTTTCCTCTTGTCATATTTATTAATGCTTCATTGTAAGGAAAATAGTATCCATCAAATTTAGTATATCGGTTTAGTTGTTTGTAATTAACTACCATTCTTATCATTCCTCTTTAAATTTCTACATAATTTTTGACAATAAATGCTAGACTATAATGAGGACTCTTTGATTTGTTATTAATTGTGATTTCTCTAATTCTTATAATTGAACTCTAATATCTTCTATGTCAACATCATTCTATCTCATTGGTTTAACCCTAATTATTTTGGTTGTTTCTATATACTCTATTCTAGCTCATTCTTGGCTACGATTCTAGAGAGTCGATGGATTTACACTATATATAGTTCTTTTCAAATAATGATTCTATGTTTTGCATATGTAATTATGTAATGATTTTTCCTTTTATTGGTTGTGGTTTTTTATTCTTATGATCACCATACCTGTTGTGTAGAATAATTTTGTTTCTTTTATAGGTTTTTGGACTCATTTTATTGTAATACAATGATCATATGGTGTCAATAATTGAATATATTGTTGAAGTTGTATGTATAGTTTGAAATTTTTTTAAAATTATTTCCTAGTAAAATGTCTTGTTGTGCATAATCAAGGGTATAGAATGGTGGACATGTAATTTTGTAATTTCCTAAGATAATCTTTGGTTTTTTAACTCCATGAGTCAGTGCCTGTCTTCTTCCTATGAAATACATTCCATATAATATAGGTAATGGTGTAATGTTGTTTTCTATAAAGCATTGTCTTTGGGAAATGCAAGTTCCTACTCCATAATTTAAGACTGCGTGAAAGTATTCTATTTTATATTCTTTTTATATAATTCATGCAATAATGTAAACAACATATATATTAGTCATTTAATTCTTTTTTCCAAAAGTGTCCACTATTATTGTGTGTAAAATAGAATCCTTCACTTTATTAATAAAATGGTTCCATCTGTTGTAGTTCACTCATTCCTAATATAATTTCTATGTCATCTTTGTGACTATTGAATTGTATATAAGGTGTAATGTCTATCATTATATTTTGTATTTTAATTGGAACAATTGCTTGTTGTGTGATTTCATATTCTTATCCATCAAAATTTGTATATGCATAGGGTGATCCTATGGGTATTTTTTCTATATAAGGCATCATTCCTTGTTGTATAAATGAAGCACCTGCTCCTGAATCTATTAGGATTGTACTCATACTCCATTCTTGTCCATTAAAATATTTTCCATATATTTTATAGTTTCTGGCATATCTATGATCTGCTAGAATTCTTCAACCTGATGTTCCTTGTTTATTTCTTAATATTGGGCATAATTACTATTATATATACATGTACTTGTTCTAGCTTCTTCTATTCTGTCTCCATTTGTTATTTGTAATTGGTTTCCCTCATAATACAATATTCTTGGGATTCTATTATCTGTTACTAAAGGTTTTTTAGAGAAATCTATATTTATATTTTCTAGTATTTCTATTTTTGAGATTATATATGGCTTTGTAATTTTCCCTACTTCCTTAAATAGGTTAGGAAGTATTATAATTTGTTTGTCTTCAAATTTTTGAGAGTGATATGTATTGTTGAAAACATAGCTTATGGTATAGGTGATTGAATATGGAATAGAACCTTTTTTCATAAATTTAGGTTTTCAAAAGGCTTGCATCAAACTTAAAGTTCTATTGATATTATTATGTTTAATGTTTATACTTATTTTAGATAAATTTTTGATGGCTAAGGATTCCCTGTAAAATTACTAGTGTAATAGCTCTTTTGTCATTAATTATATTATCGACTAATGCAATATAATAGGTGAATCTATTCCTTCTCAGAAAGTAGCTTTGATCATCATTTAGATATCTCCTATATGTATCCATCCTATCTTGGATCTATCTTTCATTTTTTTCATTCTCCTTATCAAGTCTTCTTTTCGACTAAAGGGTATATTTATCCTATTTCTAATATATTCAATCTTCATAAGAATCTCTTTATTGGTTATTCTGTAATAGAAGATATGTTTTATTTTGAGTAATTTTTTCAAAGGGAAATGTTCTAAATCTATCTGAGTCTTATAATGTTAATTCAGAACTTCCTATTCCAATAAATAGTCTTTTATCTATTCATACTTCGTACGAGAAGTTTCCCAGTTATTCTTGTATTCTTCAATTATTTCTTCCTCGGGATGATTTTATATCTGCAAAATAATAGATTGATCCACCAGATTGTTCATCATCTATTAATTGAATTAATTCTTGAATATTTTATATTTCAAAGAGTTCCTCTTTTATTATTTCTTCGAATTACTTTCAATTAATTTTTCTAGATCTTGTACTTGGACATTTATTTTCATAGTGTCATATATATAATAGTTATGTTCCCAGAAAAACTAGAAGATAAAAAACAACTTCAAATATTTATAGGAATTCTAAATTATGCCAAACAATTCATAGAAAATTTAGCAAATCTGAGAAACCCACTACAAAAATTTCAAAAGAAAAATACATTCTTCTATATGACAAAAGAACTTATAAAATCATGTTTGATTTATAAAATAAAAATGCAAAAATCTACCAAGAGTAGATCTCCCTTTAGAAGGAAATGATTTAAGAATAGAAACTAATGTTTCTGAAGAATTTTAGGGGCAGTCATAATGAAAAATGATGAAAAAAATAAGAAAAATATGTAGATACACTTATGGAACATTTATAGATATAGAAAAAAGATACCACTCGAATGAAAAAGCATTGTAGCACTTAAAAAGGGAAATAAAAAATTATCCTACTTTTTATGACCTAAAAAATTATTATCACTAGTAGATAATACTCAATTTAAAGTATTTGTTAAAAACAACTTACCATCTACCCCTGAATATAAGAGATTAAGTAGACGACAAACATTTTTTTACATAATTTGATTTTGATATAGAAGTCATTAGAGGAGAGACTAACTCTCTTACATATTTCCCATTGAGAGAATATAAAGGAGCAAGTTGAAAAGAAACTTGCAGAACTTGAAGCTCGATTACAACATTGTTGTAATATATTGTAAGAAAACTACATAGATTTGATTGAATTAATCCAAAAACAAGATAAAATTATTTCCAATGTAGAAGAAATAAAGCAAGATATTGCAGGTGCCATTGCAGATCTAAATTGCTTTAGGAAAGAAATACGACAATAAGGATCATAATTAGTACAAATGGATAAAGAGGCAGGTAAATGCCCCATCGATATATCTCTCTAAATATCTGATTCAATCAGTAGTCAAAAAACTATTAATAAAACTAGCCAAACATAAAGAGGAAGTAATTTTAAAACTACAAAAACTAGCCTCACAACTAAAAATACTATCTCTTCGTAGAAAAATGATAGCCTAACGGCCAGAAGAAGTTTTCAAACTGCAAGAACTAGCTTAACTACTAAAGAAATTATCTCTTCTGAGAACAGTTCCCGCCTCATAGTGGAAAATAATATCTCTTTGGATAAATATTCTCGCTCTACAGACATATTATAACACAACCTTGGTTATAGAATTTTGAATATATACATTTATCTCCTTCATTTATATGGAATCCATATGATACAACGACCTTATCAAATTTCGCATGCCACTGTTTAGGTGCTTGTTTCAAACCATAGAGAGATTTGATTAGTCTGCATACCATATGTTCTTTTCCCGAAACTACATACCCTTCAGGTTGATCCATATAAATTTCCTCATATAAATATCCATTCAAGAAAGCAGTTTTAACATCCATTTGGTGTATGATTAATTTCTTAATAGATGCCAAAGCAATTAAAATTCTAATTGAAGAGATTCTAGTAACAGGAGTAAAGGTATCAAAATAGTCAATATCCTTTTGTTGTTTATATCCCTTGGCAACCAAACGAGCTTTGTATTTATCTACAGTCCCATCTATTTTCAATTTTCTTTTAAATATCCATTTACATCCTATGGGTTTAATACCTGGTGGAAGATCCACTAATTCCCATGTATGATTATATAATACAGATTCAATCTCACTATTAATTGCTTCCTTCCATAAAGAGGAATCAGTTGAATTAATAGCTTCATTGTAAGATTGAGGATCATTATCCACTATAAAGGAATAGAAATCATCACCAAGATTCTTTTCCTGCCTCATCCTAGTGGATCTCCTAGGTTCTATATCATCTGGTTCTAAAACATCATTAGAATTGGATGTACTTGGGATATTCTCGAGAATTTCATTTGAAGGATTAGCTAAGTTTTCTAAGGGAGTTTTCATAGGAAAAATATGCTAAAAAAATTCAGCATTTTTAGATTCAACAATTGTATTAGGTTCTACAATATTGTTGCCACTTCTAATAACCATGAATCTATATGCAGCACTATTCTGAGCATAACCTATAAAAACACCATCTAGGGTTCTAGATCCCAATTTTCGTTTCTTAGGCTCAGTTAATAAGACTTTAGCTAGACACCCCCCCACTTTGATGTATTTCAAGTTAGGAGGATATCCTTTCCATAATTCATATGGTGTCTTATTTGTCTTCCTACTAGGGATGCGATTATGAAGAAAACAAGATGACAAAATCACTTCCCCCCACATGTTGTTGGGTGCTCCTGAATTGATTAAAATAGAATTCATCATCTCCTTTAGAGTTCTATTTTTACGTTTAGCAATACCATTTGATTGAGGCAAATATGGAGGTGTGTATTCATGTATAATACCATGGTTTACACAAAATTCATTAAAAGGAGAACAATCATATTCACCACCCCTATCTGAGTTAAGACGTTTTATTTTCTTATTGAGTTGATTTTCTACTTCTATTTTATAATTAACAAACATTCCAAAGGCTTCATCCTTTGAATGTAGTAAATATAATTTTGTATATCGTGAGAAATCATCTACAAAAATAATGTAGAAACGTTTCCCACGTCTAGATAGGTTTCCTTTTAAATCTCCAAGATCAGTGTGAATTAAATCGAGCAATTCATAATTTCTATGTGAAATTTGAGGACACGATTTCTTGGTAGATTTAGTTTCAGCACATATTTGACATTTATTATTTAAATTAACAACACCATCAATATCCTTTAGTAAACCTAAAGATTTCATGTGTTGTAAATATTTAAAATTAACATGTCCTAATCTACTGTGCCATACGTCAAAAGAATCAACGACATAAGCAGAAGGACTTATTTCATTATCAGCAGAGTTTGGTACATTCAACATAAAAAAGGCCATTTGAACAGTATCCCATGCCTATGTAGTCTCCAAATTTGGAGAGAATGACCTTGTTTGATTCAAAGGACACTTTCACCCCAAACTTCACAAGTTGAGAGACGAAAATTAAATTCACACGAATATCTGGGACAAACAACACATCTTTGATCAACAGAATTTTTCCAGAAGTCATCTTGATCATGACATTGCCCTTTCCAGTCACAGGAGAAGCAGTGGAGTTGCCCATGACAACCCAGTGTTCCTCCTATCCCACTTCAGTGAAAGTCATGAAGGCATCTCTATTGCCACTGATGTGGCGACTAGCCCCCGAGTCAATGATCCAATCATTCTGGTGGAATGATCCCATGCTGTCAATGCTGACAAATGTCACAAACACATTCTCAGTAACAAGGTTGGTTGAAGGTTCCTTCGAATCCTGGATTGCTTCTTTCTTCCTATGCCTGCATTTAGGAGAAGTATGACCGGGTTTGCCACATACATAACAAAAAACATTATTTTTATCTATGTCTTTGCGGCCTTTGTTTTTATGATTGTTTCTTTTATCCTTCTTCTTCTTCGAATGATTTTTAGCATGATCAGAAGATTTATTATTTTGTTTAACATCAGAGTTAACAAAATTCGCGGAAGAAATCAGTTCCTTATTCATATCAGATTTTTCTCTTATACGATTTTTATCTTCCACTCGGATGTGTATTATCACATCATCCAGAGACATAGTCTTTCATTTATGTTTTAAATTATTCTTATAATTCTTCCAAGAATTGGGAAGTTTTTCAAATAAACTACCAACTATAAACGATTCAGGAAGATCTATCTTTTCATTTTTCAAATCATTGAGTAAAATTTGAAAGTCATGAAACAGAGTGATTATATCCTTGTCATCAGACATGCGAAATTCCAGAAAATTTACAACTGTAAACTTCTGCGTAGAAGCCTCTTCTAAGACATATTTCTTGTTTATGCTTTCCCATATTTCAGAAGCAATTTTAACAGGGAAGTATGCATCAAACAGTTGGTTAGAAATAGTACTTAGAATAACATGAAGACATATACGATTTGCTTTTTCCCATTCAACATAATCAGATTCAGGTTTCGTTTGGGATAAAGCAAAAGCAACATTCAATACTTCTAATGCAGTGAAAACCTTTTCTTGCCCTCGTCTGTAATGAACACCGTCAAACGTTTCAATTTTAGAAACATCAGGAAGAGGATTTTGCGAGACTGTCGAAACAGTAACAAGTTGGTTGTTAGGCGCAGACGGCGTTACCGGTGAAGAAGGAGTTTCAAATCCTTCCATTTAGTTAACCATCGTAGAAACAGATAATACTCTTAAGATTGTTGTTCTACGGTGATAATAAACAGACGAAATGTAAACAAGAAGGAATACCAGACTGTTGAGGCGTGCATGAATGCACCGTCCTTAAGATTATTTCGGCCTTACTCAACGACGAATGTCGGTGCAGCAGTAATCCACGGCGGGTACCCTCCCAGGATACAACAACAAGAGGAGTGAAGTGTGCACCCACAAATCCCTCCTCAATGAGAGGTCTTTGATCGTTCTTCCAGCGATCACCGGAGTAGCGGCAAAAAATGAATGGAAAAGATAGTGTCTAGTGTTTCTATTCTATCGAACGATAGCGAAAAACAAACATAAATAACCAAGAAAGAAAGCACGAAAGGATGCGTTCGGTTGCAAACGCGTTGCGGTTTGGAACTGCCAAACGAACGGATGCATTGCAGCGGCCCAGGTTAAAAATTGGTTCAATGAACCGAAGGGCAAAACCACGCCGGGGCCACGCACGCACAAGGGGCTCCGGGTGACCGGATTTGCACCCTGCCTGTGCGCGGGATGCGACGTGCGCCGACACGCCCGATTAAAGGGTTTCCGGACCGGGCCGACCCAAACCCCATTGGCAATGCCCACCATGCGCGTGCGTAGGGCCTATTCCCTTTTAATCCTCAATTGTACTATGGACAAGGATCCATATATAAGGAGGAGGGAAGTCTCCACCACAAGCAATATGGGACTAAACCTTTGTCTTTTGGTTTGAAATACAACAAAGAAGTATAACAATCCCCCACTATTTTAAAACAAACAATATAAAAACTGAGTTGACCACTGGAAGAACTTAAACAAATGACATGCATAAGCTTTGGTAGAACTGAGTTCTTTGAACTAAAGCATAGAGTAGATGTACATAATTTGTAGAAGATTAGTTGAACTATGTTCTTGAACCAATTTCTCCTTTATCTGATTAGTGGTACATTACTCACATGACATTCATAAAATCCATTACCTTTCTTACAGATTGGCACCTTTAGGCCAGGCGCCTACTGAGAAAATTCATGAATGCTCTAGAGATCTGCCCAAATCACAATAGGAGCGGCCCCACTCCACACTCATATAGTTGGACTTTCATCAAGCATATATTGCAGTATATACACCACCATTAATGGCTTTGAAATCCATTAAGAAATATATTCAACTCAATCATTGCAAATTATTGTTTACATCATAAGAATGAGATACATATATTACAACACATTGAGTCATCCAGTGACTTCGTTCTTCCCATTGAACCTTCATCCCGGGATCACCGTTCATGAAGGTTGGGTGTCCATCACTTCAACTTCTAGTATGGGCATAGTCCCATTCTCCTCGATGTATCGCTCACTAGTCGTTGACTTAATGGCATTGTTAGAGGATCGGCCAAGTTTAATTCTGACTTAACATAATCCATTGAGATTATGCTATCACATACAAGCTGCCTCACAATATTGTGATGTAGGTGAATATGCCTACTCTTCCCATTGTAAACTTTGTTTTTAGCTCTTGCTATGGCAGCTTGATTATCACAGTGTATAAACACTGGTGGAGAAGGTTTCTCCCAAATGGGAAGATCCATTAGAACATGTCTCAGCCATTCAGCTTCAGTTCCAGCCTTTTCTAAGGCAATAAACACAGATTCCATAGTGGAATGAGCTATACATGTTTGCTTGGAAGATTTCCAAGACACAGCACCTCCACCCATAGTGAAGATGTAGCCACTTGTAGATTTCAATTCATTTGAATCCGAAATCCAATTGGCATCACAAAATCCTTCTAGCACAGTTGGAGATCCACAAAAAATCAATCCATGATTAATTGTGCCTTTAAGGTATCTTAAAACCCTATGTAGAGCATCCCAATGATCCCTATTAGGATTTTGAGTATATCTATTTAATCTCCCCACTGCATATGCTAGATCTGGACGAGTACAATTCATTAAGTACACCAGGCTTCCAATAACTTGTGCATACTTGACTTGTTGAACACTATTACCTTTATTTTTCTTGAGATTGCAATTAGAATTAAAAGGTGTACTGACCGTCTTACAATCAAACATTGAAAACTTATTGAGAATTTTCTCAACATAGTGTTCTTGGGATAGCAAGATGCAATCATCATTTTTAAGAAGTTTAATTCCTAAAATTACATCTACCTCACCCATATCTTTCATGTCAAAATTAGAAGCCAAGAAGCCTTTTGTACTATTTATTATATCAATATTAGTGCCAAAAATAAGCATGTCATCAACATAGAGACATATTATAACACAACCTTGGTTATCAAATTTAGAATATATACATTTATCTCCTTCATTTATATGGAATCCATATGATACAACGACCTTATCAAATTTTGCATGCCACTATTTACGTGCCTATTTCAAACCATACAGAGATTTGATTAGTCTGCATACCATATGTTCTTTTCCCGAAACTACATACCCTTCAGGTTGATCCATATAAATTTCCTCATCTAAATCTCCATTCAAGAAAGTAGTTTTAACATCCATTTGGTGTATGATTAATTTCTTAATAGATGCCAAAGCAAATAAAATTCTAATTGAAGAGATTCTAGTAACAGGAGCAAAGGTATCAAAATAGTCAATATCCTTTTGTTGTTTATATCCCTTGGCAACCAAACGAGCTTTGTATTTATCTACAGTCCCATCTATTTTCAATTTTCTTTTAAATATCCATTTACATCCTATGGGTTTAATACCTGGTGGAAGATCCACTAATTCCCATGTATGATTAGATAATATATATTCAATCTCACTATTAATTGCTTCCTTCCATAAAGAGGAATCAGTTGAATTAATAGCTTCATTGTAAGATTGAGGATCATTATCCACTATAAAGGAATATAAATCATCACCAAGATTCTTTTCCTTCCTCATCCTAGTGGATCTCCTAGGTTCTATATCATCTGGTTCTAAAACATCATTAGAATAGGATGTACTTGGGATATTCTCGAAAATTTCATTTGAAGGATTAGCTAAGTTTTCTAAGGGAGTTTTCATAGGAAAAATATGCTCAAAAAATTCAGCATTTTTAGATTCAACAATTGTATTAGGTTCTACAACATTGTTGCCACTTCTAATAACCATGAATCTATATGCAGCACTATTCTGAGCATAACATATAAAAACACCATCTAGGGTTCTAGATCCCAATTTTCGTTTCTTAGGCTCAGTTAATAAGACTTTAGCTAGACACCCCCACACTTTGAGGTATTTCAAGTTAGGAGGATATCCTTTCCATAATTCATATGGTGTCTTATTTGTCTTCCTACTAGGGATGCGATTTTGAAGAAAACAAGATGACAAAATCACTTCCCCCCCACAAGTTGTTGGGTGCTCCTGAATTGATTAAAATAGAATTCATCATCTCCTTTAGAGTTCTATTTTTACGTTCAGCAATACCATTTGATTGAGGCAAATATGGAGGTGTGTATTCATGTATAATACCATGGTTTACACAAAATTCATTAAAAGGAGAACAATCATATTCACCACCCCTATCTGAGTGAAGACGTTTTATTTTCTTATTGAGTTGATTTTCTACTTCTGTTTTATAATTAACAAATATTCCAAAGGCTTCATCCTTTGAATGTAGTAAATATAATTTTGTATATCGTGAGAAATCATCTACAAAAATAATGTATAAATGTTTCCCACCTCTAGATAGGTTTCCTTTTAAATCTCCAAGATCAGTGTGAATTAAATCGAGCAATTCAGAATTTCTATGTGAAATTTGAGGACATGGTTTCTTTGTAGATTTAGTTTCAGCACATATTTGACATTTATTATTTAAATTAACAACACCATCAATATCCTTTAGTAAACCTAAAGATTTCATGCGTTGTAAATATTTAAAATTAACATGTCCTAATCTACTTTGCCATACATCAAAAGAATCAACGATATAAGCAGAAGGACTTATTTCATTATCAGCAGAGTTTGGTACATTCAACATAAAAAGGCCATTTGAACAATATCCCATGCCTATGTAGTCTCCAGATTTGGAGAGAATGACCTTGTTTGATTCAAAGGACACTTTCACCCCAAACTTCACAAATTGAGAGACAGAAATTAAATTCACACGAATATCTGGGACAAACAACACATCTTTGATCAGCAGAATTTTTCCAGAAGTCATCTTGATCATGACATTGCCCTTTCCAGTCACAAGAGAAACAATGGAGTTTCCCATGACAACCCGGTGTTCCTCCTGTCCCACTTCAGTGAAAGTCACGAAGGCATCTCTGTTGCCACTGATGTGGCGACTAGCCCCCGAGTCAATGATCCAATCATTCTGGTGGAATGATCCCATGCTGTCAATGCTGACAAATGCCACAAACACATTCTCAGTAACAAGGTTGGTTGAAGGTTCCTTCGAATCCTGGATTGCTTCTTTCTTCCTATGCCTGCATTTAGGAGAAGTATGACCAGGTTTGCCACATACATAACAAAAAACATCATTTTGATCTATGTCTTTGCGGCCTTTGTTTTTATGATTGTTTCTTTTATCCTTCTTCTTCTTCCAATGATTTTTAGCATGATCAGAAGATTTATTATTTTGTTTAACATCAGAGTTAACAAAATTCGCAGAAGAAATCAGTTCCTTATTCATATCAGATTTTTCTCTTATACGATTATTATCTTCCACTCGGATGTGTATTATCACATCATCCAGAGACATAGTCTTTCGTTTATGTTTTAAATTATTCTTATAATTCTTCCAAGAACTGGGAAGTTTTTCAATTAAACTACCAACTATAAACGATTCAGGAAGATCTATCTTTTCATTTTTCAAATCATCGAGTAAAATTTGACAGTCATGAAATTGAGTGATTATATCCTTGTCATCAGACATGTGAAATTCTAGAAAATTTGCAACTGTAAACTTCTGCGTAGAAGCCTCTTCTAAGACATATTTCTTATTTATGCTTTCCCATATTTCAGAAGCAATTTTAACAGGGAAGTTTGCGTCAAACAGTTGGTTAGAAATAGTACTTATAATAACATGACGACATATACGATTTTCTTTTTCCTATTCAACATAATCAGATTCAGGTTTCGTTTGGGATAAAGCAAAAGCAACATTCGATACTTCTAATGCAGTGAAAACCTTTTCTTGCCATCGTCTGTAATCAACACCGTCAAACGTTTCAATTTTAGAAACATCAGGAAGAGGATTTTGCGAGACTGTCGAAACAGTAACAAGTTGGTTGTTAGGCGCAGACGGCGTTACCGGCGAAGAAGGAGTTTCAAATCCTTCCATTTAGTTAACCATCGTAGAAACAGATAATACTCTTAAGATTTTTGTTCTATGGTGATAATAAACAGACGAAATGTAAACAAGAAGGAATACCAGACTGTTGAGGCGTGCAGGAATGCACTGTCCTTAAGAGTATTTCCGCCTTACTCAATGATGAACGTCGGTACAGCAGTAATCCACAACGGGTACCCTCCTAGGATACAACAACAAGAGGAGTGAAGTGTGCACCCACAAATCCCTCCTCAGCGAGAGGTCTTTGATCGTTCTTCCAGCGATCACCGGAGTAGCGGCAAAAAACGAACGGAAAAGATAGTGTCTAGTGTTTCTATTCTGTCGAATGATAGCGGAAAACAAACATAAATAACCAAGAAAGAATGCATGAAAGGATGCGTTCGGTTGCAAACGCGTTGCGGTTTGGAAATGCCAAACGAACGGATGCATTGCAGCGGCCCAGGTTAAAAATTGGTTCAATGAAATGAAGGGTAAAACCAAGCCGGGGCCGCGCCCGCACAAGGGGCTCCGGGAGGCCAGATTTGCACCCCCCCTGCGCGCGGGATGCGACGTGCGCCGGCGCGCCTGATTAAAGGGTTTCCGGACCGGGCCGACCCAAACCCCATTGGTAAGGCCCACCATGCGCGTGCGTAGGGCCTATTCCCTTTTATTCCTCAATTGTACTATGGACAAGGGTCCATATATAAGGAGGAGGGAAGTCTCCACCACAAGCAATATGGGACTAAACCTTTGTCTTTTGGTTTGAAATACAACAAAGAAGTATAACAATCCCCTACTATTTCAAAACAAACAATATAAAAACCGAGTTGACCACTGGAAGAACTTAAACAAATGACATGCATAAGCTTTGGTAGAACTGAGTTCTTTGAACTAAAGCATAGAGTGGATGTACGTAATTTGTAGAAGATTAGTTGAACTATGTTCTTGAACCAATTCCTCCTTTATCTGATTAGTGGTACACTACTCACATGACATTCATAAAATCAATTACCTTTCTTACGGATTGGCGCCTTTAGGCCATGCGCCTACTGAGAAAATTCATGAATGCTCTAGAGATCTGCCCAAATCACAACAGGAGCGGCCCCACTCCACACTCATATAGTTGGACTTTCATCAAGCATATATTGCAGTATATACACCACCATTAATGTCTATGAAATCCACTAAGAAATATATTCAACTCAATCATTGCAAAATGTTGTTTACATCATAAGAATGAGATACATATATTACAACACATTGAGTCATCCAGTGACTTCGTTCTTCCCATTGAACCTTCTTCCCAAGATCACCGTTCATGAAGGTTGGGTGTCCATCACTTCGACTTATGGTATGGACATAGTCCCATTCTCCTCGATGTATCGCTCACTAGTCCTTGATTTAATGGCTTTGTTAGAGGATCGGCCAAGTTTAATTCTGACTTAACATAATCCATTGAGATTATGCTATCACATACAAGCTGCCTCACAATATTGTGACGTAGGCGAATATGCCTACTCTTCCCATTGTAAACTTTGTTTTTAGCTCTTGCTATGGCAGCTTGATTATCACAGTGTATAAACACTGGTGGAGAAGGTTTCTCCCAAATGGGAAAATCCATTAGAACATGTCTCAGCCATTCGGCTTCAGTTCCAGCCTTTTCTAAGGCAATAAACTCAGATTCCATAGTGGAACGAGCTATACATGTTTGCTTGGAAGATTTCAAAGACACAACACCTCCACCCATAGTGAAGATGTAGCCACTTGTAGATTTCAATTCATCTAAATCCGAAATCCAATTGGCATCACAAAATCCTTCTAGCACAGTTGGAGATCCACAAAAAATCAATCCATGATTAATTGTTCCTTTAAGGTATCCTAAAACCCTATGTAGAGCATCCCAATGATCCTTATCAGGATTTTGAGTATATCTACTTAATCTCCCCACTGCATATGCTAGATCTGGATGAGTACAATTCATTAAGTACATCAGGCTTCCAATAACATGTGCATAGTTGACTTGTTGAACACTATTACCTTTATTTTTCTTGAGATTGCAATTAGAATTAAAAGGTGTACTGACCGGCTTACAATCAAACATTGAAAACTTATTGAGAATTTTCTCAACATAGTGTTCTTGGGATAGCAAGATGCAATCATCATTTTTAAGAATTTTAATTCCTAAAATTACATCTGCCTCACCCATATCTTTCATGTCAAAATTAGAAGCCAAGAAGCCTTTTGTACTATTTATTATATCAATATTAGTGCTAAAAATAAGCATGTCATCGACATAGAGACATATTATAACACAACCTTGGTTATCGACTTTAGAATATATACATTTATCTCCTTCATTTATATGGAATCCATATGATACAACGACCTTATCAAATTTCTCATGCCACTGTTTAGGTGCTTATTTCAAACCATAGAGAGATTTGATTAGTCTGCATACCATATGTTCTTTTCCCGAAACTACATACCCTTCAGGTTGATCCATATAAATTTCCTCATCTAAATCTCCATTCAAGAAAGCAGTCTTAACATCCATTTGGTGTATGATTAATTTCTTAATAGATGCCAAAGCAATTAAAATTCTAATTGAAGAGATTCTAGTAACAGGAGCAAAGGTATCAAAATAGTCAATATCCTTTTGTTGTTTATATCCCTTGGCAACCAAACGAGCTTTGTATTTATCTACAATCCCATCTGTTTTCAATTTTCTTTTAAATATCCATTTACATCCTATGGGTTTAATACCTGGTGGAAGATCCACTAATTCCCATGTATGATTAGATAATATAGATTCAATCTCACTATTAATTGCTTCCTTCCATAAAGAGGAATCAGTTGAATTAATAGCTTCATTGTAAGATTGAGGATCATTATCCACTATAAAGGAATAGAAATCATCACCAAGATTCTTTTCCTTCCTCATCCTAGTGGATCTCCTAGGTTCTATATCATCCGGTTCTAAAACATCATTATAATTGGATGTACTTGGGATATTCTCGAAAATTTCATTTGAAGGATTAGCTAAGTTTTCTAAGGGAGTTTTCATAGGAAAAATATGCTCAAAAAATTCAGCATTTTTAGATTCAACAATTGTATTAGGTTCTACAACATTGTTGCCACTTCTAATAACCATGAATCTATATGCAACACTATTCTCAGAATAACCTATAAAAACACCATCTAGGGTTCTAGATCCCAATTTTCGTTTCTTAGGCTCAGTTAATAAGACTTTAGCTAGACACCCCCACACTTTGAGGTATTTCAAGTTAGGAGGATATCCTTTCCATAATTCATATGGTGTCTTATTTGTCTTCCTACTAAGGATGCGATTTTGAAGAAAACAAGATGACAAAATCGCTTCCCCCCACAAGTTGTTGGGTGCTCTTGAATTGATTAAAATAGAATTCATCATCTCCTTTAGAGTTCTATTTTTACGTTCAACAATACCATTTGATTGAGGCAAATATGGAGGTGTGTATTCATGTATAATACCATGGTTTACACAAAATTCATTAAAAGGAGAACAATCATATTCACCACCCCTATCTGAGCGAAGACGTTTTATTTTCTTATTGAGTTGATTTTCTACTTCTGTTTTATAATTAACAAACATTCCAAAGGCTTCATCCTTTGAATGTAGTAAATATAATTTTGTATATCGTGAGAAATCATCTACAAAAATAATGTAGAAACGTTTCCCACCTCTAGATAGGTTTCCTTTTAAATCTCCAAGATCATTGTGAATTAAATCGAGCAATTCAGAATTTCTATGTGAAATTTGAGGACACAGTTTCTTGGTAGATTTAGTTTCAGCACATATTTGACATTTATTATTTAAATTAACAACACCATCAATATCCTTTAGTAAACCTAAAGATTTCATGCGTTGTAAATATTTAAAATTAACATGTCCTAATCTACTGTGCCATACATCAAAAGAATCAACGAGATAAGCAGAAGGACTTATTTCATTATCAGCAGAGTTTGGTACATTCAACATAAAAAGGCCATTTGAACAGTATCCCATGCCTATGTAGTCTCCAGATTTGGAGAGAATGACCTTGTTTGATTCAAAGGACACTTTCACCCCAAACTTCACAAGTTGAGAGATGAAAATTAAATTCACACGAATATCTGGGACAAACAACACATCTTTGATCAGCAGAATTTTTCCAGAAGTCATCTTGATCATGACATTGCCCTTTCCAGTCACAGGAGAAGCAGTGGAGTTGCCCATGACAACCCGGTGTTCCTCCTGTCCCATTTCAGTAAAAGTCATGAAGGCATCTTTGTTGCCACTGATGTGGCGACTAGCCCCCGAGTCAATGATCCAATCATTCTAGTGGAATGATCCCATGCTGTCAATGCTGACAAATGCCACAAACACATTCTCAGTAACAAGGTTGGTTGAAGGTTACTTCGAATCCTGGATTGCTTCTTTCTTCCTATGCCTGCATTTAGGAGAAGTATGACCAGGTTTGCCACATACATAACAAAAAACATTATTTTTATCTATGTCTTTGCGGCCTTTGTTTTTATGATTGTTTCTTTTATCCTTATTCTTCTTCCAACGATTTTTAGCATGATCAAAAGATTTATTATTTTGTTTAACATCAGAGTTAACAAAATTTGTGGAAGAAATCAGTTCCTTATTCATATCAGATTTTTCTCTTATACGATTTTTATCTTCCACTCGGATGTGTATTATCACATCATCCAGAGACATAGTCTTTCGTTTATGTTTTAAATTATTCTTATAATTATTCCAAGAACTGGGAAGTTTTTCAATTAAACTACCAACTATAAACGATTCAGGAAGATCTATCTTTTCATTTTTCAAATCATCGAGTAAAATTTGAAAGTCATGAATTTGAGTGATTATATCCTTGTCATCAGACATGCGAAATTCCAAAAAATTTGCAACTGTAAACTTCTGCGTAGAACCCTCTTCTAAGACATATTTCTTGTTTATGCTTTCCCATATTTCAGAAGAAATTTTAACAGGGAAGTATGCATCAAACAGTTGGTTAGAAATAGTACTTAGAATAACATGACAACATATACGATTTGCTTTTTCCCATTCAACATAATCAGATTCAGGTTTCGTTTGGGATAAAGCAAAAGCAGCATTCGATACTTCTAATGCAGTGAAAACTTTTTCTTGCCATCGTCTGTAATGAACACCGTCAAACGTTTCAATTTTAGAAACATCAGGAAGAGGATTTTGCGAGACTGTCGAAACAGTAACAAGTTGGTTGTTAGGCGCAGACGGCGTTACCGGCGAGGAAGGAGTTTCAAATCCTTCCATTTAGTTAACCATCGTAGAAATAAATAATACTCTTAAGATTGTTGTTCTACGGTGATAATAAACAGACGAAATGTAAACAAGAAGGAATACCAGACTGTTGAGGCGTGCATGAATGCACTGTCCTTAAGAGTATTTCCGCCTTACTCAACGACGAACGTCGGTGCAGCAGTAATCCACGACGGGTACCCTCCCAGGATACAACAACAAGAGGAGTGAAGTGTGCACCTGCAAATCCCTCCTCAGCGAGAGGTATTTGATCATTCTTCCAGCGATCACCAGAGTAGCGGCAAAAAACGAACGGAAAAGATAGTGTCTAATGTTTCTATTCTGTCGAACGATAGCGGAAAACAAACATAAATAACTAAGAAAGAAAGCATGAAAGGATGTGTTCGGTTGCAAACGCGTTGCGGTTTGGAACTGCCAAACGAACGGATGCATTGCAGCGACCCAGGTTAAAAATTGGTTCAATGAACTGAAGGGCAAAACCAACCCGGGGCCACACAAGGGGCTCCGGGAGGCCGGATTGGTACCCCCCTACGCGCGGGATGCGACGTGCGCCGACGCGTCTGATTAAAGGGTTTCCGGACCGGGCCGGCCCAAACCCCATTGGCAAGGCCCACAATGCGCGTGCGTAGGGCCTATTCCCTTTTATTCCTCAATTGTACTATGGACAAGGGTCCATATATAAAGAGGAGGAAAGTCTCCACCACAAGCAATATGGACTAAACCTTTGTGTTTTGGTTTGAAATACAACAAAGAAGTATAACAAAACCAAAGTTGGGGTTTCGCTGATCCTAGATTACCAGTTCACCATTTTTAACGGAGTTAAGAGAGACAATTGGATTTCTCCACTCTCTCCCACAGCCCAAGCCGAAGGCTGGATGCTCAGGAGGAATAGTTTGAGAAATGATTGTCCACGTTGTTCGAATGTGGGTCCTTTCATTCGGACCATTGTCATCCGCCAGCTGCACTATTCCTTGTTGACAGTTCACCGTGATTCATGTTATAGCAAATAGGTGCAACTTTGCATATACAAGTTGCTCAACAAGATCCGGTTATACCACACTAGAATTAAATGTCATTTTTTAACCACATCTCGCTAAAGAGACATAAGATAGTTCCTTGCCCTCCGGAACAGCCCTGGTCCAGACGAGGCCCTCGCCCACAAACACCCATAGGTGACGTTCAGCACCAAGTGTCGGACCCTGCTTTGCGCAGCTGTGGTCTGAACAAGACCACGTCGTACAGGATACTACTTCACAGACCAGAACTTGTTCTACTTGCACCATGGAGGACGATGGGACTATCCAGGGTCTCGCACCTCGCACACTACTCGTATATCCGATTCTGTTTCTGTGGAGCATGGTGAAACAGTACTAGTAGTCTGGTGTAGTTGCTGATGGCGAACACTAAAGAGAATATGCCGCTGGACTGGGAGTCCCTTTCTCCCTTCTATGGAAACCAGTTAAGGATTAATAATATCTAGCTGCCTTGTGAAAGCTAAGGAGGAATCTGGAAAAATATGGACGATTGCTATATTACTACCTCAGGAAAAGAGGGGCAAAGGTGATGGCGGGGTGTGGGCTTTGAATTGGTTTCTTATTTGTGAAGAGATGCTTCGATTGGTACTGTAAGTTCTACATAGGGGCGACATACATGGAACAGCGATACGTATATTTCTTCCAATAGAATAAATGAATGGCGAAAAAAGTTTCCCCAATAAAAAATACGATTCCTTGATGAAAAAGATCATTGCATATGCGAATCGATCAGAGAAGCCCTACAAGGGAATGAAGATATCAGCAGCAGGAGCATGTGGATGCGACTCCCATAGGTCAGGTAAACGAGTTAATGGTAAAGGCCTGGTAGCCTGGCTGTCGGTACAGTAAGAACACATCAGTAAGAGCATTTTATTAATGCATTGGAAATTTCTATACCCGGGGAATCCATGTGCAATATTATATGACAGGATGCTGTTAAGAAATGGTTTTAGGGCTAGAAAAAATGGGCACAATTTGAAAAAAAGATTATGAAGATAAACCATTTTAGTGTTGTTGAACCCATAAACCGTATAACATATAAATATAAAATTATTATAACAAATAGCGTATTTTAAAAAAGATTCAAACAGGAAACGTACAAGTTAACAACAACTCGATCGAGACATAGTCATTTCGAGATTATAAATAACCAACCATCCATGACGATTTTCATAGAGAAAATAAGGACGCATTATGAGTGCAGGCATGTGCTTCCGCTTTATCTCTCAAGATAGAATGTTCGCACGTTCGAGACGTGTGTCTTGTCTAGGATTAGTTTAGTCATACCTCAATTACCTAAAGTGGGTCGATGGGGAGCAGCAGCCGCTGACGACATTTTCAGTTGGATACCAGCAACCGCCATCGCATAATGAATTGGGTAAAAATAACCACATATGCCCTAGTCATTGTAGAAACTTACTTAATCATCATGTGCAAACCATGATTCCTCGCTTACACATTTACACATTTCTTTTATTGTCGAAGATACTAATGAAATTAACTGTTACCGGTCTTTGTGTTCCATCTAATTTGGTTATATCGACCAGTAATAGCATGTCGAACCGTTATATTTGATCTGTATCCGTTAAGATGCGTCTCCCACGTCCAAGCAAGTGCAAGATACACTTGACCACATGCTTAGCTAGGTTCACAATTTATTTGACCATATAATTTAACGAGTATGTGACCAGAGATAATTGTCCGATATATGGCTGTAGCAGCCATGTATTTGACATGGGTTAAGCCCAATATAGGGCAACTAGTACATGGAAGAAATATAGTTTTGTGTCTAGTTCAAATGAGGAAGAATTTTATCACACATTACTCACTCCTAAAATTTTTGTGATCATTATATTTAGGATCACATGTTACACTAATGCCCAAAGGGTCCTAGGGGAGAGTATACTCACCTCCTTGGTGGGTATGGTGACCACAACACACATGCACGCATGCGCCCCCGCCTCGATGAGCCCAACACAGGCTCTGGCTTGTGGGTTGTGGGAATGTCTTCTGTCTTCTTTCTGCACTAAGATACAACTATATAATTGATTATCACTTTAATTAATTGTTTCTTTTTTAACCGAATTTATTAATCCTAATTGAAAAATATTTGCCTAGCGGATTTTTTTGCAATATATACAAGAGCGGTCGAGTGATCACGTCTTAATGAGAATAGGATTACAGAGCGTGTTAGGCTATAAATATGTTTGGTCATTAGGGTTAAAATAATATCTCTCAGCATACGAACGCACAACCGTCAACAGTTCATGGCTGCCTTTGGCAAACCCTAGCGAGACATTCCTTAGCTACCATCTCTCCCTGCCGCTTCTGGGGAATCATCTCCTGTGAGAAGCATTGTCTTCCTTCTTGGCATGGTTTGTACGGGTGATCGCTTAGCTGCATTGGCAGTGCACATTGATCGTCGTTGAGTTCGAGCGCAATGGGAACATGTTGTAGGTTTGTGACCGGATCGACTAGAAGAACGACACTTATTAGAAGGATTGCATGCCACTTATTACTTGATGTAACACGTATGTTTTTTAATAAACGATTTGGTATGATTTTCTAACTTCATCTTTATTTTCTCATACATTGTTTGTTCTTCTGCTTCTTATCTGGATCTGGCCTAAACCAGTTAATTAAATTCTACCTATTGTTGTTACATGGAACGACGTAAACCTAAACCTTACAACAGTCTTAAGAAATCAATATATGTCATTAATTAAGAATGGTTGGTCATGTTGGTTGTCCAAATAAAATTGATATACTAATATGCCTGAGAATTTTACTGGTATCAACTTTGCCTATTAGTAATGTCAGATGCAAAATTTGGCTTCACATGGTGAGATACGATCACTACATAGAGGAAGATGAACCTAAATCTGATGAGTTTGTCCCTGATAATGCAAATACAATTACTAACTACAAGAAGGGTGATAATATGTTTCGAGGGTTGATTCGATTTGTTTTAAATAATAAACTATTCATTCATACTCAAAGCCACATGTTATTACTTTTAAAGTTTTCTGGGTGACACTAGTATAGAATTTTAGTACTAAAAACTAGGGTGTTGAAAAGTATTGTGTGTCTAAATTTCTCAATTTTAGATGTTCGAGGGTAAGTTCATTTCTGATCAAACATACAACTTTCATCTGTCGTGTCATGAACTCTTAGATACAAAGTTAGAATTGTCTCATAAGTTCATTGTTATGTCCATCATAGAAAAATTCCCTAAGTCGTGGGAATCATTTGGCATCACTCTTAACCATCTCAAAGGAGACTTGTCAATTAATGATATAATGAGGGATATTAAAATATAAGAAGAACACTTGAAAGAGAAGGTTGTCAATTTACCAACTGATGCAAACCCTAGTGTCAATTTTACTAGTGCTAAAACCAAAGATGAGAAAACAAAGAATGTGCATAAACATAAGTCCAAGATCCAGGAAAAACCAAAGAACAAATCTTGTTGGATTTGTGGACAAGTTCTCCACTGGAACAAGCATTGTCCTTCAAAGAAGGAAAAGAAAGCCGCTGCATCTACAACTAAGGAGGTTGTGGTGAACATGATGATTGCATCCTTGAACCTCAATGATGGTATGTTTCTATAAAACCTAAAATCTATACGATGCGAGTAGATACTGCTATGTATATTTACTAAAAAGTAAAGATGAGGCATTAGATAAATATAAAAACTTATACAAAAGAAGTTAAAACTCAAACTAGCAAAGTATGTAAGCGATTAAGGTCTAATAGGATAGGAGAATACACCTCAAACTTATTTAGGAAATTTTGTCAATTTCATAGTATAGTTAATGAGGTTATTGCTCCTTATTCATCGCAATCTAATGGGATAGATGAACGTAAGAATCGAACCCTTATAGATATGGTGAATACCTTACTCCAAACCCCAGGTCTACCCAACTTTATGTGGGGGGATCATTGAATATGGTTTTCCATATTCTAAACAAAGTTCCCCATAAATAAAAAAACATTAGTTCCTTTGAGAAATGGAGAGGGAGAAAACCGAATGTCAAGTATCTTCGAGTGCGGGCATTCCTTGCTAAGGTACTTGTTCTGAATACAAAAGGATGAAATTGGGACCAAAAATGGTTGATGCCATTTTCTTGTGTTAGGTAGAGACAAGTTATTCCTATAAATTCTTTATTGTAAAATTTGATATCTAAGGCATTGAGATCAATAAAATTGTGGAATTATGTGATGCTACATTCTTTGAGGTTGTGTTTCCCATGAAATCTGGAGTGCGCATGAAGTATCTCAAGAGGATTCATTTACTACATGTTCCATTCCTGAACATGTGGAAAGGATGAAAAATATGGGGGGGGGGCGACTCAGAACATGCTATTTCTGAATTTGATGATTCTAAAGAAATGTTTGAATCAAGGAGAAGTAAACAACCTAGGACATCCAAAGATTTTGGAAGTGAGTTAATCACTTACAATGCTGAGGGTGATCCTATATCTTTCAAACAAGCTATGAGTTTTCCTGAATCTAAGTAATGGAAAGAAGTTGTTAGTGATGAAATCCAATCAATTTTCTCAAATGGAACTTCAGAATTAGTGGATTTGCCTCTCGGTAGTTCTATAGTTGGATGCAAATGGATCTTTAAGAAGAAACTTAATGCAGATGAGACAATCAATTAGTATAAGCGTAGGTTAGTTGCATAGGTTAAACACAAAGGGAAGGAGAAAATTATTGTGATACCTATTCTCCAATTCCCCTTATGACCACAATCTGAGTGCTTATAGAATAAGCTTCCATTTATAATCTTTGTACTCATCAGATGGATGTTAAGACTGTGTTCTTACATGGTGATATTTAGGAAGAGATATATATGGAACAACCTGAGGGATTTGTGGGTCGAGGGAATGAGTGAAAACTGTGTAAACTTGTTAAGTCATTATATGGATTGAAACAAGCCCCTAAGAAATGGCATGAAAAGTTTGATTTTGTGGTATCATCATTTGGCTTTGTTTCTAATGAATTTCATAAGTCTCTTAACTGTGAAATGGTCAATGATGGATTCATTTTGTTATGCTTATATGTCGATGATATTCGGCTTTTTGGTTCCTATATAAAAGTAGTAAATTAGACAAAGTCATTCTTGTATAGCAAGTTTGAGATGAGGAATATGAGTGTCACTGATGCGATTTTAGGGCTTAAAATTGTATGGTCTATTGAAAGTGTAACCCTCTCCATTCTCACTACATTGAGAAGATACTGGAGAGGTTTGAGTACACATCATGTAAACTTGTTAAGACTCCATATGATGCATATAAGGTCTTGTTCAAGAATGAGACTGGGGTTTTAGTGTCTCAATTATGATACTCTCATATTATCAGAAGTTTGATGTATCTTATGGACTACACACGTCTAGACTTTGTTTTTTTCATGAGAAAGTTAATAAGATACATTAGTTGTGTCAACAAGACCCATTGGGAAGCTCTTGATAGAGTTTGAGGTATACCAAGAGAATTGTTCTCTTGGGATGCATTATGGCAAATATTCTTCTATAGTTGAAGGATATATGGATTGCCATGAACTCTGGGAGAAATGGTGTCTGAGGATATGTATTCCTATTAGGAGGAGGTGTTGTTTCCTGGAGGTCTAAGAAATAGACCATATTATCTCAGTCTACTTTTGTGTGCTTTACATGAATGGATTGAAAGTTTAATGGCTACATGGACTTATGTTCAGTTTAGAAGCCTCTTCCTGCAATTTCAATTCACTGTGATACCACTACAACCATTGCTAAGATAAAGAGTTCCAAGTACAATAAAAAATAGCATAGACATATCCAAGTCAGACTCAAGTTTATAAGGGAATTAGTGTCAAATGAGGTCGTCATTGTAGACTATGTTAGTACCAAAGATAATATAGATGAACCTTTCACTAAAGGTCTTACCTTAGCCTTAGTGGGAAAATTCAGGTTGGGAATAGGAGTGAAACCCCATTAGATTTGCAAGCAGTAGAAACCCAACCCAAAAGAGTGGATATCCCACAAATTGGGTTCAATGTTGTACTAACAAGTTGTCGGGTGAATCAAATGACACTATGTTTTTTTATGTTTCTTGCATTTTTGTGTCTATCTCATGGGAAACCTATTAGTGTCAGGACTTCAAGTTAGTTAGATACTAGTCTTTGAATGGTGTCAAGTCTTAGTAAAGTATGTTAGTAGTAGATACTGGGAGACTCCAACTAAATGATTAATGTTGTGTAGGCCACAATAGGGGAATTGGGTGGTTCCCTGATATATATCATTTGGATTCACGGTCTTAATGCATCGGGTTTCTTTTCTGTCGTGTCTTTATTGTATTTTTACCAATCTATACTCTTTCACCCATGATTTAGGCTCAAGACTTTTGTTGACCTAGTTCCTACAGGGGTCACAATTGGATAACTGAGGTATATTCAAACTAAAAGGTATCTGTTGAAAGCACAATATGGAGAACTAAATGGTAGATCACACTACAAATAAGACTTTGTGGGGGATTGTTAGATATATGGCTTTAGCAGCCATGTATTTAACATGTGTTAAGCCCAATGTAGTGTAGCTAGTACATGGAGGAAACATAGTTTTATGTCTAGTGCAAATGAGGTAGAGTTTTATCCCACATTGCTCACTCCTAGAACTTTTGTGATCCTTATATGTAGAATCACATGTGACACTAATGTCCAAAGGGTCCTAGGGGAGATTATGGTCACCTCCTTGGTTGGTATGGTGACCACAACACGCATGCACGCATGCGCACCATGCCATGCCTTACCTCGCCTGGCCATGTCGGGTTGGGAACGATCTCAGGCGTGATATTTTGGCTTTTGGATTTTGGGTTCTTGGAATGTCTTTCATCTTCTAGCTTCTTTTTACACTAAGATACACCTACGTAAATTATCAATTTCATTAGTTATTTCTTTCCGAACTGAATGTTTTAATCCTAATTGAAAAGTGTCTACTTCGAGGATTTTTTCCATAAAATGTACAAGATTGGTCAAGTGCTAACATGTTAATGGCAATAGAATTAGGTAATGTTATCTATAAATATGTCTAGTCATTAGGGTTGAAGGAATATCTCTTAGCATATGAACGCATAGCCATCAGTAGTTCTGGACTGCCTTTTGTAAGGACCTTGACCCATGTTTTGGGCTAACCCTATTTTCTTTTCTTAATAAAGGTTCTTAGAACCTTAATATAATCCCTCAAGAAGTTTTGATATCATGTCAAAAACTTATGTTTCCAGTTTGGTCCCGTTTGGATGTTGTTTAAGCAATGTTTGCTTATTTTGGACCAAAGTGCAATTTACCCAAAGTAAGGGGTCATATTGCAATATGTCACATGTAGAGCATGACTAGAGTTCTCTATAATCATTGGAAAGAGAATGATGTTGTGGGGTGCATTAAGGAGGGCCTATGCTCCAAGTTTGAGCTTCATCGGATGATGCTTCTACTTTATGTGCTAGTTTTGGTGTAAATTGCAAAATACCCAAATTGAAGGTCCAATATGCAATTTATTAGATCTAGAGTCTCCTCCCTTCTATTTGGCATCATCTAGAATGTGGATGGAAGTTGGGGTGCCTTGTTTGGATGATATTTAAGGAGTGACATCTCTATATAGTTTTTATGCCTTATAAGTCACATGTGCTATCTTGTCCTTTAGTGTATCGGGTAGAGCTTGGAGTATGTATCGGTTTAGGGGGTGTGTCACCCATGAAGGGTGCCCAGATGCACGATACACTACCTAGAGTATATCACCAGTCCATGCATGTGGAGCTTGGGTGACAACAAATGGCGTTAAGATCATGAGCAAGTGGCATTTAAGTTTATGTGGTTATGACACCTTTCCTTTGCTACCTCTCTCTTCCTTGGTGTATATAACTCCCTTCCTCCTTACCCAAGTGATCCTTTTTGGCCACCTCTTTCCCCTTCATGTATGATACGAGATTGGGAGCTTTGGGAGCTTAAGGAAACCCCCATGGAGCTTGGGAAGTCGATTTCCTTACCCATGGAGATTTCTTGCTCAAGATCCGACCTTGGTGAGTCATGCTTCTTTACTAGCTTTTCCTTATGGTTTCTTCTTCACCTCCTTCCTCCCCTCTCGTCCATGTATGGAACCTTTATGAGAGTAGGCAAGGCCGTGGTTCTCTCCCTCTTTACTTCTTCTTGAGCTAAGCATAACCATGGCATCTTCTTCTTCATCATCTTTTGTTTGTGATGATGATGGAGCCTGGGATGGATGATATTCATGGTGAGAAATGTGGGTTTGATGCTTGGACTAGGAAGCTTGATGAATTTCATGGAGATCCTCTTAAGGTGGGTTACATAACTCTTAACCATCTCTACTATGTTCACTCTCCATATGTGCATACATTGATTCTTGTCTTTAAATCGATACCCTTCTTTATGATAGTTGTGTATGTGGAACTTGAGATCTATTCTAATGGAAGTGGTCACATTTTATTACTATCCTTATCTTGTTTTCCTTGTGCAAGTTGGTGAAGGGTGTCTTGAGGTTGAAGATGACACAACCAATATGGTGCTTACCCGATATAGGGCCTTACCCAATATAGAGTCTTGCCCGATAGGTTGTGCTTTGGTTGATGGATTGTGAGCAATACCCCTCTCTCACTTTGTTGTTGAGAGGTGAGCTTAGGATCCTTTTATCCAAATATGTATGATAGTGAGTCCTTGGGCAATAAACCTCTCTCACTTGGTTGTTGAGAGGTGAGCCTATGATCTATAGGGTTGGGTGACATGTTAGTTTGGCCGACGGGGTCTTCTTAATCCTAGGTTGGCTGATATACCCTCTTGGATACCTTGGGAGACATGAGTAGACATGCTTTGATGTTGAGTTTTGATCAACACCCCTCCTTCCTTGAGTGGTGAGGTGAGCTCTATCTCTTGGCCGATATGATGATGGGCGATATTATAGTTGGCCGATATGAAGCCCTAACCTTAGCTTGGATAATATAGTGTCTTGGACGATATGGATGCTCTAACCCTAGTTGCCTGACATGTTGTCATGGGAAATAGGATGCTTTGGTCGATAGGATAACTCTAACCCTAGTTTCCCAACATGGTATCTTGGGCGACATGGCATCTTGGGCGACATGGCATCTTGGGTGACATGGAGTCACTACTACAGAAACAATGTTCAACGTCACCTTTTGGGGCGTCGGTTTTTTAAAGAAACTAATGTTGATAAACATTACACTTCAGCATTTAAGGAAAACCGATGTCTATATTTGAAGACGAACCAGTCATGAGTATCGCTTTTTATTCAGCGTCAGCTGAAGAAAAGAAATCGACAACTAAAATAGCCCACAAAATCCAAAATTTCGAGCAAAAACAAAATTGCCCCCAAAGTGTCACATACAGCGTCGATGTTTTACCTAATAACTGACGCCTAAAGATGTCAAAAACTACGCGAAATTTTTACCATATGGGCGTCAGTTTTTGTGGGATAACCGATGCTGATACGGGTTCGTGCGCCTTCCCCACCAAAAATTTTAGGGTAAAGGATTATCCAATTGACGTTGGTTGTTATTTTCAGCCGACGCTTATTCTATTTAGCTGTCAGTTTTTAAGATAACCAAAGCCTTTTATTAACTTAATAGCCCCTGCGAGAAGCAGACTCTTCCCCTTTCTTCTGTTTCATCGCGAAAACAAACTCCTCCCAACGCCGCTGCCGCCACGCCTGCTTTCTGCTGCGTCGTCGCTGCCGCCGCCTGCTGCTGCTGCTGCTTCTCTGCTCGCCACCGCCGCCGCCTGTTGCTACTGCTGCTTCTCTACTCGTCGCTGCCTCCTACTCCTGTTGCTTCTCAACTCGCTGCCACCTCCTTCTCCTGTCTCTACTCAGCACCGCTGCTCTTCACACTTTCGTCGCTGCCAATAGGGACGAAGCTCGTCTCCACATTGCTAGCTGCTCGACAGGTAGGCCCTCCTCTTCTTCCTCCATGCCCCTCTTCTTCTTCCTTCTTCCTCCTTACCAACAGCAAGCACGGTCGTGTGGGTTGGGGCCGTGGATGTGTTGGCCAACCACGGTCGTGCTACCCAGCACGGTCGTGCTCAGCCAACACACCCACAACCGTGGCCAGCCCACACGACTGTTCTTGCTATTGGTAAGGAGGGAGAAGGAAGAAAAGAGGGTATATATTCAAATGAAATCAATTATGAATTTGTGTTGAAATCAATTATATGATGAAATCAATTATGTTCAAATTAATTATGTTTAATTATATGATGAAATCAATTATGTTCACTTATATGATGAAATCAATTATGTTCAAATCTTATGATGAAATCAATTTTGATGAAATCAATTGTGATGAAACCCTAACATCTACATGAATCTCTATGGCATGATGAAACCCTAACATCTACATACTCTATATGATACCTAAAATTGTGATGAAACCCTAACATCAATTGTGATGAAACCCTAACATCTACATATCTATCCAAGATGATGAGCATGCATGGACACTCGAAATGTTGAAATCAATGTTATAGAATATGATACCTAGATTAAATGATGTTACATGAAACCTAGGATATGAATGATGAAACTAGGATTTTAGGTATTGGAATGACAACATACATGTATTTGTTGGCCTAGAAACCCGTCCAAGATTTACTCATTAGGAGTAAATATTGGATAGTCCCCAGTTTGGGACTGTTCTTGAACACCTAATCTCACTTAGGATGTAAGTGTATAATGTGTATTGGGGTTTCAAGAAAATTTAGATAGCATTTCCCTGTTTGTTCTCTACTTGGAGAACACTGGGGAAATGCTGCCGAAATTTTCTTGAAAACCCAATACACATTATACACTTACTAGTGAGATTAGGTGTTCAAGGATGGGATAGGTGGTACATGTACATTTAATATATATAAGAATGACATCACATGTATTTGTTAACCCTAGACCCTAATCTTGTCCTAATATATTTTTGTTTTCTCTTTGATCATAGAATGGATAGATCATGGATGTCCATTCGCAATCCCTGCACCCCATAGATTATATCTGGTCTTGATCATTTTATTAGATTTGTCAAGGAACATAGGAAACAAACTGGAGATAGGTTATACTGTCCATGTTGGCATTGCGGTAACAACTTGAAAGTCAGCATATATGGTCAGTACACCCCAGAGTTTATATCAATGATCCTACAAATGATAAATGGTCGGTTGTTCTTCATGGTAAAAGACAGTTCATTGAAGATCCTATAGATGAAGAAGAGTACTATGATAAGTATGATGACTCCAGTCCATTCTCAGTTGGGTTGCCAACACCACCAAACATTGAAGCTGGGGATCACAATGACTTGTATGTTCACAGGGATCACAATGAAGGATTGTTAATTGATAAAAGATCACAATATTAGAGGCATGAATGTTTATATTTTTTATATGTTTTATTTTTCTGAATATGAACTTTACAAGTGGGCCACTCTTCTCCTACTGTAGAAGTGGTTGGGAGTAATCTTGTAGACCCACCACCTAGCATGTCCTCTGTAAGTATTTTATGACATAATAGCTAGTTTGTTCAAGATGATATGTTTGTGTATATATGCATATAACATTCTTTACGCAAATTTGTAGGGGTTGAATCCATGCTGATTAAAATGTCAAGAATATATCATTGTAGAGGCGTCGGCTTACCCACCCCTTAAAGGGTGCATGTTTCAGGGGTATCCAGTACCAGATGGTGTGGTACATGTGAGCTCGATACATGTATTCCCCGACTGGTCAGATCTTGCACTTCCTCATACACCCAGATGTTGAAACACTTGGTGAGGCAGTAGGCGGAGTGATATTGTGGCCCAAAGCAGATGTCCTCTATACTGATATTGTATGATAAATTTCCATTACTTTAATTTGTTAGTGTGTATATATGAGTCAATTGATCTAAAATTATATATACAGGTCAAAACGATGAGACCCGCTACATCTCATCCTCCACCTCCTCGACTACCAAGTTGGCTTCCAAGGGACCTAAACGCCTCGATAGGTCCTAATTGTAGGGGTGTGGAAGTATGGATCGGCGAACATGATACAAATTGCCCTATAATTGTTACTATTCCAGAGGATGCTGCAGGTAAATCAGACGACAACAGTCTATTTATACAAGTTTAGCATATGTATTAATGCATACATAATACAAGTTCTGCATACATACATATTAATGCATAGGTATTAATGCAGGTCAATCATATGAAAATAAGATATTTATACAAGATACTTTGGAATTGTTTAGTTATCAATGGCTGAACACATCTATGATAGAGTTGTGGATATGGTGAGATCTTGTTTATACATCCATATACCTTATTTTATATATGGTGATCTGGTTTCTTATATATTAGTTCATACATAATACATGTTTTGCAGCCACTTACACAAGATATGTAGAGATTTTGGGTTTTCCCATGTGGGTTTTTTAGTTCCATATTTGATTACTCTTGAAGATACAGATCCTTCTTCAATTACTTCATACTGCTGTGATGCTTTTGAATATTTTGGTAAAAATAAGAAGATGGTGATAATAGCTCCATTCAATGTCGAGTAAGTTTACTTTGCTTATAATTTGGACTTAAGAAAATTACATTTTTATTGTGGATTTTGAGTTATTAATTTTTAACTTTCTTACCTGTAGTGGTAGGCATTGGGAGTTACTAGTTATTGTCCACAACATGTTCACTGTCTATTATCTAGATCCTACGGGGAATGAATTGGAATTATATGGACATGCAATTAAAAGGCCATTATTCTCATGAGAAATATTTCATATTTTTATATATGTCAACATATGTTCCTACATTACTATTTAACTATGCAATTTAATGGGTTACATTAACATATGTAGGGCTTTACAAGAGTATAAAAAAGCTGGAGGAAAGGTCCCCAGGAAAAAGGATATGTCACTAATTTGGGAGAATGTGAAAGTAATTTCCTAACTCCAATGTATATATTATTTATGTGAACTGTGCTTATTTGTATTTTTGAATATTTTGTATGTTTCAATTTATAGTGTGCTACACAAGACAACGGCTGGGCATGCGCCTACTATGTGATGCTATTTATGGACCTAATCATCAAACATGTCGTAATGAAAATCGATAAGATAGAACATGTATTATACATAGTCTCATTAGAAAATATGAAATATATCAATCTTATTATATATTATTAATTATATATATACATCATTCTCTTTGTAGGTCTTTAAAACTACTGACTTCAGCACAGGTGGAAAGTGTTTCGATGTACATGCTCCCTATACAAGAGATGAATTAGATGATGTAAGAGAAGAATGGGCAAATGCCCTACAAAGAGTGGGAATTTTTAGATTTAATTTTATTGACAAATATGACAATGATGACAATGATGGATAAAGAACAACTTTGTTCTCATAATTATTTTTGTGTGAATTTGAATGAATTTTTATGAATTGTCATATGTGTGTGAAGATGATCAATACATAAATGTTTCTACATGTGTCTGAATGTGAGAAGAGATGAAATGAATAGAACTGCATGTTGCTACTAGTTTCAACATGTGTGTGATGATGAAAAAATAATATGAATTAAATGTGCTTATACATGTGTGTGAATCACATATATATAATATTGTCTGTCTTGTTAATTTTGCAGGTTTGTGGCCTGTTGTTGGCTGATATCAATGGATGTCGTAAACCTACAGTTCAGAACTAAACTGTAGGTTCTCATCCTGCTGACCAGCCATACAGAAGGTCTGCAAACTGATTAAAAAAAATCTTAACATAGGCGTCAGTTATTTGAACAAAACCGACACCAAAGAAATATGGTGATGGTTTTTGATAAAAAACCAACATCTATGTGGCCAGGAACCACGACCATGGTGGCAGGCAGGGGATGTGGCGTCAGTTATTAGTACAAATCCGATGTCGGTTCAGCTGATATGGCCAGGAAACACGGTCGTGCTGGGAAGCACGACCATGGTGGCAGGGGAGATGGCATTGGTTATCTTACAAAACCGACACCTATAGGTTGTTTGCTGGCGCGTTTTCCATGGTGGGAAGCATTGTGACGTCGGTTCTTTGAAGAACTGACGTCTGTAACAATTCTATAGTGTCAGTGTTCTTAAAAAACTGACGCCTATAGTCCCTTTGCTGGCGCGTTTTCGGTGGCGGGAAGCTTTTTGGCGTTAGTTGGGAACTGACGCCGAAGGGGTCCACCTTTAGCGGTGCCCACTTGTGTGTCGCTTGGAAACTAACACTAAAGCCCTTAATTAAATGATGCTAAAGGCATGTTCTATAGTAGTGAGTCTTGGGCGATAGGGTTTCCCTAACTATAGTTGACCAATAGGGGTGCTCTTGTTGTGATGATCTCTTGGGCGTCATGGTGTGTTTCCCAAGATAGTGCTACATGGATGACAAAGATGTGAGGTTGGGTGTTATGGATGGTCCCTTGATATGCTGCCTGACATCATCAAACCTAACCTGATATAAGTGTGTATGTATCTGATGACTGGGGCGACACTAACGATGAATGCTTGGCCGATACGGTCTGAGCCTGGATGGTAGTCTTGGCGCGATACAAGTTGAGAGTTTTGACGATATGGTGTCATGAGTAACACAAGGACTAGTGAGGCTTGGGTGAACGACGTAGGGCAGAGGTTGTTACACCTATATCTTGTTGATAGAGGTGAACATAGATGGGGCAAAAAGGAAGTCAATACTGGTAAGGATGACCTAGAGAGCACCTTGGTGGTTTTGGTGCTATAAGGTCCTTGGATGACATAGTTGTGAGGTTGCCTAACCCAATAGGAATTGAGATGTGTTGGTTGAACATGGAATCTGACATCCTTAGATCCATGAATTTTTTGATATCTTAGAAGGTAGTCTCTTGACAGTGATGGCCTAAGGTATGTCTCGGCAATATGGCCTTTGGAGGTGTTCTTGCATGATATGCCTAGAGGCATGGTGCTTAGGGTTGTTGGTGCCCGTTATCTCTTTTGATGAAGGATTGTTCTCTACCCGATATCCTTGGGTGAGGGTTTGTACCCTACCCGACACCCTTTAGTGAGGGTTCGTTGGTCATTTCTGGGTTTTGGTGAGGGTAGGCGACACCTCTATTGAAGGGTTGTGCCCTAACCCGATAAACCTAAAAGTTATCTTGACCCTTATATGATAGTATGTTATCTTTCTACCTTAAGCCCATATCCTTGATCATGATGATAAGACATGACTAATAGATTGTGAGCATTAGTATGGTGGTTACCTATGGTTGATGGTAGGTGAACCTTTGATAATGTTTGATGGTAGATCATGGTTGTATGATCCCTAAACATGAATCCTTAAGAATGGCGTGCATGATGACACAAGATATAAGGTATGTTGGATACCCATGGCATGGTAACAGTAATGTGTATTGTTTAATACACCATCTATAAAATTATGCTTCATGTGTTCATAATAATGGATGATTGTTCCAAACCTATAAACCTTAATCTTAATGACATGATATTTTCTTTAAAGATTTGTATGTGGTGATCCAGTTATCTCTTTTGCTATGCTCCCTAACCATGCATGTATTATGAATTGAATTCATAGCCAGGTAAGAGGTATGGTGATTATATGATCATGTGCTTTGTGTAGAACTTGGTATATGTGCAATATCTGAGTAATGATGATGTGCCTTGTTGATAAGATAACATGTATCACCATATGATGAGAAAGGTCTGGTGACCTGATAAAGGCTGAGTGCCTAATTGAGGTGTTATCCTCTAGTTGTGATATGAGAGATTGTTATCCCATGATTATGTATGATGATGAAGCCTTGAGACGCAGTGGCATTATGATATGAGGGATTGATATCCCATGATGATGAAGCCTTGAGAGGCAGTGGCATTATGTGATGAACTGAGGGATTGATATCCCATGGCAATATGATGATTGTTGAGGGCATTGAGAATAACAGTAACAGTGTGACATAAGATAATGAAATTTAATGTTGTTTATGTTTTATATATGGTTGTTTAATACAACTTGGTTGCCCCAACAATCCACTTAAAATGCATTAACTAAATATAGATGAACTTTCATGTAGTTTGCCCTGGACATAGATCAATCATCGTCAGGAGCTGGTGATGGTGAAAGGGGTTCTCCTGTAGGTTCACCTGCAGTGCATATTGTTGAATATGTGGGGTTTCTCCTAGATGAGAATAGGAGGATTAGAGTGCAACTGTGGTTCTAGACTCAATATGTGTATAAGAGCATGGAGAATAGGCCCATGGCTCAATGTGATAGATCATGGTGAACATGCCCATGGCTCAGTGTAATAGAGCATGAATGCGTTCATGGATCGGGAGCACAGTGAATAGGCCCATGGCTCAAGATATACTAGTGTCGTAACCTGTACCAAGGTGGGTTAGAGAAAGGGTATCCTGCGGAGCTGGCCCTGTGACTGAGGTCACTTAAGCAAGAGACTGTGGTCCTACTTTGGTTCTCGTGCATTGACCATGAGGGTAGAGGTCATGGATTCCTTCCCTTCCATTGACCTTATATGGCACCAGCTTTGGGTTTCGCAACCGAAGGTTGGATTTGAGCGATACGGCTCACTTCCACAGGGCATAATAATTTGTAATCAAGCCGTATAGTATCTTTGCTTACGGTAAATACAAAACATTGGATGAGGCCTTGTAATGTTCTTCTATGATCTTTGTATAAGTTTTTCATATACATGTTCTTCATATTCCTTCTTGCATAACTGGTTAGTTATTACCTGTTGCTTAAATTGATCTATTTGCTCAGTTATCTGTGGCAATAATAAAGTTGGTAGAGGGTTATGTTTCTCGCTGGGACTGTGTGTCTCACCCTGTTGGTTAAATAACATTTTTAGGTGGATGTGCTCGGCAAGATGAAGTTCATGTGGCTGAGATGATATGTAGAGGTATCGTACCTGGTGGAATAGATAGTGTCTAGCAGTAGAGTCCTATGTGTCGTCCTTGTACACTCAGGTCTTCGGGAGAGTTTTTCAATGTTTTTGATAAGATGATCGATATGTGTTTTTTGGCTTCTATACCTTGATGTAATAAATCAGCATGTGGAATAGTTATTTCATGTAACGAGATGATGGGAAATTATGTTGTAGCACCTTGAAAATATGTTATGAAAAGAAAGTGTTGGCTCAGATGCAACATGTATCATCTTATGGTGCTTGTTGTAAATTGGTTTTAATTTCTCATGATTTTTGGTAATCCGTTGGTTAGTATGTAATCATGTTTTATTCGAGTTGGGATGTTTCAAGTGGTTGGTATCAGATCTCTAGGTTTGCTGAGTCTACAGGGACACTAGGACTAGGATTAGGATGGTGTATAAGGTTGGACCGTGACATAAAATATGGTGCATACTACCTAATCTCAGTACTTGACACCCTGGCCAGGTATTCAAATATTGAAGACAAAAGTAAGTATGGAGCATTAGATTGTTTCCTCCATGATTACTCTGATCAAGTAGTCATTCTGGAGCAATATAAAGATCATAACAAATCAGGAAATGCGACGTTAATACCTTCATCATGTTATAAAAGAGGTAAGTTAATACACCATAACCCCTTAATACCTGGATGCTTGGTAATAAAAAGAGGAAGTAACGGTTATATGAAACCCAAATCCATATAAGAATGTGACGAGATAAGTTCTTGGAACCATAATCTCAAGAGATACATCAAGTAAAAGACAGATTAACCTATGATAACAAGGTGAGTTAAAGTATAAAACTTACACAAGATGAAGAAAATGCTTGAAAGCAAAAATAAGGTTGGAAGAAAGAGAAGAACAAGTGATGAGTAAATAAGATGGAACCTGAGATAATCTCAGACCAACCAATTAACGTAAGAAAAAATGGGAAAGTATAAAGTGTAAAATTCATGATAAGTAAAAGGGAACAAGGGAGATGATCCCTGTTCAATAAATAATATGTTAAGAGTAACACTCTTTTTCACAAAAAGAGAGTGGAAGCACGGTATAATCAATAAATAATCATGAATATGATGAAACGACAACAAGAGAAAAAGAGTAATAACATGTAATTGTCTTGATGATTCCTATGCTGATTGCAAGGAAACCAAGAAGAAGCAAGATAAAACCAAATGGAACAAAGTTTAATGATGCATAAATAGTTGAAAACTCATGTAAGGATCAAATAAAGTGATAATTTCCTCCCCCTTGATATGAAACCATAGATGTTGATGGGGTGATAGGAGGAGTTTGTTCCCTTGTGTTCCTTCCTTATGAGGGAATGGCAGTCAAGTCGACCTTGTGTCACTTGATATGTATGCTTTTGGAGCGATCTCTAGTTGGATACTTTGAAAAGTATCAGTTGACCTTGGACTTTAGTTCCAAGATGGAGATGCATGTGATAGATGATGATGGTAGGATCCTCCTGACACATTTTGATTTGGTGGCAACTGTAGATTATGGATGTGATATCATAAGTGATATGTTTTGGCGCAAGAGATGGATACCAAAGTAAGGAATCCAAGGATACAGGCAGGTGAGAACATGTCTTCTGGTAAGGGGGAATTAAGAGTCAAGATACTTGGATCGTGAAGGTATGGTGGTGAACCGTCTTGACAGATCATCCTTGACCTAGAACCCATAAGCTTGAAGCTTTTTTTGGAGTCTGGACCTATGTGGTGACCCTTGAGGCAGCAATTCAGCATCCCAGAGGAATGCTGATGAGGATAAGTGAGGACCGAATGGTTTGACCAGAAAGTAGAAGGCAATAGTTAGATCTCATGACATGAGTTGGATAGAATAGTGTGTGCTGGCAGGTTGTACAGAGTCACTCCTTTCCGCTTTGTCTTCTTCTTACCTCTTATCTGCCCTAGTTGATCCGGTATAGGGTGTACCCCCCTCCTTTTTTAATGCTTGTAGTATGTTTGGCAGATAATTCCTTCTTGTTAGTCAGGAGAGAGATAGCATGTTGTCGAGCACCTTGCTGAATGACCTGGTTGTGTTGGATGAAGTATATCCTTCTCGTATCCTTTCTTTTCCTAGACATGAAAGTCAAGCGAATCTCTTTCCACTTGACATATCGAGGATCGAGATAACCCTGGGAATGGATATCCTTAGAAAGGTGTGAAGTGGTCTCAGATGGAGAAGTTGGCTTTGGTTCGACCTAGATAAGTGCTTATAGTATTACTATCACCTGTTAGGGTTTTATGCTCTACATAAACATGCCATCGGAAGGTATGCACCCAAAGAAAAGAACCATGGTAAGATCGTCTTGGGAAATGTTCATCAAGTTAAGCCTGATTCCTTGGAATACTCCTAGCTAAGTCTCGAGTAAAGGAAGGTCTAGGCAGGATGTGCATCGGTTAGAGACAGATGAACCAGGTTTGTAATCCCTATCTAGACTAGTTGAGAATAATGCATACATGTTACAACCGTGTTGACACGTGTTGTGCCCTTGGGAACCAATATGAAGTTGTGGCAGCCTTGCATCCAAGATGATGTGGTGTATCTTGCTCTATTGTTCCTAATTGAGATGTTTAGTTCCTTGCTTACTCGATAGCTCCTTTATGTTACCTCTTAAGCAAGACATAGTGAAGTGTGTTATGAGTTTTGTTATGTGTATGCATGTGTTTATCTTATGACAATCCCTTCTGAGATAGATCTCCCTTAGATTAGAGACATCCTTTGTGGAAGGAGAAGGAGCAGTTGGAATGTATATAGCAGAAGCAGAGTGATACAAGTTATGTGAAGCTTAAGTGTTGAGCTTGTAAGATCATAGTAGCACAACAGAAGCGTAATAAGGAAGGCGATATATCAGTAAAGGAACTAATACCTAAGTGATACAAGTTGCATGTGATGTTCCAGTATATAAAGAGTGTTATCAGACAAAGGATGATGAGACGGAGGGTTGAGCCTGTGACCAGTACAGGAAACCATGTGTTGTCTCTTAAAGAAGAGCAAGTACATTGGTCATAGATCTATGACACCCAGGAGCTTTTGTGGAGTTGTATGATGCGATTTGTAACACCCGTCTTCTTTTTGTTCAGGATTTCGGGGATGAAATCCTTGTTAGGAGTTTATGACTTGTAAGCACCCTGACCCATGTTTTGGGCAAACCCTATTTTCTTTGCTTAATAAATATGATTAGAACCTTAATCTAATCCCTTAAGAAGTTTTGATATCATTTTACAAACTTATGTTTCCAGTTTGGTCCCGTTTGGATGTTGTTTGAGTAATGTTTGCTTGTTTTGGACCAAAGTGCAATTTACCCAAAGTAAGGGGTCATATTGCAATATGTCACATGTAGAGCATGCCTTTAGTGTTTTAACATCATTGGAAAGAGAATGATGTTGTGGGGCACCTTGAGGAGGGCTTATGCTCCAAGTTTGAGCTTGGTCGGATGATGCTTGTGCTTTATGTGCTAGTTTTTGTGTAAATTGCAAATTACCCAAATTGAAGGGCCAATATGCAATTTATCAGATCTAGAGTCTCCTCCCTTGTGTTTGGAATCATCTAGGATGTGGATTGAAGTTTGGGCACCTTGTTGGAATGATAGTTAAGGAGTGACATCTCTATATATTTTTTATGCCTTATATGTCACGTGTGCTATCTTGTCCTTTAGTGTATCAGGTAGAGCTTGGAGTATGTATCGGTTCAGAGGATGTGTCACCCATGAAGGGTTCCCAGCTTCATGATACACTACCTAGAGTGTATCACCAGGCCATGCATGTGGAGCTTGGGTGACAACAAGTGGCATTAAGATCATGAGCAAGTGGCATTTAAGTTTATGTGTTTATGACACCATTCCTTTGCTACCTCTCTCTTCCTTGGTGTATATGACTCCCTTCCTCCTTACCCAAGTGATCCTTTTTGGCCACCTATTTCCCCTTCCTGTATGAGATGAGCTTGGGAGCTTAAGGAAACCCCCACGGAGCTTGGGAGGCCGAGTTCCTTGCCCATGGAGATTTCTTACTCAAGATCCAACCTTGGTGAGTCATGCTTCTTTACTAGCTTTTCCTTGTAGTTTCCTCTTCACCACCTTCCTCCCCTCTTGGACATGGATGGAACCTTGATGATAGTAGCCAAGGTCATGGTTCTCTCCCTCTTTACTTCTTCTTGAGCCAAGCATAACCATTGGTTCTTCTTCTTCTTCTTCATGTTTTGTTTCTTGAGGTGATGATGATGGAGTCAAAGGAAGGTTTGGAGTCTGGGATGGATGATCTTCATGGTGAGGAACGTGGGTTTCATGCTTGGACCAGGAAGCTTGATGCCTTTCATGGAGATCCTCTTAAGGCAGGTTGCATAACTCTTAACCATCTCTATTATGTTCACTCTCCATATGTGCATACATTGATTCTTGTCTTTAAATCGATACCCTTCTCTATGATAGTTGTGTATGTGGAACTTGAGATCTATTCTAATGGAAATGGTCACGTTTTATTACTGTAATTATCTTGTTTTCCTTGTTCAAGTTGGTGAAGGGTGTCTTGAGGCTGAATATGACCCACCCATAATGGTACTTACCCGATATGGGGCATTACCCGATATAGAGTCTTGCCCGATAGGTTATGCTTTGGTTGATGGATTGTGAGCAATACCCCTCTCTCACTTTGCTGTTGAGAGATGAGATTAGGATCCTTTTATCCAAATATGTACGATAGTGGGTCCTTGGGCAATACCCCTCTCTCACTTGGTTGTTAAGAGGTGAGCCTATGCTCTATATGGTTGGGTGATATGTTAGTTTTTCCGATAGGGTCTCCTTAACTCTAGCTTGGCCGATATACCCTCTTGGATACCTTGGGCGACATGAGTAGACATGCCTTGATGTTGTGTTTTGATAAAAACCCCTCTTTCCTTGAGTTTTGAGGTGAGCTCTAGCTCTTGGCCGATATTATGATGGGCGATATGATAGTTGGCCGATATGAAGCCCTAACCTTACCTTGGACAATATAGTGTCTTGGACGATATGGATGCTCTAACCTTAGTTGCCTGACATGTTGTCTTGGGTAATAGGATGCTTTGGCTGATAGGATAACCCTAACCCTAGCTTCCCGACATGGCATCTTGGGAGACATGGCATCTTGGGTGACATGGAGACTTGGGCAATAGGGTTTCCCTAACTCTAGTTGACCGATAGGGGTGCTCTTGTTGTGATGATCTCTTGGGCGTCATGGTGTGTTGCCCAAGATAGTGTTCCATGGATGACAAAGTTGTGAGTTTGGGAATTATAGATGGTCCCTTATATGCTACCCGACATCATCAACCCTAACTCAATATAAGTGTATTTGTATCTGATAACTTGGGCGATACTAAGGATGAATGCTTTGTCGATACAGTTTGAGCCTGGATGGTAGGCTTGGGCGATACAAGTTGAGAGTTTGGACGATATGGTGTCATGAATAACATAAGGACTAGTGAGGCTTGGGTGAACCAAGTAGGGAAGAGGTTGTTACACCTATATCTTGTTGATAGAGGTGAACATAGATCGGGCAAGAAGGAAGTCAATCCTGGTAGGGATGACCTAGAGAGTACCTTGGTCGACACAGTTGTGAGGTTGCCTAACCCAAGAGGAAGTGAGATGTGTTGGTTGAAAATGGAATACAACATGCTTAGATTCATGAGTTTTTTGATATCTGAGAAGGTGGTCTCTTGACAGTGATGGCCTAAGGTATGTCTGGGTGATATGTCCTTTGGAGGTGTTCTTACATGATATGCCTAGAGGCATGGTTCTTAGGGTTGTTGGTACCCGTTATCCCTTTTGATGAAGGATTGTGCTCTACCCGATATCCTTGGGTGAGGGTTGGTACCCTACCCAAAACCCTTTAGTGAGGGTTCGTTGGTCATTTTTGGGTTTTGGTGAGGGTAAGTGACACCTCTATTGAAGGGTTGTGCCCTAACCCGATAAACCTAAAAGTTATCTTGACCCTTATATGATAGTATGTTATCTTGCTACCTTGAGCCCCTATCTTTGATCATGATGATAAGACATGACGAATAGATTGTGAACATTAGTATGGTGGTTACCTATGGTTGATGGTAGGTGAACCTTTGATAATGCTTGATGGTAGATCATGGTTGTATGATCCCTAAAGATGAATCCTTAAGAATAGCGTGCATGATGACACAAGATATAGGGTATGTTGGATACCCATGGTATGGTAACAGTAATGTGTATTATTTAATACACCATCTATAAAATTATGCTTCATGTGTTCATAATAATGGATGATTGTTCCAAACCTATAAACCTTAATCTTAATGACATGATATTTTCTTTAAAGATTTGTATGTGGTGATCCAGTTATCTCTTTTGCTATGCTCCCTAACCATGAAGGTATTATGAATTGAATTCATATCTAGGTAAGAGCTATGGTGATTAAATGATCATGTGATTTGTGTAGAACTTGGTATATATGGAATATCTGAGTAATGATGATGTGCCTTGTTGATAAGATAACATGTATCACCACATGATGAGAAAGGTCTGGTGACCTGATAAAGGATGAGTGCCTGATTGAGGTGTTATCCTCTAGTTGTGATATGAGAGATTTCTATCCCATGATGATGTATAATGATGAAGCCTTGAGAGGAAGTGGCATTATGATATGAGGGATTGATATCCCATGATGATGAAGCCTTGAGAGGCAGTAGCATTATGTGATGAACTGAGGGATTGATATCCCATGGCAATATGATGATTGTTGAGGGCATTGAGAATAACAGTAACAGTGTGACATAAGATAATGAAATTTAATGTTGTTTATGTTTTATATATGGTTGTTTAATACAACTTGGTTGCCCCAACAATCCACTTAAAATGCATTAACTAAATATAGATGAACTTTCATGTAGTTTTCCCTGGCCATAGATCCATCATTGTCAGGAGCTGGTGATGGTGAAAGGGGTTCTCCTGCAAGTTCACCTGTAGTGCATATTATTGAATATGTGGGGTTTCTCCCAGCCGAAAATAGGAGGATTAGAGTGCAACTGTAGTTGTGGACTCAAGATGTGTATTAGAGAATGGTGAATAGGCCCATGGCTCAGTGTGATAGAGCATGGTAAACAGGCCCATGGCTCAGTGTAATAGAGCATGAATGTGTTCATGGCTCGGGAGCACGGTGAATAGGCCCGTGGCTCAAGATATACTAGTGTTGTAACCTATACCAAGGTGGGATAGAGAAAGGGTAGTCTGCAGAGCTGGCCCTGTGACTGAGGTCACTTAAGAAAGAGATGACGGTCCTACTTTGGTTCTGGTGCACTGACCACGATTTGAGCGGTACGGCTCACTTCCACATGGCATAATAATTTGTAATCAAGACGTATAGTATCTTTTCTTAGGGAAAATACGAAACATTGGATGAGGCATTGTAATGTTCTTCTATGATCTTTGTATAAGTTTTTCATATACATGTTCTTCATATTCCTTCTTGCATAACTGGTTAGTTATTACCTGTTGTTTAAATTGATCTATCTGCTCAGTTATCTGTGACAATAATAAAGTCGGTAGAGGGTTATTTTTCTCATTGGGACTGTATGTCTCACCCCGCTAGTTAAATAACATTTTTAGGTGGACGTGCTTGGTGAGATGAAGATCATGTGGCTGAGATAATATGCAGAGGTATTGTACCTGGTGGAATAGATAGTGTCTAGCTGTAGAGTCCTATGTGTCGTCCTTGTACACTCAGGTCTTCGAAAGAGTTTTTTGATGTTTTTGATAAGATGATCGATATGTGGTTTTTGGCTTCTGTACTTTGATGTAATAAGTCAGCATGTGGAACCGTTATTTCATGTAACGAGATGATAATAAATTATTTTATAGCACCTTGAAAATATGTTATGAAAAGAAAGTTCCGGCTTAGATGCAACATGTCTCATCTTATGGTGCTTGTTGTAAATCCGTTCTAATTGCCCGTGATTTTTGGTAATCTGTTGGTTAGTATGTAATTGTGTTTTATTCGAGTTGGGATGTTTCACCTTTAGTGAACCCTAGCAAGATGTTCCTTATATGTCATCGTTCCCTGCTACTTAGGAGAGTCGTCCTCCTACAAGAAGCATCGTCTTCCTTCCTTTCCCTCCTGGCATGTTTTGTACCGGTGGTGGTACATGTGACTGCTGAGCTTCACTGGTGGTGCACTCTAATCATCATCCAGTTGGAGTGAGAGGGGAATCTATTGCAGGTTCATGACTGGGTCAACTAGAAGAACGACGCCAATCTAGGAGGATTGTAGGTCGTTGATTTCTTTAAGTAACATATTTGTTTTTCAATGAATGATTTGGTCTGATTTTCTAACTTCATTTGTACTTTCTCATGCATTGTTTGTTCTTATACTTCTTATATCGATCTGGCCTGAATGTGTTAGTTAAATTGCACCTTTTTTCATGTAATTAATGATGTAAACCTAATCCTTACAACAATAATTAGACTTGTTAGATTGATACAACTTATATTACATCTATAAAGTGAAATGTATGCGGTCAAATTTTTTTTTTAGAGCAAAAGGATCGATTCATTACTTGTTAGCCATACGGCATCTAAAATTGGGAAGAAAAATACAAACAGAACATACAAACATCAGGTTCAGTAACCCAAAGGCACTACAACTCATATTGGAATGAGAGAGAGACATTTCCGCATTGATTCTTCTTCCTTGAGGCTGTCTTAAGCAGCTTTTCCTGAAGAATTCCTTCAACCTGAGCATTGAGTAGTGGAAGAGGGGCTGGAACAAGACGGTGTTCTGCTCGTATATCAACTCAAACGAAGCCATATAACTGAGTAATAAGATCAATCCAAAGCAAAGATGAGATCTAGCTGTGGCTAGAGATCTCATCGCTCTCCCGAAGGGAGGTCGCAGCAAAGTGCGACAGATAAACGCTGACTAGCGGCGACAAAAGGCAGATAAACTGCCAGAACCACTGGCTAAACAAGCCAACAAAGACTGTAAAAACTAAGGCTGAAACGCTGGGGAAATCCAGAGCTCGGAAGCCTTCACGACGGAAGGGCTAGAAACCTTATTCAGAAAACGCAAACTACTGAAAGGGGGTGGGAGAGCTCGATACCACCAGATCTATGAGGAAGACCGAACCACCAACGCCACTCCACCTTCAATCCGGACAGAGGCCCGGTGGAGTAAACTGAGCTGAAGCCGCCCCTCCCAAACCGCCGCCTGACGCAACACGGGCCAAGATCAAAGTCAGGAGCCCGACCCCACTGCAACAGAAGAAGAGAGGGTGGAGGAGAGAAGACGGCCGCCCTCCTAAGACAGACACGATGGAGATCGAGCCGAGTCAAGGCCCTGGGGGAGTAGGGTGGCGTCCTCCGGCCACCGAAGCCCCCTCCCCCGAGCCCGAAGCCGCCCTCTGCGAGCCCTAGGTCGCCCTCCCTATCACCAGAGCGGAAGCCGCCGTCCGCTCACACAGAAACACAACTAGATAGATATGCGGTCAAATATATATCTAGTTGACACAACACTTGGTTTAGTTACATTCTAGTGTAAAAAGAATCATAAAACCATTCTGCTAAACTTGAGGCACAAACTAGTTCTGGCCAAATGTGGTGTGGGGTAGCACACATACATATGTGAACTTATGTATTATTCGATATGTCGTTCTATAATCCCTATGGGAAAAGGTCCATTTTCCATTTCATAAATAAAGGTTGGCCCCAACTTTGAAGTAGAAAATATGAGACTACAGATTCCCATGCTACATACCACTTACAACTTAACAACTACTATTAGTTTCAATGCATGGTCCAAATCTAATAATCCCACCTAAAATCTAATATTATAGTTTCACACTGGAAATAGTGTCAAATTATGTCATTTAAAAATGGTACCTTCAGCTTTGATTAACTACCTATGTTATTCGATATTATCCATGCAGGAACAAGATGAACAAGAACATGAACTTGTTGTTTTTATATGTCTAACAATAAAAACATAGTAGAAGTCTTGGAAGTGATTTTTAGGGTTAATACAATAATATTTAGGCTTGCATGTCTTATACATTTATGGAATTTAGGGTATAATTTAATTATCTTATTATAGACTGACATGTATAAACTATGCATAAAAATGTTATTGTGCGCCATGAGTAGTATAGGGCTATTAGGCCCGAATGTTGCATTCAAAGAAACGTTATCTAGAAACTACTACTAACTATAACCTAATCATCTAGGCCTAGAAAATGTGGTTGGTTTGGTTGTTTAATAACTAAGAGAAATAATTTAAATCTAGATTCATCAGGAATTGATAGATTCCTTTGGATTATAGTTTCACCATGGTACGCAATGTATTTAATTCAATTTTATTAATAATTATCTACCCTTATCCTAGACTAATGACTTGTAGAAAGTGTTACCCACTCCCATAGCGTGATACACTACCTACACTAAGAGAAGTTAACCTCTATAGAAGTTCATGAATTAGTTAGGCACATTAATGATAACTCTAGATTATTCATTCAAAGTTGTAAGCCCTCTCCCGAGGTATGGTATTAGTTGTGTAAATTTATAACCTTTCCAACCCGTAATCCTTCTTTGGAAGAAATTACCGATCTAACACATTCATTGTGGTGGTCAAGTACAAGAAATTTGGTATACAATCATAGATTTACATCCACAATTAAAGAAAATATATGCTATTGATTCATGAAAGTCAAATACAATGTAAGACTATACTACTCCTAGGTCCTAAGGAATAGGGATTAGTCCGACATGATTTCTACCATGGAATACAAAGAGGAAGAGGGAGAAAACAAGAGATTCATTAGTAAAACCAATGAAAAGCCTTGGAGAAGTGGTCCTGGCGATCCCCTCTACTAGGAACCTCGATCCACAATTTCCTGGCTACAGATTTGCATCACAGAAGTACACAGAGCATGTAGTATGTGTCTATCTCCTTCATCTCCTCCTCTCTCAGCATAGTTCTCCATTGTAATGAGATGGAATGTGATCACTTTTCTTGACTGAACTCTCCTAAAGTCATAAGTGAGGCTTTGTCCATCATTAAGTCATAGCCGTCAGATCTGTAATGATCTTTAATCATCACTGATCGTACAAAGTTGGTACCACCGACAGGTCATGATATTTAATCTTCACAGATCGCACAAAGTTGGTTCCACCGATAGGTTGTTGGTGGCACCAAGTTATTGGCTGACTCTAAATCCTTGATAAGTGTCGATACTATCGATGAGTTTGTCAGTAGCACTGAGTTGCTTTATGTGAGTTCTGACTTGTTCTATGTACAAAAGTTTGTACCACCAACTAGTGTGTTGGTGGCACTAAAACAATTAATTCCTCTACTGATGCTCTTTGCAAATAAGTCAGTGGCACAGACTCATCACTTTGGTAGCATCAACGTCATGTCTATAGCACTAAGTGCTATCTTGGTAGCACCGATATTTCTAAAATTCCCAATTGAATTTTGCCTAATGTTGATACCATTGATTGGCATGTCAGTGGCATCGAGTTGTCATGTAAGTTCTTGAATTGCCTGGAACATTAAAAACCAATGTAAGTTTCAATAAAAATGGACAATTTAACAAAATTCAATAAAAATACTTAATAATTAATAGAAAAGTGTTTCACATACTAATAATGATACCTAAGGCATAAGTAATGTCAAAATGAAAAATTATGTAGTAAATACATAGAAAATAGCTTGTGAAAAGTAACTAAAACTTGGTGCATCAAAATCTCCTAAGCTTGAATGTTTCTCAACCTCGAGCAACACTATCTTAGGATTTGCTTAAGATAAGTTAGCAAGAGGACAAATATTATGAATTACATTTCTCAATTACCCCCACATGATGGATCCAAACCGGACACTACCCACCATTAAACAAATAACTACTAAGAAATGACCAAAAAATTTCATCAAATATGCCCACCCTTATATCAATGAAACATTATCAATAGAGCAGTTAGCATCATAGTAATAGGACATCTGATTGATGCACCATATGAATACTTATCTACATTGCTCCGATCTACCTACCAAACTATGTTGGAATCAATTCCTCGTGTAGAAATAAAAGAACTTGGGGTCGTTCCAAGCATCAACGACGCAATCGAGCTATATTGCGATACCAATGGATCTATAGCACAGGCTAAGGAACACAGATCGCTTCATTGCTCAAAGCATATATGAAGGTGGTATCATATCATATGAGAGATAGTACAATGAGGAGATGTAAAGATTTGCAGAGTACCAACTAAGAATAGCATTGTTGATCCCTTGACAAAAGCACTTTCACAGCAGAAGCATGATGGTCATGTTAGATCAGAATAAGATTTGTGGGTGAATGGCTCTAAGTTAAAGTGGGAGTCTATTGGTATTACACCCAAAGAGCCAATCATATGATGATTTTAATGGAATAACTTATAAATACTTTGATTATTAATAAAGGAAAGCTTCCAATTTATTTTGTTCGTTTAGGTTTGAGATAATGAAATAAAATAATAAATGTCTAGAGAATGATATTACTCAATGATGTATGCCTTCAGGTTTAGGACCTAAACGATGAGATCATACGGATGTTAAGAGTATACACATTCTCATAATTTCCCTGATCGGTTGTTATTGTGGAAGGTAAATAGACAACAATAACACATAAGATTAGAGTGTGAGTTGGTTGATGACAAAATCTCATTAGTCATGATATGGAAATATCAAACCAAGAATACAGATACATGTTAGAAAACAATGTATTAGATAGACCCACCATGAGAGTGACACATGGGTTCCATCATCATGGAAGTCATAGTCAACTATGACAATGATGGTGGTGGTTGTGGTTCTTAGACTTGAAATCATTGCTCTCATCACATGTTGTTGGGTATAATTTGACATCATCAAATGCTGTCCTGAAACATCGATTGTTATAAAGGTGATGATTGGGTGACTTTGACACATGGGGATAGATTGTGAATGATAGAGATGGGATTTTTCCTTCCTAAGGGAGTATGATATCCAAGACCTATTGATTAGCAAGATTGAGAATAGCATGGCCATGCAAATGTGAGTCAATGTGTGATATTGAGCTTACATATATCTTAGATAGTCTTCTCTGGTTCAAGAAACAAGATTGAATAATAATGTGGATGACTTCTCCATGCCTCTAGTTCAATATGAATACCAATGAAAAAGGATGATACAAACTTTGTAACACTATGCACAAATTGTAGGTTGAATTTATTCTCCAAATTTCCATTTACTTGGGTAGCAATGATGTGTCACTAGGCACTTCTCTTTTCTTGTCATGTCATAAGTTGTTATGGACATTCACTTCGAATGAAATATGGGACCTATAGGGTCACACACATAGGAACTCATCCAGAAGAGGAGTTTGATCTTGAATGATGATTTAATTAATACCAAAGTGTTTAGGTACACAATTCACACAACAAATCAATTGACTAGACTACCAGATGTTCTGTTCAAGTATTGAGTCTGTTATTTGAAATGTCAGGTTGATTAAAACTGAATTGGCTAAGTTCTTCCTAAATTGGGAAGCAAGATGACCATTTCTCTTAAGCGATATGACTGTGTCGTGGTCGAGATGACTATTTCACTTTTGCAAGACGATCATCTCATGGTCGTGAGATGAACATCTCACTAAATCGAGATGACCGGTTTGTGGAGGAATTCAAATACATCAAGGATTAGTGCTGACATAATGTTGGGTATTAATTGGATCCGAATTCACAATTCAAGTGTGATTGGGAAACATCTTGAAACAACCATCTCATAAGCAAGATGACCGTGTTGATTATGAGATGACCATTTCAGAACACACAAGTTGCACAAATTCAAGATCATATGGTCTTTTCCACTCCCGCATAGACTGGGAACCCTGACCATAACCCCACCTATAATTAGAGGGGTATTGGGGGCTTCCTAGAGCACCACACAGATGATTGAGAATCAGTTGCTCTGACAAATGTTGTCCTCATTGTTTTTGGTATCCACGAGAGCCCAGACAAGTCCTACCTGACTAGGGAGGGATAGATAAGGGAGAGAAACAACTAAGGATCATTGTTGTGGGAGAGCAGGTTGGTGACTAGTATGACAAAGGGAGGGACAACTCATTCATGTCCGTTCTAGCACGATGACGTGAGTTATAGTTAGTCTATGTGGACTTCCCTAGAGGCGAGGTGGCTTTTTTCGGTCACTAAGGAGGACAACGTCAACCAACAGTCTGTGATGAGTGGAGTTATTGCAGACAATGACGTTCAAGTTTGTTGTCCCTAGAGGAGTAGTCAGTCGAGTCCTAGTGCAACTAGGAGGTGCACATGCACCATCCAAGATAGAGTGTGCATCTACATCGATGACGATTATCGCTGGACTTTCTCCAGGACCAGGTATATCTTCGTGAAACCATCCTTTCCATTGCATAGTTATTGACACAATCTGCTGATTAATGGGAAATATGCTAGTAATTGTTTTTTTGCACTACTTATCTGATGTCGTATTTTCCTAGAGTGGTATCAGAGCCACATAAATTAATTATGTTTTAGAATAATCGATATGATCATATTTTTAGTTTTACTGAGTTTAATTATTTCATGTGATGTGAGTATTTAAACTGGTTGATGTGCACATCCATTTAATCATTAGATAAGAACACACACACACACACAGATATATATATATATTATATATATATATATATATATATATATATATATATATACAATTTACATGTGTCGCCCTAAAAGAGAGTTTTACTGGTGGATGTGTAGCATGGTTATGGCCAATAACCCCTATTATTTGTACATGGTTGTGTGGTTGGTGTATCCTATTTATCTCGATCTACGACCCGAGCCTCTCTCTTATTTTCCCAATGTAAAAGTATTATTCTCTTCTACCTTTTCTCCCCTGTAATGTAACTCGAGGTTCTCCTATTCTGATGAAGAAGAAAGAAGCTATCTGACCTCATTAAGGTATTGAGCCGACTGGATGGAGGGTCCAAGATGACCGGTTGGTGGGGCTGAGACGACCGTATGGCAAGGCCAAGATGACCGACTGGCAAGCCGACCAGGAGCCCAAAGGACCGGACAAGATGACCATTTTGAGGATCCAAATGATGAGCTATAGGACGACCAACCAGTCATATGGAGGATCCTGATGACTGACTAGAGGTGACCAACCGACCGACCAAGAGTTGAGCCAGTCAGTTCAAAGGTTGAACTAGTCAACCCAGATTGGCAGGCACATATCTTCCTCAACAATAAATTTTTTCATGTGACGTGGACCTAGATTGTGGTAATTCCTTGTGGCTCCAAGGAATTAAATTAGGATGGCCATAACCATCGCTTTTGTTTATTTCATGTTTTCATTATGGGTTATAGCATGTATATGATATGTGTACTATAAATGTGGTGATTGGTTAATGTATATGTATTATAAAAATCCCACAATTAAAATATTAAGTCTTGGATGCTTTCCATAATCATCACAAATGGAAATCTTGATCGACTAAGCGTGGGAATGCCCTATCATGGTGCGTCATCTATATCATGGAAGTGTCATGGTAGATATGTGGGTCTACACTAGCAGGGTGCATAGTCTATCGTGTTGGCTTATCATTCAGGCTTAACTAGGTGACCTTAATTGGATTAAGTACCTAGAAGCATGCATATGATTCTGACAAGGAGTTGCACATTTTATCTATCCAAGAGTTGCATGTGATGCAATTGACAAAAGTTTCCTACCTGATAGAATCAAGTTGTGGGTGACAGCCCTAGCTAGCTAATGATTTGTATGAAATTAGGATCTTAGTCCACTATAATATTGAACGTTGCAATATTTCGAATTGATATTGAGGGCTATCAATTTGAATACAGTAGTGGGAGAAATAGTTAATTGAAGACCTAATTAATACCGAATTTTCAAATCAAATCAAATTTTTTTTTTTGAAAAATGCAAATTTTCTCTTGTAGAATCAAATGAAAAACATTCAATATTTACAATCAGATGAATTAAATGAGATTTACTTCCATAATTGGCGTAGGACCTTGAGAAGTATTATGCATGTTCCTGAAACACCAGTGCCATTATCCACTCCAAATTTTCCTAAGAGAGACATGGATGCTTATTTGAAGCATGCCAATGATGTTGTGAACATCAAAAACCTTATGTTGGTATGTATGAACTATGAGTTGCATAAACAATATGACAAGCATTAAAGGTATAATGTCTCTAAGGTGTTATTTGTGTGCAAATTGATAGAGGGAGATCCCATAGAACGTCATGTGCTCAATATGATTGAGCATATGAAGCATCTTGAAAGACTGGGACTTGCTTTAGGTCAAGAGTTGGCCACGGATATGATTTTACAATCATTTCCTAAATCATATAGCCAGTTCATCGAGTGTTATCACTTCAGTAACATGGCTAGACCACTGTCAGAGTTGCTTGACATCTTGATAAGTGTCGAAGGAAAAATGAAGATGGACAAATCCATGATGATGATCAGTGGAGTTGAGTCTAAGGATAAGAGCGAGGCTAAGAAGCATTTTGTGGCTAAGCTAAGATCCAAATCTTCTACACTTAGAATAAGGATAAGGATAAGGGAACCTAAGAAGATGAAGAAAGGGATTGAGATCTCTACTTCTAGTGTATTTGTTATTGAGGTTAACTTTACTACTTCTTCATCATGGGTAATAAATATCAGATGTGGATAAAATATTTGCTCAAATGTTAAGGATTTGAAAAGAAGTAGACCATTAGAGAAAGGTGAGGTAGAAGTGGGAGTTGCAAATGGAGTAAGAGTTGCAGCCAGTGCAATTGGAACCTATGAGTTAACTCTACCAAGTGGGCTAGTCATAGAGTTAGAGAACTGCTATTACATACCTACCATTAATAGGAACATCACATATGTATCTTATTTGGACATGAACATAATCTAATTTCTTATAAAGAATGGAAGATGTTCTATTCATAAAGATGGGATCTTTTATGGCAGTGTCCCAATGTCTTATAGTCATACTTGGTAGATCTAGAGACAAGCATATATAATGTAAATACCAAAAGATAAAACTCAATGACTCAAATGAAACATACCTTTGGCATTGCCGTCTAGGGAACATAAAAGAGAAATGCATATCCAGACTCAATAAAGATGGTTATCTGGAGTCTTTTGATTTTGAATCAATAGAGACATGTGAATCTTGTTTGTTGGGCAAGATTACCAAGACTCCACTCACCAGTAGAAGTGAGAGAGCTAGTGATATATTAGGAATCATACATAGTGATGTATGTGGGCCTTTTAGAATGAATGCTATAGGTGGTTATCAATATTTCATTACCTTCATTGATGATTTCAGTAGGTATGCCTATGTTTACCTAATCAAACATAATCCAAAAACTCTTGAAAAAATTAGAGAGTTTATGAATGAAGTATAGAACCAACTTAGTAAAAGTATTAAGGTACTTTGATCAGATCAAGGTGGAGAATACTTAAGCTAAGATTTTGAGGAGCTTCTGAGAGCCCGTGATACAACATAATGGTGTGTTAGAAAGAAGGAATCGCACATTACTGGATATGGTGTGATCTATGATAAGTTGTGATGATCTCCCGACTCCTTCTGGGGGTATTCTCTTGAAACCGTTGCATTTACACTAAACTGAGTACCATCTAAGATGGTTCAAAAATACCATATGATATATGGCATGGGAAATGATCCGATGTGTATTTTATGAAGATTTGGTGATGCAAAGCTTATGTTAGGAAAATGTTTCCTGAAAAGCTTGGCCCTAAGTCTAAAAAATATCAGTTTGTTGGATATCCCAAAGAGACAAGGGGATACTACTTATACAACCCAATTGACAACAAAACAATTGTTGTTAGAAATGTTGTATTTCTTGAAAAGGAATTAATTTCCAAAGGAAACAGTGGGAGGAAAGTAGAATTCAAAGAGGTTCAAGACAAACAATAGAACATTGAACCTGAGGAGGTACATGAGGAACAAGGAGACTCACACAATTTTGTGTAATCTCAAGTCCCTCAAGTAACACAGGAACCTCATAGATCTAATAGGGCACGCCTTGAACCTAAGAGATATGTTTATATTATGACTCAGGAAGGCAGTGAATTGGGCATATATCATGAGAAAATTAATCATAAAGATGTTGTTGAGGGACCAGAGTTTGAGAAATGGCTTGAGGCCATGAGATCTGAGATGTAATCCATATATACCAACAAAGTATGGACTTTGGTGGATCCACATGAAGGGGTAAAACCCATAGGGTGCAAGTGGGTCTTCAAGAAGAAGACCTACATGGATGGTAAAGTACAAACCTATAAGGACAAATTGGTTGCAATTGATTTTAGACAAGTTTAGGGTGTTGACTATGATGAAACCTTTTCTCCAGTGGATATGGTTAAGTCCATTAGGATCATTCTTGCTATTACATCTTATAACAACTATGAGATTTGGCAAATGGATGTTAAAACCACATTCTTTAATGGAAATCTTGTTGAGGATTTGTATATGCCACAACCTAAGGGTTTTATAAGTCCAAAGTTTGCAAATAAAGTTTGTAAGCTAGAAAGGTCTATCTATGGATTGAAGAAAGAATCTCGGATTTGGAATCTTCATTTTGATGAAACAGTCAAAGAGTTTGGTTTTGTTTAAAATGAAGATGAACTTTGTGTATACAAGAAGGTTAGTGGGAGTATCGTAGTATTCCTCATATTGTATGTAGATGACATACAATTGATGGGGAATGACATCCCTACTTTATAAAAGGTAAAGACATGGCTAGGAAATCCATTCTCTATGAAAGACTTGGGAGAAGCATCCTACATCTTTTGGATAAAAATCTATACAGATATATCAAAACTACTTATTGGCTAAGTTGAAGCACATATATTCACAAAGTGTTGAAGTAGTTCATCATGGAAAGCTCAAAGGGAGGAAACCTACTAGCATTGCATGGAGTGACTATCTCTAAGAGTCAATGTCCTAGTTCTTGTGAAGAAAGGGAGTTCATGAGTGAGATTCCATATGCTTCAGCAATTGGATCTATCATGTATAAGATGTTGAGCACCTGTCTAGACATCTCGTATGCCTTGAGCATTATAAGAAAATATCACTCAGATCCCAGCGATGCTCAATGGATAGTTGTGAAGAACATCCTCAAGTAATTGAGAAGGACTAAGGATCAATTCTTGGTCTGTGGCAGAGAGGAAGAGTTGGTGGTAAGAGGTTACACTGATGCAAGCTTCCAGACTGACAAAGATGATTACAAATCACAACCAAGATTTGTGTTTTACCTAAACAACAGAGTTTAAGCTGGAGGAGTTCCAAGCAAGAGACAGTTGCTAATTCTACAACATAGGTCGAGTATATTGATGCATCGAATGAAACAAAGGAGGTTGTATGGATCAATAAGTTCATTACATAACTTGGGGTCATTCCAAGCATCAACGATGCAATTGAGCTATATTGTGATAACAATTGAGCTATTGCATAAGATAAGGAACCCAGATCCCATCAGCGGTCAAATCATATACAAAGGTGGTATCATCTCATACAAGAGATCATATAGCGAGGAGATGTAAATATTTGCAGAGTACCAACTAAGAACCACATTGATGATCCCTTAACAAAGGTGCTTTCATAGCATAAGAATGATGGTCATGTTAGGTCACTCAAAATAAGATCTGTGGGTGATTAGCTCTAAGTGCTAGTGGGATCTGTTGGTATGTATGCCAAGAGAGACAATCATATGACGATTGTAATGTCATAACATGTAAATGATTTGATTATTAATAAATAAAGCTTCAAATTTCTTTTATTTTTTTATTTTTGAGATAATGAAATAACATAACAAATGTCTAGATAATATATAATATTACTCAATGACATATGCCTTTAGGTTGAGGACACAAATGATGAGATCATACAGATGTTAAGAGTATATACATTCTCATTATGTCCCTAATTGGTTTTTATTGTGGAAGGTAAATAGATAACAATAACAAATAAGATCAGAGTGAGTTGGTTGATGACAGAATCTCATTAGTCATGATATGTAGATATCAAACTAAGCACATAGATACATGTTAGAGAATAGTGTATCAAATAGGCACCCCGTACGTGACACATGGATGCCATCATCATGGAATTCATAGTTAGGTCTCACAGTGATGGTGGTGGTTGTGGTTCTTAGACCTAAAATCATTACAGTCATGACATTTCATTGGGTACACTTTGACATCATCAAACGCAGTCATGAAACATGGGTTTTTATAAAAGTGATGATTGGGTGACTTTGACACATGGGGATAGACTATGAATGATAGAGATGGGATTTGTCCCTCCTAAGGGAGTATGATATCCAAGGCCTCTTGATTAGTGAGATTGAGAATAGCGTGGCCAAATACATGTAAGTCAATATGTGATATTGAGCTTACATATGTCTCAGACAGTCTACTTTGGTTCAAGAAACAAGATTGAATAATAATGGGGATGACTGCTCCATGCCTCTAGTTCAATCTAGATATCAGTGACAAAGGAACGATACAAACACTATAACACCATGCATAGATTGTAGGTTGAAGTTGTTCTCCAACTTTTGGTTTACTTGGGTAGAAATGATGTGTGACTAGGCACCGCTCATTGCTTATGATGTCATAAGTTGTTATGGACATTAACTGCCAACATAATATGGGACCTATAGGGTCACACACATAGTAACTCATCTAGAAGAGGAGTTTGATCTTGTTACTAAAGTTTTAAGGTGCACAATTCATGCAAAAAATCAGTTGACTAGATTGCTAGACGTTCAGTTGAAGTGTTGAGATTGTCGTTTGAAGTGTCAGGTTGATTAAAATTGATTTGGTTGAGTTCTTCCTGAACTTGGAAGTGAGGCAATTGTTTCTCTTATGCAAGATGACCGTCTTGTGGTCGAGATGAGCATTACACTTTTATGAGATGACTGTCTCATGGTCATGAGACTACCATCTCATGAGAGCAAGATGACCGGTTCATGAAAAAATTCAAATACATCAAGGATTAGTCTTGACATCATGTTGAGCATTAATTGGATTCAAATTGGAAATTCATGTGTGATTGGGAAACATCATGAAACAACCATTTTTCTTAGTGAAATGACCATCTCATACACAATACAAATGTCTCAATTATGAGACGACCGTTTTGGCACACACATGTTACAAAATTTCTAGAATTGTTGTGAAAATTTGAGATCTTATGGTCTTTTCCACTACCACATAGACTGGGAACCCTAACCCTAACCCCTCCTATAAATAGATAGGTCCTCAAGGCTTCCCAGAGTACAACATAGACAATTGAGAATCAGTTTCTCTAACAAATGTTGTCCTCTCTGGTTGTGGTAACCACGAGAGTCCAGGCAAGTCCTACCCGAGTAGGGAGGGAAAGCCAAGGGAGAGAAACAACTAAGGATCATTGTTATGGAAGAGTAGGTTGGCGACTAGTATGCCAATGGGAGGGACAACTCCTTCCTATACATTCTAGTAGGATGACAGGAGTTCTAGTTGGTCCATGTGGACTTCTCTAGAGGCAAAGTGGATTTTCTCCATCGCTAAGGAGGATGAGGTCAGCCAGCAGTCTGTGAAGAGAAAAGTTGTTGGAGACGACGAATTTTGAGTTTGATGTCCCTAGAGGAGCAGTCAAATGAGTCTAGGTGCAATTAGGAGTTGTACAAACACCATCTAAGAAGGAGTGTGCATCTAGATCAATGAGGATTATCGCTGGACTTGCTCCAGGACCAAGTATTTATTCATTAAACCATCCTTTCCATTGCATAGGTTTTGACGTGATCCGCTTGTAAATGGGAAATATGTCAGTAAAATGTTTGTGTCTGCTACCTATATGATGTCATATTTTCCTACATGTTGTTGATCATGTATTGAATGAGGTGCATGCATGAGCATAATGCACTAGCATTATGCATCCTTCTTGTCTTCTTTATAGGCTATGGGAAAATGGAACCTTTGGCTCATACACCTAATTTGGATCTGTCATGTGATAATCTAGTGACTCCTCTATAACATGCTCTTGTTCCTTGAGAAAAGAGACAAAATTTACTTCTTGACATCAATGATTTGTCTCTGAGTTCCCAAGAAACCCCTTCTGAATGGGCTTCTTTATGAATATCATCTCCACTTCTAGCTAAGAAATATAAGTTTCAATGTTGTGGATATATGACACTTGATTTTTCTACTCCCTCTTCGTCTGATCTAAGATGGCCTCATTCTGACTCACCAGCCTATCCAACATTCCTACCATTTAGTCTATCTTATTGGGTCCCTTGTCCAACTGATACTTCTATGACATGTTAACCTACTGGAATTTAGCCTATTCTTCCTATGAAGGGCCCTGTAGGAAAGTTTTGGGATCTTTTCATGAGAACTTGGGATCCATTCTCCTTGCAAAATCATTTTCGCCCCTATTTATCTACTATATGACATACATGCATTCATACTATTCAACTCCAAATGACGTTCCATATTTCTGATCAAGTCTCCTTGTAAGGTCATCCATCTTTTTCTTCAAGGTTGTGATCTCCCTTGATTCCACAACACTTTTAACAGTTTTTGGTGAGTCATGCTCTCTACCCAATATTATATCTTGGCCATGTTCTTTAGTGTCCTGTGACACCTTGTGGATTTAGTATTAAGAAAGAAACTTGCTCTTGCATTATCAAGACTAGTCCTCTCCTCCTTGTGTAGCCCATTATAAAATGTCTTCCCATGACCATAAAGATCAATCCCATGATGAGGGACCTTCAGGATCATATTCTAATATCTTTTCCAGGCTTCTAAATAGGACTCCTCAGCATATTGTTTGAAGTAATAGATTCTCCCAACCAAGTCATATGCCTTCTATGGAGGAAATTACCTTTCAACGAATGCATATATCATCTCAGCCCAAGTCTCTATGGATTTTAAGGTAAGACTAAGACACTATGATTTTGCCTTGTTGGCTATGAGTAAGAGAATAGCTTCAAGTATATCATTATAGTTGGGACCCTGTCAATTTTCACATGTCACAACTTTCCGCAAAGTTGTTAATGTGCACCATTGGATTATCCATACTATGGCCATGGAATGAATGAGATTTAATTAGTGCCACCGGTCCATGATCTATTTTGTATCTATCCATGTTGACTTCCTTCTGTTTGATTGACCCAAGTTGTGTTGTGGCTAAGGATGCCTTTGTTTTCTCCCATACATTCTACTCAGGGTCTTCTTCAAGGTGGTCATTACCATTATGCGACATGATTGTCGCCTCTTCTTGCTTAACCTGTGGTGGTGGGGCTTGAATGAGCTTCTCAGCAGAAGCCCCAAACTTTCTTGCTTTATGAAATATCTCCTCCTGGCTTGTACCTGTAGGAGTGGATTTTACATAGTCTATGGTTCTGGTATGGACCATACAGTAGTACCTGAAAATGTTATGAAATTATGAGATAATGATACTAGTGAATTGTTGCAAGAAAAAGATTTTCAACTATGCATAATTAAAAAAAAGACTTCAAAAATAATTAAAAGAAAAAGAAATGGTTTAGAGTGGCTACTTACGACATTCATAGTGTTGGAGTTTCCATTTCCCCAACAACGACATCAAAACCTTGACATTCCTAAATTGTGCATGCAAAATGCAAGTGTACACATCAAGTAGTATCAACCTATGAGGCCTGAATGTTGAACTCAGGGAAATATTCTTCAGATACTAACTATAACCTAATCAGCTAGGCCTAGACTATATGTTAGTTGATTGTTTAGTAACTAAGAGAAATAGTTAAAATCTAGATCAGGTGGAAGTATCAGGAACATTAACCATGGACTACGGACATGTAGCAAGTATTACCCACTCCTACAACATAATACACTACCTACACTAAGACAAACCCCACTTCTGTAGTGGTTTAGGAACAAGTTAGGCGCATTAATGATAACTCTGAAAATTTCTTCACAGTCATAATCTCTCTCCTGAGGCACAATATTGGTTGTGTAATCTACAACCTTTCCAATCCCTAATCCCTATCCAGAATCAATTATCACTCTAACACTTTTATTATGGTGTTCAAGAACAAGCAATTTGGTATGCAATCATAGATTTACCTCTAAAATTGAAGGAAATTATATATATTATTGATTCACGAAAGTCAAATACAATGCAAAAATTGGGCTACTCCCGTGTCCTAAGGAATAGGAGACTAGCCCCGCATGATTTCTACCATTGAATACAGAGATAAAGATGGAGAAAATGAGCTAAATATTAGAAAAACCAGTGAAAACCCTCAGATAAGCGGTCTTAACACTCCCCTCTAGTAGGCACCTAGATCTAGAGTGTTATGACTACAAATATGCCTCCTAAAAGTGCCTGGAGCATCCGATATGTGGCTATCTCCATCATCTCCTACCTTATCTATGTTCTCTATTACAAGGAGATAGAATGTGATCACTTTTCTCGGTCAAACTCCCATTAGGTCATAAGTGAGGCTCTGGCCATCATTAAGTCACAACTGCCAGATCTGTTATGATCTTTAATCTACACTGATTGTGCAAATTCAGTACCAATGATAGGATATATGTGGCCCTGACTTGTCAGCTGACTCTAGACCCTTGATAAGTGTTAGTACTACCGATGAGTATGTCAGTAGAACTAAGTTACTTTCTACAAGTTTTGACTTTAGTTGTGTACAAAAGTCGGTAGCCAAAAAAAGTAATTCCTCTATTGATGATTTTTGGGCAATAAGTTACTGGGACTGACTCCTCACATAGGTAGCATCAAACGTCATCTTGGTAGCATCTAGATTTCCAGAAGTCCCTTTTGGATTTCTCCTATTGTTGGTACTACAACTAGCATGTCAGTGTAACTGAGTTATTCTGTAAGTGCTTGAATTTCCGAAATCATGGAAAAACCAACATAAGACTGAACAAAAGTTGATACTTTAACATAATTCAGTAAAAATACTCAATAATTGTTGGAATTGTATTTCACATGCTAATAATGATAAAAAAGACATAATATGTCAAAATGAACCTTTATGCACTAAATACATGGAAAAATAGACTTTGAAAAGCAATAAACTCGTTGCATAATGGACACACAAGATTAATCACTTTGCCAGACATCTCCACGAATGTATTGATTAACATCATATCCTAAGACCCGACCTCATTCATAAAATTATTCTCTATTTTCCTTGGAGTACATCGAAATTCATGATACCATAGGACATACACATATCATAAGAACAAAAATTAATAAAGTAGCATCAATCTTCCTGATATCGTAACTAACTCTAACATAGAATTAGTCCTTGTAGATATTCTAGAGCAATCCCTTCCACTCTTATGAGACAAGACTAAAACCTAATTTAATTTTGATACTTGTCTTGGTGATCCTAAACAAATATCAACATTTTCCTTAATAAAATATTTTCTATCCAAGGTAATTTGGGGTGTTTTGATCCTCTAGTGATGTGTTTAGAACTTACTAAGTACCTCTAGAAATGACCCAAAACCATCTACATATGTTCAATTTTTCTATAAATGTTTTGGGTCCACACTAGCTTCCAACCATGTTTTTGTCATTTTTCTATCGAGTATGGACACATGGGAAATGCATACAAGAAGAAGATAACAAACTAAGAATCAATACTAGATGATATATAAGAAGACAACAACAAATAATGTTAATTCCAAGAACAATATCAAAGTACAAACTATTCAAAAATGGGATACATAGCCTAGAAGGAGCCTAACTTGCCATAGACAAGATTATTTGGCACCAAATACATGAAAAATAAATCATCGATATCAATAAATAAAGAAGAATAATAGATATAGAGATAAATAGAAGGTGAAAGAGATATAATGAAGGTTAGTCTTTCTCTAGGGCCTCTAACTAGCACTTTCCTTTGCACCCTTTTGTCTCCACTTTTGTCTTCCTTTGCACTCTTTTTTTCTTAAGTCCTCCTCAATAACAACAAACAATAGTGGATGAGGGAGTGTTCGGATGGAGTGGTAAGGGTAAGGCTAGATAAGTTGTGAATGTAGTGATATGCCTCATTGTAAGCAAAATTTTGGGCAAGTTATGTATTCCATGGTGTGGGTATCGAGAAGTGGCAAAAAGGCTAATTAGGAAACTATATCTTAAAGAAAGAAATAATTACAAATATACTAAGAAGAAATAAACCCAATAAAGGGCAAATTATGTCTAACTTGGGCATGACAATGAAGTACAACACCCTAAAATCTCTCTCATCTTGAGTTTAGTGATTTGTGCATATGGGACACATAAGAAGTGACTAAAGGGGCAAGAAGGGGGTTGGTTTGGGGACAGAAGGTGGGTCTTGGAAGTTTTGGTGAGGCTTTTGGTGATGTGGTGGACAATACATGGTAGGTGAAGGAGATGGAATAAGAGGACATATTAACATGAGGGGCATTGGTTGAGAGACAGGGTAGACCAACTGAAGGGCTAGTGGAAGCAATTCTACAAAATAATTAGTGGTGATATTTGTAACACCCTAAAATTTTTGAGTTAATAAATAGGCCCAAATTATAAAACCTTAGTTTTGAACTTTTGAACTTGAATGATTCATCTAAAACCCATTGAAATTTTGTGACCCAATTATAATGTTTAAATCATTTTCATGGGTAATTTTTCATTATCAATCAAATTGAAACTCAATTTCTAAAAGTACGACCCAATTTAATCAATTGGTGATTCATAAGGGAAAAAGTGAAATTGATTCATTTAAGGATAATGTTTTAGCCTAACAATATTTGTGTGAAATTGAAATAATGATATATATCTTTCCTCAAAATATTATCCTCTACTAGAATTAAGGTTATTCCATAAAATTGATTCATGTTTATCCTAAAAAGAGAAATACACATCATTGGGTTTCTCAAAGAAGGAAAATAATTATTTTTGTTTTCCTCGTGTCTCAATAAGGTAGTATGTCAAGTTCCATTAGAATGACACATCATGTAAGCCCTCCTCTTGGACTATAGAGTCTATGTACTTTGTTTTCTTTGTATCTATTAGGAAGGTTCACCTCACCTAGATTCGAGGATTTCCACATGTTACCCATGTCAACCCAAATTCATGAATCCCTATTTTTGTAGGGTTCCCTCCTCTTCAACACCCAATCGACAGGAAGCCTCCTAGTTTCATCATGATTGGGATTTCTTGTGTAATGATGCGATGATTTTGAGTCGCATTTATAGACTTGTTTTACTCGCATTTTAAGCGATTATTGGTCATTTTGGTGGTTAATATTGCAAAATTCACTTACTTTAGTCTATGACCCTTCTCAGCATCAATTCTCTCTTATTTTATTGTTTTGAGCATAAATGATTACAATGATAGGTTTTATCTCGGCTTATGTGGTTTTGTTTTGCAATTTCAGGAAAAACGCATATTTGCAGCTGTCAATACCATCGACGGTTGTCGATACTATCGACACAGCCACAGGCAGCCATCTACAAGGAGCAGCACAAAGTCGATACCATCGGCAGGGAAGTCGATGGTATCGAGATACCATCAGGTTGCTGGCGAGAAGACAGTCGATACTATCGACCTAAAAGTCGATACTATCGACATGTGGAGTTTCAGTGACGGAAAAGGGATAAAACCGACACCTAAGGGTGTCGATACCATCGACCCTCGTCGATGGTATCGAGTCAGCATCAGGCACAATGAAGAAAAGAAAAGAAGACTTGCTAATATCGCGCAGATTCGATACCATCGACCCGCGCCGACGGTATCGACACCGTCAAATTAAAGTTTGTTTCAGATCGATCCAAATCCGACGGCTGTGATATTTTTGCAACCTAACTCAGTGATTATACCTAATGACGGTGGCCAAGAGCAGGGTATCACGTCATTAGCTGTTGCACACGTCCCGAGAAGGTGTGGAGAGAAGAACGGATCCTAGAAGCACGCCCCAGACATTCCGGAAGCCGAAGAAGACGTTCTCCACTGCCGAAAGGCTATAGATCGTGCATTCTCCGCCAAGGAGCACTTGGATCTTCTCTGTTCAGGGGTTTCATTACTTATTCACATTTTTCTCCATGTTTCCCCTTTCTTCAACCATGTTTTGCTCTAAGATGAGCATGCGGGGCTAATCCCCTTTATCTTTAGGACTGGGAGTAGCCTGGGGAAGCATTGTATGATATTTTTATCATAGTAATTCATAATTTATCTCTTAAATCCGTGGTATAATTTTGTTTTCTCAATTATATTGTTATGCTTGATCATCATAATGATAATATAATGCCTTTAATTACTTTGAAAGAAGAATTAACGGTTGAAAAGAGATGAAATTCACATTAATTAAAAAATCCCTTGAACAAGGTGATGTAAGATTAATGGTGGAAACCCATAGGTCGATTCTAATGCACCTAGTTTAGGGTATAGGTTACTACGACGGTGGAACCGACCTAGACATAGGTAGTAAATTGTACCACGACAATGGGCAATTCTGTCTACAGGCCACTACCCGGATTGAGAGATGAACCTGAATTATTATATGGAAATTCATGCAATGAAAACCCGTGGTGAAACCGCAATCCTAAAGATCTCCATTTGAATTGATTAAATTAAACACTTAATCGATTGCTTTGTTTTATTTTATTTTCTTTTATTTTTAAAACAACTCTCATAACCTCTTTATCGATCTAGCTGATTGCGAGTAGTTAGTAGTAGTCTATCGAGAATTGAGTATCCCTGAGTTCGACTCGGGCCTCAAAAGGGCCTATACTACATTGACGCGTGCACTTGCGTTATACGCACGGTAAAATCGTGTCAAGTTTTTGGCGCCGTTGTCGGGGACACGGCAATTGTCGGCACTACGAGTGCTGCAAATGGCCATTCTAGGCCACTTTTTATTTTTATTAATTCACAAGCATTTTTAAAATTCATAGTTTATCTTTCATATTTTGTAATCGTCTAGCACGGTACTGAATGGAAATTATCATTTTTGCAGGTACTAGTGCATGGTCAGGACGCATAGTACTGACTACACGCAGCAATCACCAGAGGTTCCACTGCCGGGACCAGACGACGAGGAGAACAACGTTCAAACCCAACTGGAAGATATAGATTCTGACTCAGAACAAGAAGCCATGGAAGAAGAACAGACAATCTGGGAGAAGATCAAGGCGTCTTCTATGTCTGCATCCAAAGGGCCGATAAAAAAGCAGGCAGCCCATATTCCAACTTATAAAATCGATCTTGCATTAATAAATTTGGTCAAATCAAATGCATTTCACGGGCTCAAAAATGAAGAGCCGGTGACTCACATTAGCCAGTTCATGGATAACTATGATATGATCAAGATAGACAGTTTCCACAAGAGACGTTGTACTTGAAGCTGTTTCCCAGCTCTCTGGCAGGAAATGCACGAGAATGGCTACATAATCTTGATGATGAGTATGTGGAATCATGGAACCACATGGTGGAAGTGTTCTTTGAAAGATTCTTTCCGCCCGAGAAGACAAATGATATGATCAGAAAAATTCATAATTTTAGTCAGAAAGCAGGAGAGACTTACTCTAAGACCTGGGAATAGTTTCTAATCATGCTGTAGAGGTGTCCACATCATGGGCTTGACAAGGAGAAACAAGTTAAAATCTTCTATTTTGCTCTTTCCGAGCATGATAGAAGTAATTTGGATTCAGTAGGTTCAGGGTTCTTCCTAAACAACAAAGGTACGAGGTGTTGGGAAATTCTGAAAAATATAGCAAAGAAGTAGTCCTGGGGTGATAGGGATGCACCAGAACAAGTGAAAGTTGCAGGTGAGTCCAGGGCCATCAAGGAGCTGAATGATAAATTAGACCTTCTAGCCAAGAAATTGCTTGCCAAAGAAGATGCAGGATCCGATGAGGAAGGCCAGGTCAAATTTATGCAACAACATGGCTACAGAAACAAAGATTATGCTTGGAGGAAGGATAGGAAATTTTCATGGAAGGATCCGAACAACTTCCTACAAGATCCAGATGCAAAGCCACAACCAAGGGCTGAAGACAAAAGCACCGAGTTGCTTAGTCAAGTGGTGCAACAAAATCAGGAGATGATGAGCATGTTTAGTAAACAGCTGCAATCTCAGGGTGAGATCTTGACTAAATTTGGGCAAACATTGCAAAACCATGGAGCACAGATGAGGGCACTAGAGACGACTGTGACCAGATTTCCAATGAAGTGGCAGCAATGAAGCATGCTAATCAACAAAGATAGGTTGGGAATGCAGAGGCTGTTCAAGCACATCATCAAGTAAAGTACATATCTGTGATTACTGAGGCAGAGCCCCCAGTGGTGGAAGTCCAGGACAAAAGCAAAATGATTTTTGATATGGAGGTTACACCGAGAATACCGTATCCTCGCAGTCATTATGGATTACCTGGTGGATATATCCCATTCAGAAAATCCCACCAAGAGCCCACCATGGTCGCGCCCGCACCTAGGCAAGAAGAGCAGGTGAAGGCCATGCCTCAAGGTAAAGTTACAGTCACTGAGGGAGAGGAGCCTCCACACGTTACACCTGTTATAAATGATGTACCAAAGTCTACGCCAGAGGGTGACATTGAAGCAAGCTTAGGGGAGGAGACCCTGAAAATCACATATGTGCCACCTCACCAACATCTAAATGAGGCGGTTGTGTCTGTTTGGGATAGGTCGAGGCTGAAGAAAGCGCATAGACATTACAAGAAGTTCTTGGAGATGTTCAGAAAACTCCACATCAATATTCTGTTAGTGGAAATGATAGAGCATATTCCCACATATGGGAGGTTTATCAAGGATATCATCACCAAGAAGAGGCGGATCAAAGACACAGATGTTTGTCGGGTGAATGAGATGGTGAGCTCAATTATCCAAGGGAGTTTACCACAGAAGAGGAAAGACCCAGGAGGCTGCTACATTCCATGTATCATAGGCGGTCAACATTTTCCACAAGCACGGTGTGATTCAGGCGCCATCATTAATCTTATGCCAATGTCCACGTTTCAAAAGCTTGGGTTGAAGAAAATAAAGAAATCAGCGGCAACTATTGAGTTGGCGGATAGGTCCATTGTGAAGCCCTATGGAGTGTGCGAGGATGTACTTGTCAAAGTAGACAGGTTTATCTTTCTAGTGGATTTCATTGTCATGGACATGCCACAGCTTAAAAGTTGCGAGATGCTATTGGGCAGGCTGTTTCAAGCGACGGCGGATGTTATCACCGCTATCAGGAGAGGTACATTGACCTTGGGGATTGGCCAGGATCGTGTTGAGTTCAAACTGGTGAGTAATCCCCTATGGATACTCTCCGAGGCCGCAAGATGAGGAGCTTGATTTCATCTAGCCTAAGACATTAAATAAGGGCGCTTGTTGGGAGGCAACCCATCCATTGGTAGTTTCGTTTAGTTTCTTTTACAATTGTACATTAGTTTGATTTGATTTTGTTTTTAGTGTAAACAAGATACCTTGATCATTTGTTCAATGTGCAGGACTGAGGTAGGGTCGATACTATCGACCCTTATGTCGATGGTATCGACAGGGGTATAGTTAGGCAGCTGCAAAAATTTCTCTGAGTCGATACTATCGACGGCCTCGTCGATGGTATCGACCCACCATCAGGTGGCTCGCCCGAACGAGGTCGATAGTATCGACATGGATGTCGATACTCGTGAGATCTCTGGATATATTCAGATGAAATTTGTCTTAGTGAAGTCGATACCATCGACGGGCCTATCGATGGTATCGACCTGGTTATAGGCAGAAAGCAGCGGTCGAGCCTCACGAGGGTGTGTGCCCTAAGCAGAGTCGATATTATCGACTTGAGTCGATGGTATTGACGCGACATGTCACTGATCCGCGAGAGGAAATCAACTGCGATCGCTACATCAAGAGATTCGATCTATGGGATCAACGCGTCATCGATCCGGGCCCCCACATCGGGCTATCGGCAGCCGTCGATACTAGCAAAAGATCGGATTGTACTATAGGTGTCGATACCATCGACCCGCATCGATGGTATCGATGGGTGGACAGCAACAACGACCTCACCTATAAAAGGGAGAGATTGTTGTCATATGACATCACACCTTCAGAGCTTTTTCCCTCCACTTGTACCGTGCATATTGTTGTGTGACCGGATCTCGGCTACGAGCATCCAAGGAGCGAGTTCTTCCCCGAGCCTTCACCGAGAGGAGATTGTCTTCTCTAATCTTCACCGAGCTTCGTCTTCTTTTCCTTCTTTCTTTGCGACAATGGTGCGTACAGTCAGTGCTTCTTCTTCACGGGCGGATCCTATGGAGATCCCTGAGTTCATCCCTCTTCCTACTGCATCTATTCCTCGTCCACAGATTGTTCATCCTTCCGTGGAGGTCAGGAAGGTTTACGAGGAGCTGATGAAGAGAATGATAGAGCCGACCCGCTACGTTGATCGGGACATGGTTCATTATCTTGGGTTCAAGCCCAATCTTTCCTATGTTCTCAAGGGGCAGGCAAGGCATACGGGCAGGAGGCTCTATGAGATGGAATTCCATGCCGACGGTCAGCCATTCTTCGGTGAATGGTCGACATACAAGGAGCTAGTAGCAGAGTTCATGGCGTCGCTGGACATATGTGTCGTGCCAAACGACGTCATCGCCACTGATCGGGAATGGATCAAGGGTCGTGTTTCTTTCCAGTTGTACAATAACGATTACACTCTCACCCTCAGGCAGTTCAATTCCGTCTACAACTGGAATCATGGGAGAGAACAGTACCGGAGGCCAGACAACCAGACTGACTATGATGCTATTTTCACCGAGCTAGTGACTGTGCCTCCGGGAAAATCCGTCAGCTACCATAACGCGGCGGTTGTGGATTTTGAGCATCCATTTGTGTGGGTCCTTCACCGCATGCTCTGCACCACCTTGTTCGCTCATGGTGACTTGTCTCTCAGCAAGTTTCAAGAGACATCTTTGTTTTTCCTACACAAGTTGCTGAAGCGAGAAGAGTGTAATTGGGGCGTGTTTTTCTTGACGCGCATGTTGGCCGTTCAGAGGAGTATGCAGAAGGCTCCAATCCACTTTGGAGGGCTCATCACACTGCTGGCCCACTATCTTGGGTTAAATTTATCCCAGCTTACTCCTCTCTCCAACAGGATCAAGGTCAACTTGCAGCATCTGCACCGCTCCAACCTCATTCTGCTTCATGATGGCTTGGCATATGTACACTGCCATGTCAATCAAGCATATCAAGAGTGTTCACTTCCAGACCCCATCTTCAACATCGAGGGAGCTCAACATTTCAAGTGGCCCATCATAGCCATTGATGACTCGGATGAATACGGCGGTAATGATGACAATGACGGCGACGAGCCTGAAAAGGAAGAGGAGGCTTTCACCCCTCTTCGCGTACAAGTGGCACCTAGGAAGCATCCCCGCATGCATCTGGGTGCATCTTCTTCTTCACAACCTCCGCCACCTCAGCCCTCTCCTCAAGGAGAGGATGTCTATTCCATGCAGGGGATGTATACAATGCTACAAGAGATCCATCACACCCAGCTGCAGCAAATAGCTTCATACGCCAGTATTCAGGATACGACGAACCGACTGCTCGATAATTAGAGGGCCATTTTCGAGAATGAGCGCCTCCTCCTCGACAACCAACAGCACATCCACGATAGGTTGCATAGGATGGAGATGCAACAGCAGCCCTTCTATGATAATTACTGGATCCAGAATTATTTTGGGGGGTATCCACAACCTCCACCAATGCCCCCGTACGATCCGAGTTTTCAGGGGCAATACCCATCTTGGGACCCCACGGCACCGCAATACATGCCTCCTCCTGAAGAATGATTGGTATCTCTGTTCCACCTTTTAAGGTTGTTTTTTACTATGAGGCCATAGTCGAATTCAAGCTTAGGGGGGGAGTGGGAACAACTCTATCCTTTAGTTTTCTCAGTTTTTAAGTTTTTATTGTTTTTTCTTTTGTCATTTATTTCTTGTAGTTATTAGTTGTTTGTAGGATCCACACTCTATCTAGTGTAATTGTGGATGTCTTAAGTCATGTGTCATCTCGTTGTTTGTACATGGGAATTAGGGGGAAAATTTGAAAATTTTTAGTGTTTTTGCAAGCTAGTGTTGTTTAACTTTGAGCACATAACTTAAGGACATAATTGGGTTTGTCAACTCTAAAATAGGGAATCACAACTATACATTCCTATGATTCATGAAAAGTGGACAGAATTGGTTGTTTGATCCTAAACTGACCAAATGATAATGTGACTTTAATTTTCAATAAGAGAGAGAAACCTCTTAATTACTACACAGGTCAGTAAGGAGGGACACATAATAATTTTCAAAGGTTCAGTCAATTAGTCTTCTGATCTATCCACCCCATTGTTTTCATAATCCACCTTAAGAACTGGAAGTACATTACAGTTTTAATCTCTTTGATTGCATTCCTTGTAGATAGGTCTTACATTGCAACTATTTTCACATAATTTGCATGAAAAAAAATAGATAAGTTATACATGCACATTATCCTTAGGTGTGTGTCATTTAGTTGCATAATCATCATTTTGTAACTGCATTCACATTTTTGTGCATAAAGTACATCTTGCATCTTATGTCTTCTGAACATAAAAGGTGATGAACTTGTTCCATACCTTCTGAATGTTTCAAATGTATAAGTTATGCAACAATAAGTGAGCCTGACAAATGATTCATTGTCATCTATGAAAATAAGGGTTTTAAAATTTATCTATTAAAAAAAGAAAAAAAGAAAAAAAAGAAGAGAATTGAGAAGCAAGTAGGATTGAGAAGGAGAAAGGAACCTGTTCTGTGACGTCTCCGGATTTTCTAAAACTTAATCTGATGTGCGACGTCCAAATTGAAACCCTCACCTCAGCGAGAATCCCAATTTAAACATCCCACACAAGGCTAAGAAGAAGAAAATCAAGGCAGTCAGAAGGAAAACAATCAGTAGCACATGTACATGAACAATAATAAAACCATACACACATGTTCACCATTCAACATATAATTACAACATGAATTGTTACAACATTTGATATTACATATTGAACAAAAAACTTAAACATATACATGTGCTACCACTAAACTACAGGATCTTAAGACAATAGGTCCACCTGTACATCAGCTCGCCACACAACTCTCACTATCCTGGATCTTCGAGAGCATAACCACAACCTAAACAAAAGATTACATGCGGTACACGTCAGCACAATATTCAAGAATATTGTACTGAGTACGCCTATGTGTCTTTTATATACCTCTCATCATATCTTGGCAATAAGATAAAACTAATATACTTGGCAGTAACAGAAGAATATAAGAAAAGTGTATACTTTCACAAAGATATTCATTAACAAAAGAGAACACATATTTTAAACTCATTTTCCATTATATACTTGTGCATCTGCCTACCAATGGGATAGATGCATCCAGGCCTCATGATCTTCTTACCAAAGAGATAGATCATTGTACATGTGATCTGCTTACCAAAGAGATAGATCACTCAGTAGCACTATGCTTACCAAAGAGATATAGTGCTTTCATATAATGGAACAGATATATTATGTTTCATGTGTTCATAATAATAAGTATGGAAAATCATGCAACATATCATACCAAAACAATCATTTCATCCAATACCATATGCCAAGTATTTTACTACACGTATAACACAAGCATATTGTATAATAAGCCAAGTAAGAGGTAATGGCGTACCTTCCAAAGAGATAATGTAAACCACATATTCCTGACATCAACTATAAATTTGTTAAACCTGATCAAGACAAGATCATATAGTATCATCAGGTTCTTATCATCTCATCTGAACCCTACTCGTGTTCATTAGGGTTTATCTTATCTAATTAGGATGTGTGCATCATTACTTGCATTCTTGTCTTAGAATTATCATACTGATGCCATATTCCAGATTATTATTCATTATCTGAACATTATCTTCCATAGAATTTTTGTGCACATTAATTAACCCTAGGTTACACCATTAACCGAGATTAGGGTTTTATAACATGTATTAAGATTCATCTTCATATAACATGGATTCTGTTCATCATTATGGTCTCATAATTAAAACTGAGGTTTCATATACTGATATGAGCTTACGCTGAGAATTTCATCATTTATTGAGCATGTGCATTTATTACATTTTATTTAGGGTTAAAAGCCCTAATTAGCCATATTAAGCAAATTACATGATTTCGTACATCATCATGACCATAACTGACATCATACGCATTATGAATATGAAAAAAGATTTACATGTATTTTCTCATAATTTAAGGGCATCATTTGATATTTATTATCCATCATATGAGCATTTCACATCTTACATGATATCACTATTATTAATGCATCAAAAGTAGGATATTATGTTTCCATCTTGTTCTAAGAATTTTTCTAAGAATGTCGGTGCCTTATTCATATTTTTCTGATAATCGAGCTATTTACTATGAATTATACAAGATCTAAAAGTTTGCTAAATTATTTACCTTTAACGGCCAATCACGTTGTGCCATGTGTCCACTAGGGTTGGGCGCAACTCCAGCTCTTCTCATTGGGACTCGCATGGTTCAACTATGAGCCGGCCAGCCTTGGTCTGGGTTTCCTTGGTTCGATGGCTGGACCACCAACCCTTCTGTCTCTCGTCTGATTCCATGCGATCCATTCATGTGTGTCTGGAGCAGGGCCTCCTCTGTGATCCTCCCCTCCGGGGAGTGATCAACTGAGGTGTAGGGGTCCTCATCTGTTACTAAGACCACAGCCAGCTTCAGCATCAACCACTAGATGTCCATATCTAGTGAAGCTTCCAGGTTGTCCTCTGTAGATCCATGACCACGAGGTCACCGGAGATGGCGGCCACCGCGACGTCAGGAAAAGGGGAAAAACATCTCGGGCATAAAACCATTCGAAAACCTTCCCTAAAGCACCGCAGTCCCTCCTTCAACTCGTCCATGTCCTTTATTACAACGAGGAGCACCGCTCATGAGCCTCTGAGCTTTGTCGTGTCCTCCAGCAAAGTCGGCTTCGTCCACCATCAGGACCACCATGAGGGTCTGCGGGAGAAGCTGGGTTGGACTCCCCTGACACCGAGCTTTGTTTTCCCCTTCTCGGTTCTCCTCCGCAAGCCCCATACCTCTGTTCTGCATTCTCAGACACCACATGCTCTCTAGTAGTGGAGAACCGATGGGAACAGAGGGCTTGCTCTCCCTGAATACACCGCCTCTCTACCCTTGTGAGGGGTCAAATGGGAGCTTGTCCCAGTCTGAAGGCAACTGTCCAGTTGAGGATCTCACTCACTCCCACGATCCATGAAGTGGTGGAGGCAAACGTGGCCTCGTCCTCCCCACGTCTCAGACCCAGTCCACTGGAGGTTGAGGACAAGCACACAACCCTCAGATCCTAAATGTACTGCCCAGATTGCAGCTAAGAACAGGCCAATCCGTGGCATCTAAAGGTTGTTTGGTGAGGCCATTAGATCATAGATCTAGGGTTAGGAACGAGCCGCGCAGACCCAGCCAAAGTATAGGGTGCGTGACACTGGTAAAAGATTAATAACTTAGGTATATAAATCATCAAAATGCATGTTATTTCACTAATTCCAAACCTTCATAACTTCATCTAGGGACATCCGATTGCCACCAAATTTTAACCATAGCTTCCTTACCTCTCGAGCTCTATTCAAATTTGGTGACAAAACTCAACTATTGGACCATTCAATTAAATTCCTCAAGAAGGCATAAAAAGAGAGATCTTAATCATTATATAAATCTCGATCAACATTCCAACTTTACTAAAACACTTGAAACTCTAAATATTATTCAAACTTATGATTTCACTTACGTAATTGGATGATTAAGGACTCCAAAAGTCCACTCCATCACATGTTCTCACCGCCTTTTTAAGAAGAATAAGTACATGATGTAGCTCTCTTAGATATTCCATCTCACCTTGAGACGAAATGATAGTGTATGCATCATTCCACCCAAATATAGACATTAGGTCATTTTCACTTACATATGCATCATTTAGGTCATTAATGTTTTGTGCATGTTAAAGCCGTATAATGCTTCCATTTCTTCCATGAGCCACCCATTCCATCCACCCGTTGCTCGAATTGGTAGGCCACCGTAATTTTCTCCTCACTCATTAATACCAGGAGAACTGCTTCCATGTAGATGGTAGTTAGGGCGAGCAACATAGAATAGAAGATCACAAGATGCATCGACTCTGGACCGGAGAACTTTGTTATGTTAATTGCCTTATGTGATAGTGTTCATCAATTTTGAGGTAGATATCTTTTGTGGATGATTATTATCGCCTTAGGGTAATTATCATTCTGTGGTTAGTGAGGGTCAGAATGTGAATGTCCGGCGGGGATCATATGGTAATGGTTGTTGCGACAATCTGTTCTTTAGTTGACTCTCGCAATTCTATTCTAAAGTTTTGTTGCTCGAGGACGAGCAATGTTCAAGCTTAGGGGAGTTTGATGCGATGATTTTGAGTCGCATTTATAAACTTGTTTTACTCGTGTTTTATGTGATTATTGGTCATTTTGGTGGTTAATATTGCATAATTCACTTACTTTAGTTGATGACCCTTCTCAGCATCAATTCTCTCTTATTTTATTGTTTTGAGCATAAATGATTACAATGATAGGTTTTATCTCGGATTATGTGGTTTTGTTTTGCAATTTTAGGAATAATGCATATATGCAGTTGTCGATACCATCGACGGCTGTCGATACTATCAACACAGCCACAGGCAGCCAGCCGCAAGGAGCAGCACAAAGTTGATACCATCGGTAGGGAAGTCGATGGTATTGAGATACCATCAGGTTGCTGGTGAGCAGACAGTCGATACTATTGACCTAAAAGTCGATACTATCGACACGTGGAGTTTCAGTGACGGAAAAGGGATAAAATAGATGCCTAAGGGTGTCGATACCATTGACCCTCATCGATGGTATCGAGTCATCATCAGGCACAACGAAGAAAAGAAAAGAAGACTTACTGATATCACACAGAGTAGATACCATCGACCCGCGTTGATGGTATCGACACCGTCAGATTAAAGTTTGTTTCAGATCAATCCAAATCTGACAGATGTGATATTTTTTCAACCTAACTCGGTGATTATACCTAATGAGGGTGGCCAAGAGCAGGGTATCACGTCATTAGTTGTTGCACACGTCCCAAGAAGGTGTGGAGAGAAGAACGGAGCCCAGAAGCATGCCCCAGACGTTCCGGAAGCCGAAGAAGATGTTCTCCACCGCCGAAAGGCTGTAGATCGCGCATTCTCTGCCAAGGAGTGCTTGGATCTTCTTCGTTCAGGGGTTTCATTACTTATTCACGTTTTTCTCCGTGTTTCCCCTTTCTTCAACCATGTTTGCTCTGAGATGAACATGTGGGGCTAATCCCCTTTATCTTTAGGACCGAGAGTAGCACGGGGAAGCATTGTATGATATTTTTATCATAGTAATTCATAATTTATCTCTTAAATCCATGGTATAATTTCATTTTATCAATTATATTGTTATGCTTGATCGTCATAATGATAATCTAATGCCTTTAATTACTTTGAAAGAAGAATTAACGGTTGAAAAGAGACGAAATTCACATTAATTAACAAATCCCTTGAACAAGGTGATGTAAGATTAATGGTGGAAACCCAGAGGTCGATTCTAATGCACCTAGTTTAGGGTATAGGTTACTACGACGGTGGAACCGACCTAGACATAGGTAGTGAATTGTACCACGACAGTGGGCAATTCTGACTACAGACCACTACCCAGATTGAGAGATGAACCTGAATTATTATATGGAAATTCATGCAATGAAAACCCACGGTGAAACCGCAATCCTAAAGATCTCCATTTGAGTTGATTAAATTAAACACTTAATCGATTTCTTTATTTTATTTTATTTTCTTTTATTTTTAAAACAACTCTCATAACCTCTTTATCGGTCTAGCTGATTGTGAGTAGTTAGTAGTAGTCTACCGGTAATTCAGTGTCCCTGAGTTTGACTCGGGCCTCACAAGGGCCTATACTACATTGACACGTGTACTTGTGTTATACGCATGGTAAAATCGTGTCATGTAACCAGAGCTCCCCGGGCTTTCACCTAGATAAGTAATCATGGTCAAATAGTCAGAGACCATCCTTGAATCTAAAACCATTGTTGTTTTTCTCTCCATTTCTCTAGAACCCTATAACACTTCTCCCCCTTATTCCATTCATCACCAAGGGTTCTTCTAAATCTATCTCATTGCCATGAGTCCAGAGGAAGATGCCACACGATTGACCAATACTTGTAAACATTTTTCCAACATTCAATTCTTATCAACTTGTAGATATTCCGATTTCGCTTTTCTTTCATACCTTTTGATGTTCGTAAGATCTGGATCAATTTTGGTGTTTTGGTGATGGTTCCTTACAGTATTTTTCCCTGGAGCTCTGCATAATCTCTACAAGATCATCCATAGTTTTCTTTTTGAGTATTTCTGGTTGTTAGTGGAACACCTATTCCTCCTCATCGTTGGTCATGGCCAAGGGAGTTTGTCAACCCTCTGGCCACAACAGACTATGAGGTCTATCTGATGAATCCTTCTAGGGATGGGGAGATGTGTAGCATCATGATTATATATAATGCATTGGTATGGGATATTTGGGATCACTGGTTCCTTTAGTTTGGTTGCAATTTTCAAGTTATGAGTTTGAGATGTTAGAAATAACACAATGTATACTGTATCGGTTTGTTAAACTTTATTTTTATGCAATGAATATCATGTTTATGACTTTTCCAATGAGATTATGCTTCCACCCAGTGAATTATATGTTTTATAAAATTGTGATATTACAATATAGTATTAGAGCTAAAAATATAGTTGGCCACTGAGATTTTCTCAAAATCTCATATATATTATGTTCCCATTTGTACATGGTTCCCAAGTAGCTATTGGATAAGGGTAAGGAGCACGTAGACAGAGAGGAAAGTTCCTTTAGGGTTGCAAGTGATCATGGTTCCTATGGAGGGCCAAATCTGATGGTAACTTGAAAGCTAACCCTAATGCACTTGTAGAAGTGCTCATCAAGGCTCTTACTGATGCCTTGACCGATCAACATGGAAGGCAACATCAGTCGAGGAACCATGAGTTGACCTAAGATTAAGTCAGAGACCTACTTTGGAAAAGTTGAGACTGATGTAATTAGTCATGCTAAAGAATGGATGCCCAATGTAGAACACTATTTTAGAAATTGTGGATGCCCTGAGAATTCTAAAGTTTGTTTTAGAACACACATGTTGAAGAGTTCATGATACACTTGGTTGGAGAAATTCCCCAATGTTCAATGACCCAATGTTGAGTTGTTAACCTGGGAGTAGTTCACCACTGCCTTCTAGAATCATTACATCTCAATATTCATGATTGAGAAAAAGGAGTCAGAGTTCAAGCACTAGAAGTTGTATGACTCAATTGTTAGCCAATATGCAATATTCTGCATGCTGTAAAGTACGACTATGGCTTAAAAGATACATGTTTGGAAAAGAAGTTCATGTGTGATCTGAATCCTGATCAGGGATAAGATTCGTTTGGATGTGGCATTAAGACAGTGCAAGAGGCACTAGAGTCAGTCCTGGAGTTGGAGGAACACCCTGGATCATGTTGGAAGAATGGAGGATCCTCAGGAAGCAAGAAAGAGAACAAAGGCCATAATGACAAAAAGAGAAAGGCACAAGAGGAGAATACTCTAAACCCTCTTATAAAGACTAATTGCACTGAGTGTCATAGATATCATGTAGGAGAATGCAGATTTGAAACTGGATTTTGTTATTATTGTAGATGGGTTGACCACATTAGATTTAATTGTCCCAAGCTCCATCAGAAGAAAGAGCCCAAATTAATCAAGAGCCTAAGGAGAACCGACATGCTTGGATCTTCACCATGGTGTATGATGAAGAATATGATGAGAATGAACAAGGTACAGTATAGCTATGAAGTCCCTTTAGTACATTTGCATTAACTATAGTTATGGTTATTCATGCCCTAGATATAGGTATATGGAAGACTACATGATAATCACAAAGTATTAGAAATTTGCATGTTAATATTAAGGAAAACCCCAAGGTGGGTAGACTAGTAGAATTTTGAGGATGAAATTCACATAACGTGGGTAGTATTGTAACACCCTAAATTTTTTTATTTTATAAATAACTACAAATTAGCAAATCCTAATTTCAAACTTTCAAAATTCAATGCTTCATCTAAAACTGATTGAAACTTAGAGACCCAATTATGTTGTTTACATTATATTCAATGATAATTTATTCATTGTCAACTTAATAGAAATTCAATCTCCCAAATTGCATCCCAGTTTTTTCAACTAAAAATTCATAACAGATAAACTAAAATTGATTCCTTTAAGTATAATATGTTAGCCTAACATTTTTTTTGTGAACTTGAAACGATGATATATAGCTTTTATCAAAATATTAGCCTCTAATTGATTTACGTTATTCCATAAAATTCATTCATGTTCATTCTCAAAATAGAAATACATACAACTGGGATTGTCATACAAGGAAAATAATTATATTTTTGTTTTCATCATGTCTCATTTAGGTTGTAGGCCAATTTTCATTAGGATCAGACTTCATTTAACCCTTCCTCTTGGACTCTAGAGTTTGTTTACTTTGTTTCTTTTTATCTATTGGGAAGGTTCACCTCACCCCAATTCGAGGATGTCCCTACATTATCCATGTCAACACGAATCAATGAATCCCTATTTTGGTAGGGTTCCCTCCTCTGCAAGACTTGGTCGAAAGGAAGCCTCCCAAATTCACCATGATTTAGATTCCATGTGTAACTAGAGATCCCCAGGCTTTGACCTATATAAGTAACCATAAAAAAAGTCAGAGTCCGTCTGCGAATATAAAACCATATTCATTTTTCTCTCCATTGCTCCCACATCCTACAACACTCCTCCACCTTATTATAGTAATTGCCAAGGGTTCTTCTCAAGCCATCTGACTTCCATGAATTTAGAGAAAGTTGTCACGTCATCACTTAATACTCAATAAAAGTTATTTTGACGTTCAATTCTTCTCAATTTGCATGTATTCCAATTTTCCATTTTCCTCCATACCATCTGATGTTCACAAAACCAATATCAATTTTGATTTTTTGGCAATGGTTCCTCGCGGTACTTTGCCTTACATCTCTATTGAGTATTTACAAGATCATCCATAGTTTTCTTTTCAAGTATTTATGGTTGTCTATGGAATGCCTATTCCTCCTCATCTTTGGTCATGGAGGAGGGAGTTTCACAATCCTCTGGCCACTACAAACTATGACCTCTAGCTCAGTATGTCCATCCAAGGATGGGGAAGATGTGTAGCATCATTATTTTCAACAATTAAGTGGTGTTGGACATTTTGGACCACTGGTTCCTTACTGGCAGTTGGAGGTCTTTGCTCCCCAGTAAGAAGAAGAAGGTCTAGGGGTGCTTGATACCTATTTTACCCATGATTGGTTTTAATCTAGGTCACACTAGTATGGGAAATGTTGAGTTCTCATGGATGTTTTGGTTTTTCTTCAGTTGCGATAAGTTTTGTGGGACTAGGCCAGGAGGTGCACCACCATAAAACCCTAGAATCAAGTTTGTTATTAGTCATTAATGAAGGTTAACTATTTCAATGGGGTAATTAGGGTTTCTTTAAAAGTAAAAAGAATTTTTCTAGAAAAGTATAGTAAAATTCCAATAGGAAGTGAACACCCCTTGTTCTCTATCCATTTTGTTTTCTATATCTACCATTAGGAGTCGATTCAATCTCTGTAAGCGGTCCATGCACTTTGGACATAAGTATTGGATGTTTGAATGCTATTGTGTACAATGCACATGTCATAGTGTGAATGTATTAGTCATGCTATAGTTTTATTGATTAAACTAAATATTTATTGGTCAAATCAGTATATATTTATTGTTTATCTTCAAGAATCACCATGTCACGTTATATTCAAATTTAGGATTAAGAGTAAAGAGTATTCAAGAGTAAGAGTAAAGATAATGAACTAATCTTATTATCATCATCATGGGCTTTCCTAGCATACGATTCACCTAAGTACAAATCATAGGCTTTCTAGCATATAGAGCACTTCAATATAATCCAAGAGACACTGGTGCAAGGAGAAGAGGTAATTTGGTGTAAAACTTGAGGATCATTATATAAGTCAGATAAAAGACAATCATAAAACACAAAGTTTATTTTTATGATGTCTAATGTTTGCTCTCCAATGTATATGCTATTTTAGTTATATAATATGTTAAATTCCACTTGAAATTATTTTATTGGTGGATGGGGGCATGGTGCCCGCATGAAAGGAGTGACGCCAATCATAGATCTATCTGAGGCAAAACTAAAGGAAGAGTTTATGGACTTTTGAGCTAGGCATCGTGGGGTGCCAACTATCAATAAATTATCTTTTCTTTATGCTTATGAGTCATGCGTTTTTATTTTAGGGTGTAACATTTATGTTATGAGTTTGAAATCTTTATTTTTATATAATGATTATCTTGTTTGTGACATTCCCAATGAGATTATGCTTCTTCTCAATAAATAACATATTTAAAAAAAATAGGATATTACAATATTGTTAACGTAAATTACATAAAATTTTCTTAAATATTAGTCTTTAAATTAGACATAAAAAATCAATTCGATCTGGTTTAATACCAATGGCTATGAAAATGTTCTACCTAAAATGATACAATATAAAACCATGTCGTTGTCTTTCAAATCTATATGTTAGCACTAGAAATAGGATAACATAAGTCATATATTATCCAAGAATTTACAAATAAAGTATAAGGTTTAGAAATACAATAGTTTTCTCTTAGGATATTTTAGGTCTTCTTTACTTATATCTTACTTTGCAAATGCAAATCAATTAATAATTTATAAACATATAATAACAATCATATTTAAACTTGATACCATCATATGATCTAGTGACATGGGGACAGATAATAGAACTCATGTAGAAGGTGGAGTTGGCATATTAATATAGAAGGTGATTGTCCCTCCCAACACATTATTGAAAAACCACTAGAGGGGGTGAATTGGGTTTTAAAGATAATTCAATAATTATTTTTCTCAAACAACCACAACTGAAAAAGAAAGAAGGAGACAAGGGATTTAGAGTGGTTCCTACCTTAGCAAATACTAAGGTAGTCAGTCCACTACCCGGTTGCTTACCCAACCGGGATTTTAAAAGTATTTATTTTATTACCTCTTCAAGGATTTTACATAAAATACAATACTTTCTTATACTCCTTTGGACAGCCTTCACTTTGAAGTAGATGCACCAACTTGAGGCAGCCTTATTGAAGTAACTCCAAGCTCCCCCTTGAAGTAGCCTTCCTCTTAGAAGTAGCCTCCCGTTGCACCAGCCTTCTTGAAGTAGTCCAAAGCCTCCTTCTTCACCAAGAAGATCACAACCCTCTCCAATCTGCAGCCTCCAAACCTAGGAGTAGCAAGGAGAGTACAAGCAATAAGAATGAACAAGAAAGGAAAAGGAAATTACACTTAACCTTTGAAGCACAAGACTTGATTTGCCTATATCAAGCGTGTAGATCTCCTAACCAATGTATATGGAAGTGTGATTGTTGTGGATAGGAGATACTAGCCTATAGGACATGAAATTAGAGCAAGAAGAAGAGTAGCCAATTGCAAGTATTGCTCAATTGCTCAAAACAGGTTGCTAATGAAAGTGTATGCTCAAAGATTGATCAAGTGTAGAATAAGTGAGTTTAGGTGTCCTAATGCATGTCCTATTTATAGAAATGACCTATAAATGCTTAAGGACATTATAGACACTTTCTAGGGGGTTATAAGTGCTTAACTAGCCGTTAGGTACACTTTTAGTTACTTTAGCAATGGCTAGTTAATTAATTCTGCAAGTGCTGTCAGAACCCATCTCGGTCGAGAAATTGTCGACCGAGACACCTACTCGGTCGAGGGTTTGTCGACCGACAGGCTCTATGGAGCAAGTGTTTGCAACGTTCATCTCCAACTGCCAACTACCTTGTCTGTTGTGTCTAACGGCTACTTGGGTCTTTTCTCGATCGAGGAGTTTGTCGACCGAGAGTGTCTCGGTCGAGGATTTTTTCGACCGAGATTGACCCTGTTTCAATGTTTCAATTAAGTGTATGTATGAGTGTGCATATGTGACACTATTGAAGGGGATGACTTATCTAAGTGTGGTGATTAGCTAGAAAAGATCTAACGCTTGATTTACATGATGTCTAAGTACTTGTACATTATATGTTTGTACAAGTTTTACAATTGATTACATTCATGAAATAATAATAATTCAAGCATATAGATTTCCCAATTCTTTGTCATCCACCTTATTCCTGCAACACTCAAGTAGCACGTTAGATCGACAAGAATGAAATGTTTTTCATAATCAAAACAAAGGGATTTATCATAATGTCCAATTTAGCCAACAATCTCCCCCTTTTTGAAGATGACAAACATTTCCTAAATATAAAATAAGGAAATATAAATCATGTGAGTTTCATACCTGAATTTTACCTTTTTTAACCATTCTTGTTTTGCAAGTGAATGCTGGCCGAAATATTATGAAACTCTCATTTTATTTTATTTCTCCCCCTTTGTCATTTCAAAAAGATATCCAGGAAAATCATTTTATATCTCCCCCTTAATTCTATGCTATGCTCCCCCTTAAAGAGATAGTCAATTAAAAGCAAGGTATTAATGAAAAGCAATTATTGTTAATTTTAGCCACAATTTATTTCTCAATCATTTGCAATGGATGTTAATCCTTGAAATGATATGAGATCCCTTTAAGCTTATATTTAAAGTACATAAAAAGTATCTCTAACCAAATGCACGGGATGTTAAGCCCTGATTTGTTTGGAGAATTCCATGAAGAACAAGGTATATATCATATTCATGAAATTTGTAGATTCCTTTATTTTCATAACAAAGATTAAAAATACTAAGGTCATAACTTGTTTCAATTTATCTTTATGATCAAGATAATTTGTGTGAGCTCCTCCTTAAAATCGAAGGATTAATGCACTCCAATTAATGGTAAATTTAGCCACAGTTGAATTTTCAATTATTTTGCAAAAAATTTACCCTTTATAATCCATTGCATATATTACTCCTCTTTATTTGTATGCTCTACTATAATCACTACTACAGAAATGGCTTATAACGTCACTTTTATAGGCGTCGGTTGTATAAATATACCGACACCTAAACTATACAGCATCGGTTGATTACATAAACCGACATCCAATCTATGAAGGGCGACCAGACACGGGTACCACTTTTATTCAGTGTCGGTTACTTAATAAAAAACCGACGCCTAAAATTAACCGCCAAATCCAAAATTTCTAGCGAAAAAAATTCCTCCAAAATTTGACATATTGCGTCGGTTGATAAATAATAAACCGACGACTAAAGGTTATTCGCGAGACAGAAATTGGGCACATTTTGGTCGTCGGTTTTACTACAATTACTGACGCTTATGAGTTTTCCCGCGCTGTCCGCGGGGATTTTTTCACTCCCTTTCAGCGTCGGTTTTAAGCATAAACCGACGACTATGGTCATTAATTGAAAACAATTTTTTTAATCGGAATTTGTATATAGACGTCGGTTGCTTTGTAGTTAAAACTGACGAATATAATTAAGTATTGGTGTCGGTTTTTGTGCAGAACCGACACTGTTAGTTTTAGGTGTCGGTGGTTTTGAATAACTGACGCCTATGGTACAGTTAATAGCCCCGTGAAACAGAACTTTTCCTCATTGTCTCTGTTTCATTGTGACTCTGTGCTAGGTCTGGCGATTGCTCCCCGCCATCGTCATTGCCGGTTGGCTCCCCCGTGCCGCCGTTCATCTCCTCGCGCGCTGCTCGTCTCCTCGTCGCTGTCGCCGCCGGTTGGATGCTCTCCTCTCCTCGCCGCCCTCGCCAACGCTCCGCCGAGAAAAATCGTCAGGTGCCCTCCAGCTGCCAGCTTCTCCTCTCCTCGCCTCCGGTGCCGGCTGCCAGCTTCACCTCCAACTGCTCTCCTCTTCTCCGGTCGGGCCTTCTTCCTCTGCCCTCAAGGTACACCGCCTTCTTCCTCCTTCCTTCCTCCGCCTAGGCTAGGTCAAGCCCTGTAGGTGCCCTGGAGCAAAATCGTCAGGTGCCCTACTGGGCGTTTATTTTTTTTTTAAGTTATTTACTTATTGGTAACTTGATAAGTGTTGAAATAGTCAATAACCATATTCTGTTACCTGATTTATGATTGTATACGTGTGCTAGCTAGCAATAGACTGACCTGGTCTTGAGGATCTAAGCCTATCTAAGCGGAACAGTATTCCGCAATGCTTGTAACACTCACTGTACTGTAAACTGTGCAATCTTACATTCTATAAATACAGATATAACACAGCATTGTTGTGTGTGCTTGACAGCCCAAATTACTTCTCATTATTCTTCTTTTAATAAGTAACTCATATCCATTGATGTTGAAGTAAGTTAGGAAGCCAGTTTGTTGACAGTGATATCTGATTATCCATCTTATATTTTAATGTGATAGGGTGATCAATATGGTAGATAAAAAAATGATTATGTCTTTGTTAGAAAAACCTTGACTATGACTCCTATGGATGATATTTAGCAGCATGCATATTAGATATTTGAGTCATATCAGTCACATGATTAAGATTAACTTTCAATAATGCAGATCAAGTAAGTTATCGGGTAGTTGGGCTCACCAGCAAGTTTTTGATGTTTTCTCAATGTCAAGTCGATTATGCATGCATTTCACGATAAAACTGGACATTCCATACTAATGAATAGTTTAACTATGAAATTGGTAACTTGTTTCATTGTTGAGTATATTGACAATCCTAATCACCCTTCTTGCTTAATGATGAACTGTAATGCACACATGTGACATGCTTGGAAAGTAAATGATGAACTTTTCCCTAAATTGCCAATCATTCTTTTAAAGACATCAATAATCACCCTAACTTGTAGAACTAGGATTGTAGGTATAAGAATGACAACACATGTATTTGTTGGCCTAGAAACCCGTCCAAGATTTACTCATTAGGAGTAAATCTTGGATAGTCCCCGGTTTGGGACTGTTCTTGAACACCTAATCTCACTTAGGATGTAAGTGTATAATGTGTATTGGGTTTTCGAGAAAATTTCGGTAGCATTTCCCCATTTGTTCTCTAAGTACATATGTACTTGGAGAACAGTGGGGAAATGCTGCCGAAATTTTTTGGAAAACCCAATACACATTATACACTTAATAGTGAGATTAGGTGTTCAAGAATGGGATAGGTGGTACACATTTATTATATATAAGAATGACATCACATGTATATTTGATTGTAAAATATACTTGTTTTCTCTTTGATCATAGAATGGATAGATCATGGATGTCCATTCACAATCGCTGCACCCCAGAGTTTATTTCTGGTCTTGAACAATTTATTAGATTTGCCGAGGAACATAGGAAACAACCTGGAGATAGGTTCTACTGTCCATGTAGGCATTGCGGTAACAACTTGAAAGTCAGCACTGGTGACGAAATCAAAAGTCATGTCATGTGCAACGGGATTATACAAGGCTAAATAGAATGGCACTGGCATGGAGAGATTTCAAACCCGAAACCAGTGGATGTCGATAGCAGTGCTTGTATGGAAGAAGAAATTGCCTACAATGACGTAGATGTGAATGAACCAGTTCCAGTAGACATCGTTGATGCGATGATGGATAGTTGTGGGGTAGAGCACACCGATCCACCTCCCATGTTTAGAAACATTGTGCATGATGCTGAGATACCATTATACGCAGGTTGTAAGTTTACGAAGCTTAGTGTTGTATTGAGATTGTATAAGCTGAAAGCTAACAATAGATGGAGCGACAAAAGCTTCACGTCATTGTTGTCTTTGTTGAAAGAAATGCTTCCTGAAGGAAACGAGCTGCCAATCTCAACATACCAGGTAAAGAAATTGTTGTGCCCAATGGGAATGGATGCCAAGAAGATACACGCATGCCCGAATGATTGTGTATTATTTCAAAAGGACTATGTGGATTTGAAAGATTGTCCAAAATGTGGTGCGTCACGGTATAAATTGACGACTTTGGGGGAGTCCAAAACTGGTTCTCCTGCCAAGGTGATGTGGTATCTACCTATAATATCACGGTTTCAACGCTTGTTTGCCAATCCGATAGATGCGAAGAATTTGAGGTGGCATGCAGATGTTAAGAAAAATAATGATGGGATCCTACGACATGCGTCTGATTCCCCACAGTGGAAGAAGATTGATCTATTGTAGCCTGAATTTGGTGAATAAGTCAGGAATCTAAGACTTGGGCTTTGTACAGATGGGATGAATTCGTACGGGACGTTGAGCAGCCAACATAGCACTTGGCCAGTCATGCTTGTTATATACAATCTTCCTCCCTGGCTGTGTATGAAAAATAAGTACGTAATGCTGTCGTTGTTGATATCGGGCCCTAAACAACTTGGAAATGACATCGATGTTTATCTTGAACCTTTGATTGATGACTTAAAGAAACTCTGGGGTGAAGGTGTGATGACCTATGATGCTTCACGAAGAGAGACATTTCGTTTGCATGCTATGTTGTTTTGCACTATTAATGACTTTCCAGCATATGGGAATTTGTCTGGATATAGTGTCAAAGGAGCTAAAGTGTGTCCTACATGTGAAGAGAACACTGATTCAACAAGACTAAAACACGGCGGTAAGACTGTATATCTCGGTCATCAAAGGTTTCTTCAAAAATTCCATCTGTATCGTAGGAAGCGCAAAGCATTCAATGGATTGAATGAGGAACGGAGTGCACCTAAACCTATACCAGGGGAGGTTGTTTATGAAAGAGTAAAAGACTTTGTTAATGAATTTGGTAAGAGATCACAATGTACTATAGCCACACGGAGTGACAAATCTTTATTCAAGAAGAAGTCAATATTTTGGGATCTTCCTTATTGGAGTTCTTTGACAGTCAGGCATTGTATCGATGTCATGCACGTTGATAAAAATGTCTGTGATAGTGTCATTGGTACTTTGTTGAATATATCAGGTAAGACTAAAGATGGGATAAAATCTAGACTGGACCTATGTGAAATGGGAATAAGGTCAGAATTAACAAAATTTCATGAAATGGGAAATCAGAGAACATACTTACCTCTCGCTTGTTATACATTGTCTAGAAAGGAGAAGAAAGCTTTTTGTGAAAGTTTGGTAAATGTTAAGGTGCCACAGGGTTACTCATCCAACATCCGTAGATTGGTATCAATGAAAGATCTGAAGTTGATAGGTCTTAAATCTCATGATTGTCACACTCTAATGCAACAAATATTGCCTGTGGCAATTAGATCTATATTGCCGAAGCATGTAAGGTTTGCAATCACCAGACTTTGTTTCTTTTTCAACAGTCTGTGCAGCAAAGTTATTGACCCTGATACTCTCGATAAATTGCAAAGAGAAGTGGTTGTTACCCTATGTCAGCTTGAGATGTATTTTCCTCTTTCGTTCTTTGATATCATGGTACATCTTGTTGTCCACTTGACTAGGGAAGTGAAAATGTTGGGACCAGTTTTCTTGCATTGGATGTATCCCTCTGAACGATACATGAGCGTTTTTAAAAGTGATGTTTGAAACTGTTATCGGCCTGAAGGGAGTATTATCGAGGGTTATGTGGCGAGAGAGGTTATGGATTTTAGTAATGACTTTCTCAGTGGTAATGACACTCCTGATAATGACAAGAATATTGACGAGCAATTTGGCAAAGGAATTTTGGGATCACGTGTGAAAGTAATCAGCCGTGAGCAGTTGGAACAAGGTCACTTGTATATTTTACACAACATGGATGAAGTGAACGTTTATATCGAGGAACATACCAATTTCATCAAGAGACAATATCCTCGAGCCAATACAATGTGGCTTGCTAGAGAGCATAACAAGACATTTATTAAGTGGTTTGAAAATAAAGTCTTACATCCACTATCTCAAACACCAGATGATATTACTGAAACTATCAAATGTCTCGCCTTTAAACCAAAATTGACTGTTATGTCTTATGAAGGGTATGACATTAATGGATTCACATATTACAAAAAGCGCCAAGATGATAAGAGTGTCGTCCAAAACAGTGGGGTCACCCTTCAAGCATCGACTATGTTTTTTGCAAGTCAAAGGATAAGAGTCCACGTGAAGCTAAAATGTCATATTACGGTGTCATTGAAGACATATGGGAGTTTGACCACATAGATTCCAAAATTTCGCTCTTCAAATGTAATTGGGTTGATAACACCAAAGGAGTTATAGTGGATGAATTAGGTTTCACTTTAGTGAACTTTGAAAAGATTGGTGAGAAGGATGAACCATTCATATTGGCATCACATGCGAAACAAGTATTTTATATCGATTATCCTGCAAATGATAAATGGTCGGTTGTTCTTCATGGTAAAAGACAGTTCATTGAAGATCCTATAGATGAAGAACAGTACTATGATAAGTATGATGACTCCATTCCATTCTCAGTTGGGTTGCCAACACCAGCAAATATTGAAGCTAATGATGACTTGTATGTGCACGAAGATCACAATGAAGGATTGTTAATTGATAAAAAATCGCAATATTAGAGGCATGTTTATATTGTTTTATATGTTTTATTTTTCTGAATGTGAACTTTACAATGTGAATTTTACAATGTGAATTACATTATAATGTGAACTTTACAATGTGAATTACTTTACAATGTGAATGTGAACTTCACAATGTGAATGTGAACTTTACAATGTGAGCTTTACAATGTGAACTTTACAATGTGAATGTGAACTTTACAATGTGAATTACTTTATAATGTGAATTACTTTACAATGTGAATGTGAACTTTACAATGTGAGCTTTACAATTTGAATTACTTTACAATGTGAACTTTACAATGTGAATTTTCAGATGGCTGAGCATTCTCCTGATGACCGTGCTGATGATTACCGTGAGGGTGAGGACATCAATGTGCTGCCTCACAATGTATGTTTTAAAAATATATCATATATTTATATCTATATGTCCATTTATAGTTATATCTTGTAAATGTGTTTATTTTGTCAAATTTTAGGTTGATGATGCACATGTACCATCTGGAGCACTTGAGGCACTTGATCAGCAACACCAAAAAGTTGAAAAGAGAAGGGGAATCACTATGATGAAGAAGTTAATAGCACAAAAGGGCAATGGACCCAAACTTGTTGTGGATTTTGATAATGCAGGAAATGCATCTGGTGTGAATCATAATTCATTTGTTTCATATCTTGGGTATGTTACTCGTAGCCATTGCGGTTGTAAGATAGATTCTTGGCATAAAGTTTCTAAGGAGAAGAAAGACATAATATGGAAGGATTTATGCGTGAGTTATTATTAATTTGCAATTCTATTTTGTAGATTACTAATTTTTTGGATACTAGTTAATAGAAATTCTATTTTGTAGAGTATATTTGAATTGGATGAAAAGCTGCATCGTAAATGTATGATGCAATGCTGTGGGGGAGTCCTAAGGAACTATAGAACAAATCTCACCCGAGAATACATAAAAGAAGCTGATAAGAGGAAGAAGACAGCCACTGAACAGTGGAACTTCCTGGACAAAGAAGAATGGGACGTGTTTGTTGCTTCAAGACAAACTGATGAATTCAAGGTATTAGGCGTTAGTCCCAATCTCATTAATATATGTTGTATTCACTTATTCAAGATTAACATTTACTGTTACTAACCAAATCATTAATGTTCATACTAACTAGGACCTCAGTGAGGCACAAAGATCAAGGCGTGCACTGAATGTGCATGACCACACAATGGGTCCAAAGGGGTATGTAGGCATTCGCCAAAGACTACAGTCTGAGGCTACTGCTCAGTCTACTGCTACTCAGGAGTCCTCCACTATAGGTAGCACACCTCTGCCTCACCATGATGTCTGGATAGCTGGGAGGCAAAATAAGAAGGGAGAAATAAGGAATCCCGCAACTGCTGAGGCGGCTGCAAAAATGGTAAAATACAACTCTTACAGCAATCGTTCGAATATTGATTATTTGTGGTGTTTACTTAATTACAAATTTTTGTTTTGGCGATTAGCGGGAGCTGCACGAGCTGAGGAAACAAGGTGAGTTCATCCCTGAGGGAACAATGGATGAATTGACAGTTGCTCTGGGTAACCCAGAGCATCCTGGACGTGTTAGGGCTGCAGGCGCTGGTGTGGGCATCAAAGCTTTTTTTGGGCCACCCCAGCGCAAACATGTCCGAAACGTGGGACTTTCACAAGAAGAGGTAACATATTTTTTCCTTGTAGATGTTACTGTAAAAGAGAATTCAATAATTAGAATTTGACGTTTCTTTTATCCATGTATATGTAAATAAGCTATTTGATAGGAAACTCAAAGAATCAATGAAAAAGTGGTAGGCATCTCAGACTGCCACTTACCAGAAAATACCTATCGTGTCTCCTACTGCAGGCTCTACTCCTACTGCAGAGGTTGGGAGTAATCCTGTAGACCCACCACCTAGTAAATCCACTGTAAGTATTTTATGACATAGTAACTAGTTTTTTAATTCAAGATGATATGTATATATATATATATAACATTCTTTACACAAACATTTGTAGGGGTTGAAGCCATGCCGTCTAAAAGTTAATGAATATGTCATTGCAGAGGCGTCGGCTTACCCATCCCTACCAGGGGAAATGTTTCACGGGTCTCCATTACCAGCTGGTTGGATTCGTGTGAGCCCGGTACATATATTCCCCAAGTGGATGGATCTTCCATTGCCATATGCCCACCCAGATTGTGAAACGCTTGGTGAGGCAGAAGGCGGAGTGATATGTGGCTAAAAGCGGATGTCATCTTTACTGAAATTGTATGGTAAATTTACATTACGTTAAATTGTTAGTGTGTGTATATGATGTCAGTTGATCTAAAATTATTATATATATATATATATATACAGGTTACAAAGAAGACACCCACAACATCTAGACCTCCACTTCCACCTCCTACATTACCCAGTTGGGTTCCACAGGACCTAACTGTCCCATTAGGTCCTAACTGTAGGGGTATGGCAATATGGTTAGGCGAACATGATATAAATTTCCCTATAACTGTTTCTATAGATTCAGATGTTGCAGGTCAATCATACGAAAGCAAACTATTTATACAAGATATTTTGGAGTTGTTTCGATATGATTGGCTAAATACATCTGTGATAGAGCTATGGATAAGGTGAGATCTTCTTTATACATCCATATACCTTGTGTAGGATCTGGTGATCTGGTTTCTTATTTATTAATGCATGTGTAATTAATACATATTTTGCAGCTACTTAGACAAGATATGTGCAGATTTTGCATTCGAACATGTAGGATTTTTTATTCCATCTTTGATTAGTCTAGTAGCTAAAGACCCTCCGTCAGTTCAACAATACTGTTGTGAGGCTTTTTCAATTTTTTCTCAAAATAAGAAGACGATGATAATGGCTCCATTCAATGTAGAGTAAGTTTACTTTGATTATTATAATTTGGACTTAAGAAAATTACAATTTTATTGTGGATTTTGAGTTATTAATTTTAACTTTTTTACCTCTAGTGGTATGCATTGGGAGTTACTGGTTATTGTCCCCGAGACGTTCACTGTCTATTAACTAGATCCTAAGGGGAGTAAATTGAATACAAAATATGGACACATAATGAAAATGGCATTATTCCAGTGAGAAATATTTCATTTTCATATTTGTTAACATATGTTATTACATTACTATTTAATTATGCAATTTACTATGTTACATTAACATGTAGGGGTTTTGATGAGTTCAAAAAGGCTGGAGGAAAGGTCCCCACGAAAAAGAACCAGCCAATAATTTGAAAGAACGTGAAAGTAAGTTCCCGACTGCAATATATGTATATATTATTTATGTGAACAGTGCTTAATTAGTTGTATTTTTTAATATTTTGTATGTTTGAATTTATAGTGTGCTACACAAGACAACGGATGGGCATGTGGATACTATGTGATGCAATTTATGCACATGATTATCAAATATGCCGCAATGGACATCGATTGTATTGTTGAGGTATTATATAGTCTCATTAGATAATATGAAATATATCAATCTTATTTATAGCTCATTAATTATATATATACATCATTCTCTTTACATGTGTTTAAAACTGACCACACTACAGGAACGGCCTTACCAGATGTACATGCTCCCTATACGATGGGAGAATTAAATGAAGTAAGAGAAGAATGGGAAATAGCCATACAAGTAGTGGGGGATTTAAGATATAATTGGGATGTTGATAGTGAATAATGACTAAAGAATGATATTTTGTAAATGAATTTCTGAATTATAATATATGTGTGAATGTTTCTACATGTATGGATGTTTCTACATGTGTCTAAGTGAAAATGAATGAAACTGTTGGTTACTATATGAATGTTTCTATATGTGTGAATGTGAACATGAATGGAACTATGATGCGATGATTTTGAGTCGCATTTATAGACCTTTTTTATATGTGTTTTGTGCTCTTATTAGTCATTTTTATGGTCAATATTGCATAATTCACTCATTTCGGTCTTTGCCATCATTTTATGTCAAATCCCCTTAGTTTTATCATTTTGAGCATTAATTATCACTTGTGTGGATTTATTTGGTCTTGTCTTGGAATTTCAGGAAAAACAAGTATCTGCTTCGGTCGATACCATCGACGGAAGTCGATACCATTGACTTGACCGCAGGTTGCCAGCCGAAAGGAGCAGCAAAGAGTCGATACCATCGATGCTGATGTTGATGGTATCGAGACGTCTTCAGATTGCTGGCGAAGGAGCAGTCGATAGTATCGACGCCAAGTCGATACCATCGACACATGGAGGCTACAGCATCGCAAAATGACAGAACTGACGCCAAACAGGGGTTGTCGATACCATCGACCCGCGTTGATGGTATCGACGCCGGCAGATATGTGTTGGATTCATTTCGATCTCAATCGGACGGATGGAGTTAATTGATGACCTAATCAGGGACTTATACCTAATGACGGCCGCCCAGACGAGATCATCATCTCATTTACCATTGCACAAGTGCCGAGGAGCGAGAGAAAGGAGAACGGAGGCCAGAAGCTCATCCCTGTCGTTCCGGACGTTGTCGAAGACAAATTTCACCACCGAAAGGCGGGAAAGCTCGTGTTCTACGCAAAGGATCCACCGGTTCTCCTCCGTTCAGGGGTTTTCCCATTTGATTCACGTTTTTCATATGGTTTCCCCTATTTCTACCATGTATTTGTGCGAGATGAACATGCAGGGCTAATCCCCTTTATCTTTAGGACCGGGAGTAGCCCGGGAATGCATTGTATGACAGTTTTATATTAATAATTCATATTTTCTCTCTTAAATCCGTGGTATAGTTTCATTTTCTCCATATATTGTTATGCTTGATCACCATAATAATAACTTAATGCCGTTAATCACTTCGACAGAAGGATTAACGGTTGAAAAGAGACAAAACCTACATTAATCGATAAATCCCTTGACAAAGGAGGTGTAAAATTAATGGTCGAAACTGAGAGATCGGTTGTAATGCGCTTAGTTTAGGGGAATGATTACTACGACGGTGGAATCAACCTAAACCTAAGTAGTGAATTACACCACGACAGTGGGTAATTCTGTTTTCAGGCCACTACCCGGATAGAGAGAGAAGATTGAGGAGTTATATGAAACTTAATGCAATGTTGACCCACGGTGAAACCGAAATCCTAAAGATATCCTTTTGAATTGATTAAATTAACCTTTAATCGATTGTTTGCTTTGTTTTATTTTTATTTTCTTTTAATTTCGACAACAAACCCTACTTTGTTATCCGGTTTAGCTGATCGCAAATAGTTAGTAGGAGTCTCCAATAATTCAGCGTATCCCTGTGTTCGACTCGGGCCTCACAAAGGCCTGTACTACTCGACGCGTACACTTGCGTTTTTAACGCGTAGTAAAATACACGTCAAGTTTTGGCGCCGTTGCCGAGGATACGGCGAATTGTTGGCACTTCGAGTGCTACGAGCGGCCACTCTAGGACACATTTTTTTTATCATATTGAACCACCTTCAAATATTTCAAAACTTTTCTATATTTGTTATACTCGTCTAAGCATAGTACTGAACTCGAATTTTCCTATTTCAGGTACTGTGTATGGTGCATACACGTAGTAAAGACTACAACAATCGCACACCCGAGGTTCCGTTTCCGGGACCTGAAGACGAGGAGCATTCTGAGCACGAGTACCAAGAAGAGATAGATTATGAATCTGAAGTAGAAGACATGGCCGAGCCACAGACTATATGGGAGAAGATCAAAGCTTCTTCCTCATCCGCTTCAAAGGGGCCTATAAAAAAGCAGGCGATCAACATACCGACATACAAGATCGATCCAGCGTTGATTAACTTGGTAAAATCAAATGCATTTCATGGGTTGAAGAACGAGGATCCTGTTGCACATATCAGCTAGTTCGTCGAAAACTGTGACATGGTGAAGATAGATAGGTTTCCACAAGATGCTTTGTACCTCAAGCTGTTCCCGAGTTCCTTGGCAGGAGCAGTAAGAGAGTGGCTACATAACCTCGATGACAAATTTGTGGAGTCTTGGGATCATATGGTGGAGGTTTTCTTCGAGAGGTTTTTCCCTCCTGAGAAGACCAACGACATGATTAGGAAGATTCACAATTTCACCCAACAGGCGGGTGAAACATATTCTGAGACCTGGGAGCGATTTCAGGTTATGTTGAGGAGATGTCTGCATCATGGTTTGGACAAAGAGAAACAGGTAAAAATCTTCTATTTTGCTCTCTCTGAGCATGATAGGAGTAATTTAGACTCAGCCGGGTCGGGATTTTTCCTAAATAACACTGACACTAGATGCTGGGAAATACTCAAGAACATGGCAAGAAAGCAGTCCTGGGGAGAAAGAGAGAGAGGTCCAGTTGAGCAAGCACGAGTCGCCAGTGAATCAAAGGCAATCAGAGAGCTGAATGAGAAGATGGATCTTCTCGCAAAGAAGTTAGTGCAAAAAGAAGAAAATGAGTCCGAGGATGAGGCTCAAGTCAAGTACATGAGACAACAACAAGGGTACAGGAACAATGACTACTCATGGCGTAAGGACAAAAAGTTCTCATGGAAGGATCCAAACAATTTTCTGCAGGATTCGGAAGCCAAGCCCGCACCAGCTACAGAGGACAAGAGCACGGAGTTGCTCAATCAGGTCATCAAGCAAAACCAGGAGTTAATGAACACATTCGGGCAGCAAATCAAGCAACAGGGTGAATATATGAACCAATTTGGGCAAACATTGCAGAGCCATGGGGCTCAAATGAGGACCATAGAGACCTCCATGGCGCAGATTGCAGCTGAAATTGCTAGTTTGAAGAAGCCAGCACATCCGGGTTTTCCGGGGAACACCAATGTTCCCGGGGGAAACCAGCAAGCCAAGGCCATTTTACTGAGAAGCGGCAAGAAGGTGTTGAATCCAAGAATGGATGAAACAAGCATACCGCAAGATAAAGTTGAAGGTGAAACCACTACGGAGCAGCCTACACCAGTCACAGGTCAGGTTGAAGATATAGCTGTGGATGGTAATGATGAACAGGTTGCTGAGGAGGAACCGCAGAAAATGACACCATATGTGCCACCCCATCAAAGGGCACACACCGTTCCGGTCCCCTATCCGAATAGTGCAAAGGCAAGGAAGGTAGATGCACAATTTAAGAAATTCTTGGACAACTTTAGGAAGCTTTCGGTCAATATTCTGTTGTTGGAAGCTATTGAGAAAATTCCGTCATACGGGAAGTTTCTAAAAGATGTCATCACCAAGAAGAGGAAAATACCAGAACTCGAGGTCGTGGTGTTGAAGGAGCAAGTGAGTGCCTTCATTATGGGCACTCTACCGCCAAAGAGACAGGATCCTGGATGTTTCAACATTTCTTGCTTTATCGGGAAGTTTAAATTTGGAGAGGCATTATGTGATTCTGGGGCAAGCATCAATTTGATGCCCCTTTCGACATTTAAAAAGTTGGGATTAAAGGAGTCACGGCCGAGCAATATGACTATTCAATTGGCCGATAATTCTGTGGTGAAGCCTTATGGGATCTGCGAAGACGTCTTAGTAAAGGTGGATCGATTTGTCTTTCCAACTGATTTTGTGGTTATGGAGATGCAAGATGAGAATGGAAATGAACTGTTACTTGGACGTCCATTCCAAGCTACAGCCGACATGATCTTAGAGATGGGGAGAGGTCGCTTGACCTTAGGCATAGCAGATGACCGCTTTGAGATGGTCATGCCCACTAGCACTACGTCTACTAAAGCAAAAGAACAATGTAACATGGTGAAACATGTAGATCACAACATCTCGCTCTGCCTTGGAAAACCATTCTTGGACATGGCTCATGTGATGAGTAAGATGGATAATGGAACCTTAGCTGTGGACATAATGGAGCAAACTAAGGTTGTCTCTTTATGTAAAGTTGTTGGATTTCCAAATGATGAGAATGAGGACATTCCGCCTTCTTGGGAGGATGATGCAATTATTACTTTGGTTGTTGAGACATATCCGGAACTGCCGCTGGAGGCTTGTTTGTTGAATGTTACCTATGATTGGATGCGGAGTAATTCACTCAAGGAGTGCGCCAAAATGCTTCAGATGCTTCCATGTTTCTATACGAGGCATTATGAAGATTTAGGTACACTTCCCCCACCGCTGCAATCATCTCTTATTTGCCCGCCAGAGTTGGAGTTGAAGCAGCTGCCCCGCATCTTAAGTACGTCTTTCTAGCTGAGAAGGACAAGTTACCGGTGATTGTATCTTCTTACTTGAGTGCGGATGAGGAGGAGCAACTGTTGATAGTGCTCAAGAACCACCGTGGAGCTTTTGGGTGGTCTGTTGCAGACATTAAAGGGATCTCCCCTACACTTAGCCAGCATAAGATACGGCTCGAGGAGGGAGCCAAGCCTGTTATTCAGCCTCAAAGACGTTTAAATCCGAGCATGATGGAGGTTGTGAAGAAGGAGGTCATCAAACTTCTTGCTGCAGGTATTATATATGCCGTATCAGACTCGACGTGGGTGAGTCCCACACAGGTAGTCCCTAAGAAGGGGGGAATTACTATTACTAAAAATTTGTTGAATGAACCTATCACCACCCGATTGGTAACCGGGTGGCGAGTTTGTATTGACTACCGTCGTCTGAATGCAGCCACTCTTAAGGATCATTTTCCTTTACCACTTATTGATCAAATTTTAGAACGTCTTTCTGGTCGGTCGCATTTTTGTTTTCTGGATGGGTATTCGGGGTATAACCAGATTTCGATTGATCCTTTGGATCAAGAGAAATCTACGTTCACATGTCCCTATGGGACTTTCGCTTACCGACGAATGCCGTTTGGTTTATGTAATCCATCGGCGACGTTTCAACGCTGCATGCTCGCCATATTCTCTGACATGGTAGAACATTGTCTTGAGGTTTTCATGGACGACTTCTCGGTTTATGGTGCGTCATTTGATGAATGTTTATATAACTTAGACAAAGTGCTGCAGCGTTGTGAGGACACACACTTGGTCCTCAATTGGGAGAAATGTCACATGATGGTGACAGAGGGAATAGTGCTAGGACACAAGGTGTCTAGCAAAGGTCTTGAGGTAGACCCTGTGAAAATTGAGGTGATTTCCGAGCTTCCCCCACCAAATTCTGTAAAAGGGGTGAGAAGCTTTTTGGGACACGCCGGGTTTTATCGGCGATTCATAAAATATTTTTCTAAAATTGCAAAACCTTTATCCAAACTTTTGGAGAAAGATGCGGTCTTCGATTTCAACGATAAGTGTCTTCATGCATTCGAAGTTTTGAAAGAAAAATTGATTTCGGCCCCGGTTGTTCAAACGCCGGATTGGACAAAACCCTTCGAATTGATGTGTGATGCTTCAGATTTTGTAGTAGGAGCTGTTTTGGGGAAAAGGGTCGATAATAAGCCCACTGTGATTTTCTATGCTTCCAAAACTCTGAATGATGCTCAATTGAACTATACAACTACTGAAAAAGAATTACTCGCCGTCGTGTTTGCTTTTGAAAAATTTCGGCAGTATTTAGTTGGATTGAAAGTGGTTGTATGGACTGGTCATGCGGCGATAAAATACTTGATGGAGAAAAAGGATGCAAAGCCCAGACTCATTAGGTGGATTTTTCTTTTACAAGAATTTGATATTGAAATCAAGGACAAGTCTGGAATTGAAAATGTAGTGGCTGATCATTTGTCTAGGTTAGAAAGGGTAGAGGAAAAAGATTTGCACATACCCATAACCGAGACGTTTCCCGATGAACAGCTTTTGAAAATTAATTCTAAAGAACCGTGGTTTGCTGAAATTGTTAACTATTTGGCTTGCAGGATCATCCCGGAAGACTGGTCATATCAAGAGAAAAAGAGATTCTTTCATTCTTTGAGATACTATTTTTGGGATGACCCAATTCTTTTGAAGCAATGCAGGGACGGCATCCTACGCAGGTGTGTGCCTGAGGTGGAGTACGAGAGTGTTCTCCATCATTGTCATGCATCGCCTACGGGAGGACACCATGCCAGTTCGCGAACAGCAGCAAAGGTGTTGGAAAGCGGCCTTTATTGGCCAACTTTGTTTCGGGATGCCTACGATTTTGTAAGGCAATGTGACCCGTGTCAGCGAGCAGGTAACATTTCGAAGCGACAAGAGATGCCCCTGAATGTATTTCAGGAAGTGGAAGTATTTGATTTGTGGGGAATAGACTTCATGGGACCGTTTGTGTCTTCAAATTCAAATTTGTATATCTTGCTAGCTGTTGACTATGTGTCGAAGTGGGTGGAAGCAATCCCCACAAGGACTAATGATTCTACGGTAGTGTGCAGGTTTGTGAAGGAAAATATTTTCTGCAGGTTTGGGATACCCCGAATGATAATAAGCGATGGGGGTACACACTTCCGGAATCAGAAATTCTCGACACTTTTGAAGAAATATGGGGTCAAGCACAACATTGGCACCCCATATCATCCACAGACGCAAGGCCAAGTGGAGGTCTCAAATCGGGAAATCAAGAAGATTCTAGAGCGAACAGTGGCATCCACAAGAAAGAATTGGAGTGCCTTACTACCGGACGCACTTTGGGCATATAGAACGGCTTACAAAACACCTATAGGCACTACGGCTTTTAGGTTGGCGTATGGCCGGGCTTGTCACCTTCCGGTGGAATTGGAGCACAAGGCCCATTGGGCGCTTAGAAGGCTAAATTTGAATTATGATGAAGCTAGGAGAAAGAGGATGTTCGAGTTGAATGAACAAGATGAGTTGCGCATGACGGCATATGAGAATGCCCGCATATACAAGGAGCGCACAAAACTGATCCACGATCGCCATATCGAGCTGCGCACGTTCAAGAAGGGAGATAGCGTCCTGTTGTTTAACTCCCGACTCAAGTTGCATCCCAGGAAGCTGAAGTCCCAGTGGAGTGGACCATTCGTGGTGGAAGAGGTTAAACCGCATGGTGCGATTCTGGTGCGTGATGGAGATGCCACGTTCTTGGTGAATGGACAGAGGTTAAAGTTGTATTTTGGTGAAAATTACAAGAGAAAAGTGAATGAGGTCAAACTCATTACACTTGTGGACGAATGAGATGCTGGGAAGCCGTCTAGCCTAAGACGTTAGATAAGGGCGCTTGTTGGGAGGCAACCCAACCATCGGTACATTAGGATAGTTTAATTATAGTCATAGATTGATTTCATTTCGTTTAAATTTTGATGTAAAGAAGATACCTTGATCCGTTTGTTCATTGTGCAGGCTGAGGCAGGGTCGATACCATCGACACACTGGTCGATGGTATCGACATAGATTCAGATTGACAACTGCAAGATTCGTGCTGCGTCGATACTATCGACGGTCTCGTCGATGGTATCGACACACCTACAGGCAGGTCGCGCAACAACTGTCGATAGTATCGACACAACAGTCGATACCATCGAGATCTCTAGAGAAGTTCAGAGTGATTTGTCTCAGTCAACTCGATACCATCGACGGTCCTGTCGATGGTATTGACATGGTCACAGGTTGAAGTGAAAAAGTGGCGGTGTCGCAATGAAGCCAAGTCGATACCATCGACTCCTGTCGATGGTATCGACCATCCATGTCACCGATCCGCGCAACGACATCGACGGCGATCGCGAAGTCCACGTCAGTGATCCGGGTGCTGCGTCGATACTATCGACTCGCGTCGATGGTATCGACAGGTCAGCAATCCGGGTTTCACAATCCAGCAATCTTCAGCCGTCGATACTCGCGAGGGAGGCAGATAGCATCGAGACGTGTCGATACCATCGACCCGCGTCGATGGTATCGATGGGTCAACAGTAGCACCGGCCAAGTCTATATAAGGAGAGTCATTACGTCATTTGACGTCACACCTTCAGAGTGAACTTCCTCCTTCGCGCCGAGCACTTCCCCGAGCCATCCAAGATCGAAGAGTAGCAACATCGAGCAAAGATCTTCACCGAGCGGAGAATCAAGTCTCCATCTTCCCCGAGCTCTTCTTCTTCAACCCCTTTCTCGTCGCCACCATGGTGCATACAGCCGGAGAATCGTCCTCACACGCAACTCCGAAGGACTTCATTCCACCACCAACGGAATCAGTTGCTCGTCCCCGACTCATCCATCCTTCCCCGAAGATTCGAAAGATCTACGAGGAGATAATGAGGAGGAAGATCGAGCCCACCCGGTATGTGGACCGGGAGATGGTGCGCGATCTGGGATTCGAGGCCAACTTGGCCAATGTTCTTAACGGACAGGCCCGTCACACTCGCATAAGGCCTGGCGAACTGGAGTTTCATCAAGATGGCCAGCCGTTCGTTAGTGATTGGCCGACATACAAAGAGCTGGTAGCCGAGTTCATGGCGTCGTTGGACGTCTGCATCTATCCCAATGACATCAATGCTACTGATCGAGAGTGGATCCAGGGCCGGGTATCTTTCCGGCTGTACAACCATGACTACGTCCTCACGCTGCGGCAGTTCAACAAAATTTTCAACTGGAATCATTCCCAGTATGACCACAGAAGGTCGGACCACTGTATCGATTACGACATGATCTTCTCCGAGTTGGTGGCGGTGCCACAAGGGAGGTCGGTTAGCTACCACAATGCTACGGTAGCCGACTTCGAGCACCCCTTCGTCCGGGTTTTGCATCGGATGCTGAGTTCTACTGTTTTTGCGTGGGGTGATCTGGCCCTTAGCAAATTTCAAGGCTCCGATCTCTTCTTTCTATACAAGCTTCTGAAGAGACAAGAATGTAATTGGGGTGCATACTTTTTGCAGCGTGTGATGGATGTAAAGAGGAGTACGAGGAAAGCGCCGATTCACTTCGGTGGGCTCATCACCAAACTGGCATCGTACTTGGGACTGAATTTCCAATCCCGCACTCCTCTTTCTACAAGAAGCAAGGTCAACTTGCAACATCTTCACCGGGCCAACTTAATTCTTCTTCGGGATGGCGCGGCATTTGCACATTGCCATGTGAATCAAGCGTACCAGGAGTGCGCACTGCCGGATCCCGTCTTCAACATCGAGGGCGCACAACATTTCAGATGGCCGATCATAGCCATCGACTCCGATGAGGATGAAGGAGGCAACGACGGACAAGAAGGCGAGGCTGAGGAGGAAGAGGAGGCATTCACACCTCTTCGTGCACGGGTAGCACCCCGGAAGCATTCTCGGATGCATCCGGGTGCGTCTTCATCATCACAGCCCCCGCCGCCATCACCACAGCCCTCGCAGCCAAGCGAGGATGTCTACTCAATGCAAGGAATGTATATGATGCTGCAGGACAAACATCAGACACAGCAGCAGCATCTAGAGATGTATACTGGTATTCAGGATACTATGAACTGGTTACTTGACAACCAAAGGGCGATGTTCGAGAATGAACGTCTCCTCCTCGACAACCAATAGCAGATACACAATCGGTTGCAAAGGATGGAGATGCAACAGGAGCCCTTCTACGACCACTACTGGAGTCAGAGCTACTTTGGAGGCTATCCACAGCCTCCGCCGAGGACCCATTACGATCCGAGCTTCCAGGGGGAGTATCCTTCTTGGGATCCTACATCCCCACAGTACCCACCTCCGCCTCCACAAGACTGATCGGGTATCTCTGTTCCACTCTTAAGTTTGTTTTTGACTATGAGGCCATAGTCGAATTCAAGCTTAGGGAGGTAGTTGGAACAACTCTATCTTTTCTTTTATTGTTTTTAGTTTTTAGCAGTGTTATTTGTTTCTTGCATTTTTAGTTTTTGTAGGATCCATGTGCTATCTAGTGTAACTGTGGATGTCGTAAAAGTTTGTCATCTTGCTGTTTGTTCATGGGAAATTTAAGGGAAATTTAAAAATTTTTGTGTCTTGGATAGCTTGCTTTGGTTGACCTTGGGGAACACATCCTACGAAAATGATTGATTATGTCAACTTTAAAACAACATTTCACACCTGTACTCCTATGGATTCATGCAAAGTGGACAGTAATGGTTGTTTGAGCCTAACTTAACCAAACGGTAATGAGACCTTAATTGGATGTAAGAGAGAGAACCCTCTAAACCACTACACAGGTCAGTAAGGAGAGACACATAATATCTTTCTAAGGTTCAGTCATTTAATCTTGTGATCATTCCACTTCATTTTTCCATAATCCACCTAAGAATTGGAAGTAAAGTGCAGTTTTAATTCCTTCTTGTGTGCATAGCAATTAGATAGGACTCGCATTGATATTTTTCCATACTTGTGCATAAAAAGAAAAAAATATAGGGATTCATGCACATTACCTTTAGGTGCATTCCATGTAGTTGCACTCATGATTTTCATGCATAAAGCACACCATGTACCTCAATTTTTCCTCAAAGGTGATTTAAACTGTTCCATACCTTCTAAATATTGCAAGAATTTCTGAGCATGAAGAAAATATCCCAATAAACTTATCTCTAAGAAATTATGGATATGTGGGCTAAATAAAAAAAATTCTGAAAATATGAAATAGAAAAAAAAGAAGAAAAAAAAAGAGATTTCAGAAGGAAGTGAAATAAGAGGGAGAAAGGAACAGGATATCACTCGCATTATAGGAAATTGAGTACATGATGTAATTTGATTAGACGTCCATCTCATTTTGAGGCGGATGGTTAGTGCATGCATCATTTCACCCAATTTTAGGCATTAGGGCATTTCTAATGTGCATATGCATCATATAGGACATTTTTGTATTATGCATGTTGAAATTGTACAATACTTCCAAATTCTTCCATGAGCCACCCATTTTCATCCACCCGTTGCTCGGATTGGTAGGCCACCATGAAATTCTCCTCACTAATGTTTATCAAGAGAACTACTTCCATGTAGATGGTAGTTAGGGTGAGCAACGTAGTATAGGCGATCACAAGATGCACCAATGGTGAATCGGCGAATTGCATTATGTTAACTGCCTTATGTGATAGTGTTCATCTGTTTGGAGGATAATTTCTTTTATTGATGATTACTGTCGCCTTTAGGGTAATTACCATTTTGTGGTTAGAGAAGGTCGGTTTGAGAATGTTCAGTGGGAGTCACATGGGATGTGGGGTTGGTGTGTTGTTTTTCAGTTGATATTTGCAATTCTATTCTAAGGATTAGTTGCTTGAGGGCGAGCAATGTTTAAGCTTAGGGGAGTTTGATGCGATGATTTTGAGTCGCATTTATAGACCTTTTTGATATGTGTTTTGTGCTCTTATTAGTCATTTTTATGGTCAATATTGCATAATTCACTCATTTCAGTCTTTGCCATCATTTTATGTCAAATCCCCTTAGTTTTATCATTTTGAGCATTAATTATCACTTGTGTGGATTTATTTGGTCTTGTCTTGGAATTTCAGGAAAAACAAGTATCTGCTTCTGTCGATACCATCGACGGAAGTCGATACCATCGACTTGACCGCAGGTTGCCAGCCGCAAGGAGCAGCAAAGAGTTGATACCATCGACGCTGATGTCGATGGTATCGAGACGTCTTCAGATTGCTGGCGAAGGAGCAGTCGATAGTATCGACGCCAAGTCGATACCATCGACACATGGAGGCTACAGCGTCGCAAAATGACAGAACCGACGCCAAACAGGGGTTGTCGATACCATCGACCCGCGTCGATGGTATCGACGCCAGCAGATATGCGTTGGATTCATTTCGATCTCAATCGGACAGCTGGAGTTAATTGATGACCTAATTAGGGACTTATACCTAATGACGGCTGCCCAGACGAGATCATCATCTCATTTACCATTGCACAAGTGCCGAGGAGCGAGAGAAAGGAGAACGGAGGCCAGAAGCTCATCCCTGTCGTTCCGAACGCTGCCGAAGACGAATTTCACCACCGAAAGGCGGGAAAGCTTGTGTTCTACGCAAAGGATCCACCGGTTCTCCTCCGTTCAGGGGTTTTCCCATTTGATTCACGTTTTTCATATGATTTCCCCTATTTCTACCATGTATTTGTGCGAGATGAACATGCGGGGCTAATCCCCTCCATCTTTAGGACCGGGAGTAGCCCGGGAATGCATTGTATGACAGTTTTATATTAATAATTCATATTTTCTCTCTTAAATCCGTGGTATAGTTTCGTTTTCTCCATATATTGTTATGCTTGATCACCATAATAATAACTTAATGTCCTTAATCACTTCGATAGAAGGATTAACGGTTGAAAAGAGACGAAACCTACATTAATCGATAAATCCCTTGACAAAGGAGGTGTAAAATTAATGGTGGAAACTGAGAGATCGGTTGTAATGCGCTTAGTTTAGGAGAATGATTACTACGACGGTGGAATCAACCTAAACCTAAGTAGTGAATTACACCACGACAGTGGGTAATTCTATTTTGAGGCCACTACCCAGATAGAGAGAGAAGATTGAGGAGTTATATGAAACCTAATGCAATGTTGACCCGCGGTGAAACCGAAATCCTAAAGATATCCTTTTGAATTGATTAAATTAACCTTTAATCGATTGTTTGCTTTGATTTATTTTTATTTTCTTTTAATTTCGACAACAAACCCTACTTTGTTATCCGGTTTAGCTGATCGCAAATAGTTAGTAGGAGTCTCCAATAATTCAGCGTATCCCTGTGTTCGACTCGGGCCTCACAAAGGCCTGTACTACTCGACGCGTACACTTGCGTTTTTAGCGCGTACACTACTACATAAACGGCCTTTGGCGTTGGTCGTTTAACCCCATTTGGCATCGGTTTCCGACCGACGCCTATGTGGGCGCCGCTAAAGGTCGAACACTTCGGCGTCGGTTTTTTAACCGACGCCTATTTGTCTATAGGCGTCGGTTGTTTAGTAAATAACCGCCGCCAAAAGTGTTCGCGCCACAGAAAATGGCGTCATCTAGGGCACTTTGTGCGTCGGTTATTTACTAACCAACCGACGCCTATATAGAATATAGCGTCGGTGTTTTAGTAGATAACCGACACATAAAGTGCCCTAGATGATGCCATTTTCTGTGGCGCGAACACTTTTGGCGTCGGTTATATACTAAACCACCGACGCCTGTACTTCAAGACGACACGACTGTGCTTCCCTGCACGGTCGTGTTTAGTACTATAGGTGTCGGTTTTATATGACTAACCGACGCCTTTTTACACCACGGTCGTGCTATCCTGCACGGTCGGGTTGTTTGTACTATTAGGCGTCGGTTTGTATCAAATAACCGACGTTGTAGGTCTTTACTGACGGTTTTCTATAAATAACCGACGCCTATTTATATTTTTTTTTTTCATATCAGTTTGCAGGCCTGCTGTGGCTGGTCAGCAGGATGAGAACCTGCAGTTCAGTTTTCTGAACTGCAGGTTTATGACATCCATTGATATCAGCCTACAAATAGGCTGCAAACCTGCAAAAGTCACAAGGAAAATTCTACACAAGTACATACATTCAGACATCAATTCAATTCTCACATTCACACATATAGAAACATTCAAATACATGTATTAACATTCAGAAATATTCATTTACAAAGTATCATTCATTATCGCTATCAACATCCCAATTATATCTTACAGTTGCCACTGCTTGTATGGCTTTTGCCCATTCTTCTCTTACTTCATTTAATGCTTCCATCGTATATGGAGCATGTATATTTTTTAAGCGTTTACCTGTAGTGTTGTCAGTTTTAAACACATGCAAAGAGAATGATGTATATATATAAGTAATAATATAAAAATAAGATAAGATTAATATATTTCATACTAACTAATGAGACTATATATAATACCTCATGTATGGTATCGATGTCCAATGCGGCATATTTGATAATCATCTGCATAAATCGCATCACATAGTATGCGCATGCCCAGCCATTGTCTTGTGTAGCACACTATAAATTGAAACATACAAAATAATACAACTAAGCACAATTCACATCAATAATATATATATTCGAGTCGGGAACTTACTTGTACGTTCTGCCAATTTATTGGCTGGTTCTTTTTCCTTGGGACCGTTCCTCCAGCCTTTTTGAATGCATCTAAACCCCTACATGTTAATATAACACAATAAATTGCATAAGTAAATAGTAATGTAATAAAAGATGTTAACGGGTATAAAAATGAAATATTTCTCACCAGAATAATGGCATTCTCATTACGTGTCCAATTTTAGTGTTCAATGTACTCCCCGCAGGATCTAGATAATAAACAGTGAATGTCCCGGGGACAATAACTAGTAACTCCCAATGTCTACCGCTAGAAGTAAGAAGTTAACAATTAATAACTCAAAATGCAAAATAAAAATGGAATTTTCTTAAGTCCAAATTATAAATAAAGTAAACTTACTTGACATTGAATGGAGCTATTATTATTGTCTTCTTTTGCTGACCAAAAATTGTAAAAGCATCTATACAGTATTGTTGAACATTATCAGGGTCTTTAGCTACCAAACTAATCAATGATGGAATCAAAAATCCCACATGATCAAATGCAAATTGTTTGCAATGATCTTCGACTAAGTAGCTGCAAAACATATAGGCGTATGCATTAATATATAAGAAACCAGATCACCGGATCTTACACAAGGTATATGGATGTATAAACAAGATCTCACCTTATCCATATCTCTATCATTGATGTATTCAGCCAATCATACATAAACAGCTCAATAATATCTTGTATAAATAAAGAGCTATCGTATGATCGACCTGCATAATCTACATCTAAAGAAACTATTATAGGGAAATGTATATTATGTGCCCGTAGCCAACATGCCATTCCCCTACAAGCAGGACCTAACGGGTATGTTAGGTCAGTTGGAACCCAAGTTGGTAATGCGGGAAGTGGAGGTGGAGGCCTAGGTGCTCCTGGTGTCTTCTTTTTAACCTGTATATATAATTTCAGATCAGTTGACATCATATATACACATTAACAGTCTAAATCAATGTAAATTTATCTTACAATTTCAGTCGTGTAGACGACATCTGCTTTGGGCCACAATATGACCCCGCCTTCTGCCTCACCAAGTGTATCAATATCTGGGTGGGCATATGGCAACGCAACTTCCCTCCAATCGGGTAACACACGTAATGGGCCCACACGAACATAGCCCTGTGGCATTGGAGTCTCGTGAAACCTTTCCCCAGGAAGGGACGGGTAAGCTTGCGCCTCTGCAACAACATAGTCTTCTATTCTTAAGCGGCATGGCTTCAATGCCTACAAATTTACGTAAAGAATGTTATACATATATACATATAATCTTGAAAACATATCATCTTGAAAAGACTAGCTACAATGTCATAAACAATACTTACAGCAGACGTGTTAGGCGATGGGTCTCCAGGATTACTCGCAGTCTGTGCATCAGGAGAAGAGTGGGTCGCCATAGGCTGATTGGAAGCCTGAGATGCCTGCCACCGCAGCAATTCTTCCTTGACCTTCTCAGCAACTACATCGTTGACCTTCTTAGCAACTAAATCCTCAACTCTCTTATTCTCCTATACATGGATAAAAGAAACATTAGCTTGTTATTAATGAATTTCCTTTTGCAGTAACATTCTAAAAAAAGAATAGGTTACCTCTTCTTGAGAAAGTCCCGCTCTGGGTTTGCGCTGGGATGGCCCAAAGAATGCTTTGATGCCAACACCAGTGCCGGCACCTCTAACACGTCCAGGATGCTCTAGGTTACCCAGAGCAACTGTCAATTCATCCCTTGTGCCCTGAGGGATGAACGTGCCTTGTTTCCTCTGCTCGTGCAGCTCCCGCTAATCACCATAAACAGAAATTGGTAAGTTAACACCACAAATAATCAATATTCAAATGATTTCTCTAAGAGTGTTATTTTACCATTTTTACAACCGCCTCAGCAGTTACAGGCTTCTTTATTTCACCCTTCTTGTTTTGCCTGCCAGCTATCCAGATATCATGGCGAGGCATCGGTGTGGCAGACTCCTGAGTAGGAGCAGACTCCTGAGTAGCCGCAGACTCCACCTGTAGTCTTTGGAGAACGCTTGCATAGCCTTTTGGACCCATAGTGTGGTCATGCACATTCAGTGCACGTCTTGCTTTTTGTGCGTCACTGAGGGCCTAGTTAGTATGCACATTAATGATTTGGTTAGTAGCACTAAATGCTAATCTTGAATAGGTGAATACAATGTATATTAATTAAATTGGGAGTGACGCCTAATACCTTGAATTCTTCAGATTTTCTTGAAGCAACAAAATTGTCCCAATCTTCTTTGTCCAAGAAGTTCCATTGTTCAAGGGCTGACTTCTTCTTCTTATCACCCTCTTTTATGTATTCTCTGTTCAGATTTGTCTTATAATTCCTAAGCATCTTTCCAGCGCGTTGCATCACATTTTTACGATGCAACTTCTCATCCAATGCAAACAGATTCTGTAAAATAGAAATGTTATTAACTAGTATCCAAAATAGAATTGCAAATAATAGAATTTGTAATCTACAAAATAGAATTGCAAATAATAATAACTCACGCATAAATCCTTCCATATCAAGTCTTTTTTCCCTTGAGGAACTTTATGCCAATTGTCATACTTAACACCACAATGGCTCCGAGTGGTACACCCAAGACAGTTCACAAAATTATTGTGGTTCACTCCAATTGGATTTCCTCCATTATCAAACTCCACCACCAATTTGGATCCACTACCACTTAGCGCTAATAACTTCTTCAACAGAGTGATGCCCCTTTTCTTGTTAAGTGTTTGGTGTTGCGCATCAAGTTGCTCCAGTGCTTCAGTGGGTACAGGTGCATCAACCTAAAATTTGACAAAAATAAAACACACTAAATTAGCCCAATATAGAAATATAGGATATATGACATAACTAGAAGATAATGAATTTTATAGAAATACAGGATATGTTTTTAGAACTTACATTAGTATCCTCGCCATGCTCGTCATGGACAGCATGCTCATCATGGACTTCATGCTCATCATGGACATCATGCTCATCATGGTCAACCATCTGAAAATGTCATTAAAAAGGCAAACATTTAACATTTCTATTAACTAGAAAAAGGCAAACATTTAGCATTTGTATTAACTAGAAAAAGGAAAACATTTAGCATTTGTATTAACTAGAAAAAGGCAAACATTTAGCATTTGTATAAACATACATGTCTCTAAAATTGTGATCTTTTATCAATTAACAATCCTTCATTGTGATCTCCGCGCACATATAAGTCATCATTAGCTTCAATATTTTGTGGAGTTGGCAACCCAACTGAGAATGGAATGGAGTCATCATACTTATCATAGTACTCTTCTTCATCTATAGGATCTTCAATGAACTGTCTTTTACCATGAAGAACAACCGACCATTTATCATTTGTAGGATCATCGATATAGAATATTTGTTTCGCCTGTGATGCCAATATGAATGGTTCACCCTTCTCGCCAATCTTTTCAAAGTTCACCAAAGTGAAACCCAATTCATCCACTATAACTCCTTTGGTGTTATCAACCCAATTACATTGAAAGAGCGGAATTTTGAAATCTATGTAGTCAAACTCCCAAATGTCCTCAATGACACCGTAATATGACATTTTAGCTTCACGTGGACTCTTATCCTTTGCACTTGCAAAGTACATAGTCGACGCTTGAAGAGTGACCCCACTATTTTGGACGACACTCTTATCATCTTGGCACTTTGTGTAATATGTGAATCCATTAATGTCAAACCCTTCATAAGACATAACATTCGGTTTTGGTTTAAAGGCGAGGCATTTGATAGGTTCTTTAATATCATTTGGTGTTTGAGATAGTTGATGTAAGACTTTATCTTCAAACCACTTAGTAAAAGTCTTATTATGCTCTCTAGCAAGCCACATTGAACTTGCTCGAGGATGTTGTCTCTTTATGAAATTGGTATGTTCCTCGATATAAACACTCACTTCGTCCATATTGTGTAAAATATACAAGTGAGCTTGTTCCAACTGCTCACGGCTGATTACTTTCACCCGTGATCCCAAAATTCCTTTTCCCTCCTCAATATTCTTGTCATTATCAGGAGTGTCATTACCACTGAAAAATTCATTGCAAAAATCCATAACCTCTCTCGCCACATAACCTTCAATAATACTCCCTTCAGGCCGATAACGGTTTCGAACATCACCTTTAAAAACGCTCATGTATCGTTCAAAGGGATACATCCAATGCAAGAAAACCGGTCCCAACATTTTCACTTCCCTAGTCAAGTGGACAACAAGATGTACCATGATATCAAAGAACGAAGGAGGGAAATACATCTCAAGCTGACATAGGGTAACAACCACTTCTCTTTGCAAATTATCAAGAGTATCAGGGTCAATAACTTTGCTGCATAGACTGTTGAAAAAGAAACAAAGTCTGGTAATTGCAAACCTTACATGCTTCGGCAATATAGATCGAATTGCCATGGGCAATATTTGTTGCATTAGAGTGTGACAATCATGAGATTTAAGACCTATCAACTTCAGATCTTTCATTGATACCAATCTACGGATGTTGTATGAGTAACCATGTGGCACCTTAACATTTACCAAGCATTCACAAAAAGTTTTCTTCTCCTTTCTAGACAACGTGTAACAAGCGGGAGGTAAGTATGTTCTTTTATTACCCATTTCACGTAATTCTGTTAATTCTGACCTTATTCCCATTTCACGTAGGTCCAGTCTGGATTTTATCCCATCTTTAGTCTTACCTGGTATATTTAATAGAGTACCAATGATGCTATCACAGACATTTTTCTCAACGTGCATTACATCGATACAATGCCTGACTGTCAAAGAACTCCAATAAGGAAGATCCCAAAATATTGACTTCTTCTTGAATGAAGAATTGTCACTCCGTGTGGCCATACTACATTGTGATTTCTTACCAAATTCATTGACAATGTCTTTTACTCTTTCATAAACAACATCCCCTGGTATAGGTTTAGGTGCACTCCGTTCATCATTCCATCCATTGAATGCTTTGCGCTTCCTACAATACGGATGGAGTTTTGAAAGAAACCTTCGATGACCAAGATATACAGTCTTGCCGCCATGTTTTAGTCTTATTGAATCAGTGTTTTCTTCACATATAGGACACGCTTTAGCTCCTTTGACACTATATCCAGACAAATTCCCATATGCTGGAAAGTCATTAATAGTGCAAAACAACATAGCGTGCAAACGAAATGTCTCTCTTGCTGAAGCATCATAAGTCATCACACCTTCAGCCCAAAGCTTCTTTAAGTCATCAATCAAAGGTTCAAGATAAACATCGATATCATTTCCGGGTTGTTTAGGGCCCGATATCAACAATGACAACATAACGTACTTATTTTTCATACACATCCAGGGAGGAAGATTGTATATAACAAGCATGACTGGCCAAGTGCTATGTTGGCTGCTCAATGTCCCGTACGGATTCATCCCATCTGTACAAAGCCCAAGTCTTAGATTCCTATCTTCTTCACCAAATTTAGGGTACAATAGATCAATCTTCTTCCACTGTGGGGAATCAGACGCATGTCGTAGGATCCCATCATTATTTTTCTTAACATCTGCATGCCACCTCAAATTCTTCGCATCTTTCGGATTTGCAAACAAGCGTTGAAACTGTGATATTATAGGTAGATACCACAACACCTTGGCAGGAGAACCAGTTTTGGACTCCCCCGAAGTCGTCAATTTATACCGTGACGCACCACATTTTGGACAATCTTTCAAATCTACATAGTCCTTTTGAAATAATACACAATCATTCGGGCATGCGTGTATCTTCTTGGCCTCCATTCCCATTGGGCACAACATTTTCTTTACCTGGTATGTTGAGATTGGAAGCTCGTTTCCTTCAGGAAGAATTTCTTTCAACAAAGTCAACAATGAAGTGAAGCTTTTGTCACTCCATCTATTGTTAGCTTTCAACTTATACAATCTCAACACAGCGCTAAGCTTCTTAAACTTAGCACAGCCTGTGTATAACAGTATCTCAGCATCATGCACAATGTTTGTAAAGATAGGAGGTGGATCGGTGTGCTCTACCCTACAACTATCCAGCATCGCATCAACGATGTCTGCTGGAACTGGTTCGTTCACATTTACGTCATCGGAGGCAATTTCTTCTTCCACCCAAGCACTGCTATCAACATCTACTGGTTTCGATTTTAAAATCTCTCCATGCCAGTGCCATTCTGTATAGCCTTGTACAATCCCGTTGCACATGACATGACTTTTGATTTCCTCACCAGTGTTGACTTTCAAGTTGTTACCGCAATGCCTACATGGACAGTAGAACCTATCTGTAGGTTTTTTCCTATGTTCCTCGGCAAATCTAATAAACTGATCAAGACCAGATATAAACTCTGGGGTGCAACGATTACGAATGGACATCCATGATCTATCCATTCTATGATCAGAGAAAACAAGTATATATTAGGAAACAAGTATATATTAGGAAAAGATTACGCAACATTTCCCCGCTGTTCTCTAAGTACATATGTACTTAGAGAACAAACGGGGAAATGCCAACAAACACATGTGATGTCATTCTTATATATAATAAATGTGTACCACCTATCCCATCCTTGAACACCTAATCTCACTAGTAAGTGTATAATGTGTATTGGGTTTTCGAGAAAATTTCGACAGCATTTCCCCGCTGTTCTCTAAGTACATATGTACTTAGAGAACAAACGGGGAAATGCTACCAAAATTTTCTCGAAAACCCAATACACATTATACACTTACATCCTAAGTGAGATTAGGTGTTCAAGAACAGTCCCAAACCGGGGACTATCCAAGATTTACTCCTAATGAGTCAATCTTGGACGGGTTTCTAGGCCAACAAACACAATAATAGATATCTACAATGAAGCCGGACTCCATACAAACAGTATATAATTTAGTGATTGTTCATTCTAATTTATACCAATGTACAAGTAATATAAAAAACAATGATTGTTCACATTCTAGGCCAACAAACACATGTGATGTCATTCTTATATATAATAAATGTGTACCACCTATCCCATCCTTGAACACCTAATCTCACTAGTAAGTGTATAATGTGTATTGGGTTTTCGAGAAAATTTCGGCAGCATTTCCCCGTTGTTCTCTAAGTACATATGTACTTAGAGAACAAACGGGGAAATGCTGCCAAAATTTTCTCGAAAACCCAATACACATTATACACTTACATCCTAAGTGAGATTAGGTGTTCAAGAACAGTCCCAAACCGGGGACTATCCAAGATTTACTCCTAATGAGTCAATTTTGGACGGGTTTCTAGGCCAACAAACACAATAATAGATATCTACAATGAAGTCGGACTCCATACAAACAGTATATAATTTAGTGATTGTTCATTCTAATTTATACCAATGTACAAGTAATATAAAAAACAATGATTGTTCACATTCTAGGCCAACAAACACATGTGATGTCATTCTTATATATAATAAATGTGTACCACCTATCCCATCCTTGAACACCTAATCTCACTAGTAAGTGTATAATGTGTATTGGGTTTTCGAGAAAATTTCGGCAGCATTTCCCCGCTGTTCTCTAAGTACATATGTACTTAGAGAACAAACGGGGAAATGCTACCAAAATTTTCTCGAAAACCCAATACACATTATACACTTACATCCTAAGTGAGATTAGGTGTTCAAGAACAGTCCCAAACTGGGGACTATCCAAGATTTACTCTTAATGAGTCAATCTTGGACGGGTTTCTAGGCCAACAAACACAATAATAGATATGTACATGTTAGGGTTTCATCACAATTGATGTTAGGGTTTAAACAATGTTAGGGTTTAATCAAATAAAATTAGGATGCTAGAATGGACAAGTTTAAATCAAATTAGGATTTAAATTAGGGTTCCAATAGGATTCAATTTAATTAATTTTTATGTGAAAGATGTAATATTATAATACATACAATGGCAATGAAATGAAACCCTAATTGTATTGGAACTCATAAAAGGATGTCTCAAAGGTTGAATCTAATATATGCATCCTAAAAAAGGTATCACATCACAAATGTGCATTTCAATAATCATATTTTATTTCCTTCCAATTAGTGTGGGTGCCAAGTTTGGAATTGTTTTCTAATCATGGGTCCCTTAATTTTATTTAGGATAGAAGATAAAATCAAGGATATCAAATAGTATAAGGAGCACCCCCAAATGTAGTAGGCGCACCCACTAATACAGAAACCCTAACATTACACAGCTAGTTCACCTTATTTAAACCATGGATACTTGTAGTACTTATGTATTGGACTAACGATGCTTGATACTTAAACACTCAAACAGAGTTTGTATAGTGGCTTCAGATTCGTGTACACATGTTTCACAACTCTTCCTCCTTTATATGTCTAACCTTAAGATTTTGATAGGTGAGGAGGTGGTATTAGTATATGTCTTGGTAGGTGGCATTAGGTTGTAGATGTTTATTATCATATTGTCATGTTCTTATTGTAATTAGCTAGAGAACTACACCTACCTATGTACAGAGTTGTATCCATTTAACTTCTCCATCTTTTTTTTTGTGAAAAACACTCAACTATTGATACCAAAAAAACTTCAGGCATTTACAGACAACACACCTGACCAAACGTAAAGAACAAAAGGAGAAAGTATCCCACACAGGGGATCAAAACATCTCCAAACAGCAAGACCATACACAACCAAGGAACAGGCTCATACACACAAAGAGAGCAGGAAAAAAATGCAGGGGATAGCTCATACATCAACCTAGATAGATAGCCCTGACACTAGCATTAAAACAGCAGCAGAGTTAGGGCGTCAACCTAGAAAGAATGGCAGAGGAAGGGTTTGATGCTAGTACCTTGTGAGCAGCAGAGTTAGGGCGTGAGCAAGGAGACGCAGAGCAGCAACAAGGAGGAAGGAGCGGGCGGCGGCGGCGGCGACGCAGAGCAGCAGCAGGAGCAGGATCGTCAGCGAGCAGGAGCGGCGGCGAGCAGGCGGCAGCGGTGGCGGCGACGCAGAGCAACAACAGGCGTCGGCGAGCAGGAGCGGCGGCGAGCAGGTGTCCAACGGCGGCAGGAGCGGCGGCGAGCAGGAGTGGTGGCAGAGAAGGGGGCGCCGGAGAAGGGGAGCTGAAGAAGAAATCGCCGGAGATAAATCGGCGGAGGGAAATCGCAATGAAACAGAAGAAAGGGGAAGAGTCGGGCGATCGAGGGTAATGAAGTTCCCAAATAGCGTCAGTTGTTTAAAACAACTGACGCCTAAACATCTTTAGCGTCGGTTGTTTTAAAAAACTGACGTCCAATTGGACGATATTTTCATGAAATTATTTGGCGGGAACCACTTTCAGCGTCGGTTCTACAAGGATAACCGACGCTGAAAGTGACACTTTTCGCGCAAATTTTCATTGCACATAGGCGTCGGTTTCTACGTATATAACCGACGCTGAAAATGACACTATTTTTTTTGATCGAAATATGGATTTCGCGGGCGACTTTACGCGTCGGTTTGTTATAAACAACCGACGCTTAATACAAAGCGGTACCCGTGTCTGGCTGGTCTTCGAATATAGACGTCGGTTTGCTTAATCAACCGACACCTTATATGTTAGGCGTCGGTTTTCCTTAATAACCGACGCCAAGAAAAGTGACACTGAATGCTATTTCTGTAGTAGTGGTAGTAAAATACACGTCAAACTACAAATTGCTAGCTACATGAATGTTTCTAAATGTGTGAAAATCAAATGGAACTACAGGTTGCATTGCTAAATGTGTGAATATTTTTGTTGTTAATTTTGCAGGTTTGTGGCATGTTGTTGGCTGATATCAATGGATGTCGTAAAACCTACAGTTCATAACTGAACTGCAGGTTTCTCATCCTGCGACCAGCCATACAGCAGGTCTGCAGACTGATAGAAAAAAAAACAAAAAATAGGCGTCGGTTATTTGTATAAAACCGACGCCACATAGTTACAGTGTCGGTTTCTACTCATAACCGACGTCTATTTCCTTAACACCACGGCCGTGCTGGTCAGCACGGCCGTGGAAGCGGACAAGGCACCACGGCTATGCTGGGAGTGATATGGCGTCTGTTACAGTGTCAGTTTCTACTCATAAACGACGTCCATTTCCTTAACACCACGGCTGTGGCAGCGGACCAGACACCACAGCCGTGCTGGCCAGCATGGCCATGTTGGTAATGCTATGACGTCGGTTTATTATCTAATAACTGACGCTCATAATGCCCAAGATGGCACCCTTTCTGTGGCGCGAAGGTATATGGCGTCAGTTTCGTATCTAATAACAGACGCCTATAGTGCCCAAGATGGCGCCCTTTCTGTGGCACGAAGGTATATGGCATCGGTTTTTTATCTAATAACTGACGCCTATAGTCCCCTGTTGGTGCATTTTCGGTGGCGCGTGAAGCGTTTTGGCGTCGGTTTTTGAACCGACGCGTAACGGCTGGGCTTTTAGCGTTTCCCACATAGGTGTTAGAAACCGACACTAAAGGCCTTAAATAACTGACACTAAATGTCGATTATGTACTAGTGAATAGCCATGTATTTGTTCAAATTAAGCCATAGAAGAAACACTATTATTAATAATAACTTAGTGCTTCTACAATTGACAAGATAGCTCATAAAACATGCTTGCTTAAAAGATATCCATTACAATCATTGTAGAGATAACCATCCCATTACAACTATTACAAGGAATACTCATAATCTCACTGAAAAGACCGAAGTATTACATCAATATCTGAGTCTTTCCCAAGAAAGGGCTCAGCTCCATAATACTTGACCAATGGCTGCCACTCTAATGCACCTGTCTTGGTTAAGGCATAGGCTTCCAAGAAGGTGGGAACACGATCAAAGCGAAAATTGGCAGCAATGTCTTGAAGTTGCATTTGAGAGAACTGGGTATGTGTGAGATCAGGAGATGGTGAAGGTGGAATTTGGTACTAGTTGTAGGAAGGATTGTATGGATTGATCATGCCAGGATTTAGAGAGTAAGGATATTCATCAGGTTGATTAGGAGAGAGAGTTTGCATCCTTTGGTTTAAGTAAGTCATAGCATGGTGATTGTAATCTAATTGCCTACTCATATGATATTGGGATCCATCAATGTAGGTTAAAGTGTTTGTGATGGGATCATAGGGTAGGTTGGTAGAAGGAGGTGGTGGAGATATCTCTTGAGTGGATGTCTCCCCTTCATTCCTAGCCCTTTTGTGACCAAAGTCAATTCCCATCTTCTGTACTGTATTTTTTCTTATCTTTTAAGGTCTTCTATCCCATATTTAACCTAGATCCTCAATATTCTTCTTAAGAAAGTGTTGAGTGATTTGGCACACAAATTCAGCATAAGGTGGATTTCCAGAAAACTCAAGCATATTCTTAAGGATGATGCGAATAAAATTTATGGGAATACCTTTGAGAATAGCATAGATAAGATGCATACGAAAGGTGGGTACTTCAGATTTGTTTGCTCTAGGATGGATATTAGTGGAAACAATGAGATTGATGATCCTAGCTTCAGGTTTTAGATTTATGGCATAATAGGTACCCCTATCTTCATGACAAGTTGTATTGGATTGAAAGATGGCTCGTTTGACATCACTAAGGCTAGTTGTAGTGTTATCTTGGGATAGTTTGTTGAGTGGATTTCTTGTGGTGAGGTCAAGAAAGTCTTTATATTCTTCTACGTCTATGTTAAGCATATCAAGAATACCCTCCTCAGTAAAATGGAATCCATACCCATTAACCATGGAAGAAAAGGAATCATGATCGGGATGTGGGGTTAAATTGGCATAGAATTCATTAACTACTTTGGAAGAGTAGGAGGGAAAGGAAGGATTTAGAAAATCAGTCAAATGTTGTACCTCGAAGAGTTCCTCCAAGTCGACAATGCCGTGGAAGTCCATGACGTCAACTGGTCGTCGTGGACGAGGAGTTTTTGAGGAGAGCCTGAGGTAGCGGTCGCCTGCAGCTGCGTCGATGAAAGGGATGTCGTTGATGATCATCAGCTGTGGAGAGACTGTCCTTCCTTTCCTAGCTGCAACTTGCTTCTTTCCACGTGCAGATGATGAAGCCATTTCGTTGCTTTGAGATGGAGAAGTAGCAAGAACGACTTGGATGTAGAGAAGCTAAATATTTGCACAAAAATGCACTAGAGAGAAGCTAGAGAAGTGAGAATGTGAAGGTGTGAGGAAATGACCTGTTTTTGGTCCTATTTATAGCAAATCAGTACTGATTTCGATCGACCAATTGTCGACCGACGACTGCAACGGTCATTTCCTAGACGCTCCTCTCGGTTGCCCAACGGTCGACCGGCAACGGTCATATTCTAACGGTCAGTCCTCGGTCGAGCAATTTGTCGACCGAAACTTGCTTGGTCGAACAATTTGTCGACCGGAAGTGTGTTTGAGTTTTGCCCGTATAGTTCTTACTTGAAGTTTATCGGTCGAAAGAGATAGCCGACCGAGATGTTTTCGGTCGACGAATTCGTCGACCGAGTTTGTCTCAGTCGAGACGTTTTACTGACCGACAAACTTGTTGTGAATGGAATTTTAAGCTAGTTTTTAAACCAAGTGATAGACTAAGGATGTAGAGCATGTATAGGTTTTCTACGGGGGTAATAATGTGATTACCAATATTTTGAAAATTTTTGTAGTCATAATTTTAATTTGTCCTTTTATCAAAATCACATTTTTACTAAGATTGAGTATAGAAAATTATGTCCAAATAAGCATTGTGTCAAGCTTATTTTAGGTCGACCTTGACTACGACCATGGCGCCCCTTGGTCAATTTTAATTTCAACCAAGAGGCAAATTTTGCAGATTTCATATTTCACTACTCAATTTTTGAAGTATAATTTATGCATATAGCTTTGAATAAATATCAATTTGAAGCACAATAAGTGATACCTGGTATGAAGACGTTTCTCTATGGGTGTATGCATTTCAATTCCTTAGATTAATTTTAGTATTCTTTATGTATTTTTGAAAGCAAGATAGATATCTTAAAGTCAAGATTGTGCTTTAGATTTCTTAGAACAAAACAACTAGATAAAACATCAATGTTATTATTCTAAGATACACTATTTGGTTTGTCACAACAATAATCATTATCCATTATGTCAAGATGCTTTTAAGCTAATGTCATTTTCAATGATCTGAAACATAATGATCAAGAGTAACATCCATTCATGGTTTGTACATATGAATCAAAGATTGTTTTAGACAAACCATTGAAACACAGTAATCATGGCACATAAATTATGATAAGTGCATATCCTCAATACAGTGATCAAGATATAAATGCAATGATTATGATTATTTCAACACATATGGTTCCCATAAAAGTATACCAAGGAGTACTTAGGAAAGACCATGTGGACTGTGATAAAACAATAATTTTCTTTCATAATTTTAAGCCAAACCATGTAGAGGATAATACCAAAATAATTTCATTCATTCTTTCAATTTTGAAAACAGACTAATAAACTTTTTCAATTAATGAATAAAGTTGGTTCAAGATCAGTCTTCTTATAACACTTTTGCAATATGTTTAAGGATTTCATATTCATAATGTTATATAATACAAAATATCGATATGTCTCACTTAAAAATCGCCTTCCAAGGTTTTATTCTTGATTTACATGTTAAATTAATCATTAATAACAACTGATAGCAAGTTAGGTTAATTGAAAACAAGTTCAGCATATTTATTTCAGATTTGACAACAGAAACTTGCTCGGTCGACTATTTCTCGACCGACAGTTCTCTCGGTCGACAGTGTCTCGACCGAGAAAAGTTCTGTGTTGTTTCAGAGTTGTTTTTAGTAATTGCTTCCAAGTAAAAACAAAGTTCATTTTCAATTCAATTATGCAATTTGAAAACTTAGCTTGGTTGAGATTGAACATATGAATATCAAAGTAATATTTAGATCAAATCTCAACTAATTGTATTTAAGTCTTTATGCTTTAGAGTACTCTAATTAGGACAAAATTTCAAAGATATGTCTTTGCATATTTGTATATTTTCAAATTAGAAGTTTTAAATACCTGAATTAATTTGTTATCCCATTATGTTAAGTTGAGATAGACATAAAAATATACAACTAGAGTCCTTGGTCATATCCCAACTTAATCTTACTTATTTAGTTTGGGGATTTTGGAACCATACTAACTCAACATCCTTTTTCTTGTAAGGACATGAAAAAGAATAATGTCCAAGACGCAAACAATAATGACAACATATAGAATCAACCTCATATCTCTTTCTATGATTTTGTTCTAGGTTGTTCTTGGGTATGTATTTGCCTTTGGGTACATACATAGATTGACTCTTTGGCACTTGTGTTCTTCCCCAACTAGGTTTTTGATAACATTTTCCTTTAGGCTCATATCCTAGTCCTCTCCTTCCAATTTGATGATAAGAATTATTTAAAATTTTATCAAGAGTATCATTGTTATTCAACCTACTAACTTTTTGTTGTAACTTAACAATCTCATCCATTCTTTTATTGATGTCTAACTTTGCTTGATCTAGATTAGATAATAAGGAATCTCTTTCTTTCACAATAGTATCATAATCTAGATGTGTACACAAAACGGGTTGTTTTTGAAGATCATTTACTTGAGTTTGCAAGTTTATCTTTTCTAGGGAAATAAGATTGCAATCTTCTTCTATTGATTTTATCTTAATATTATGATCTTTAATGACCTTTTTGAGATCTTCATTTTCAGATGTGAGAGCAAGAAGTTTAGCATGTAGCTCATCATTTTCTTTGTTTGATTTCTTTAATTTCTTCTTACACTCAATATATTTTTCATGTGTTTCTTGAAGAGTAGCAATTAAATCTTCTTTAGGTAAATAAAAAAGGCTTACCTCTTCTTCTTCTTCACTTGTTGTAGCAATAAAGCACCCTTTATGCACATCTTCCTTCTTTTTCTTCCAAGGGCAGCTAGGTGTTGTGTGGCTTGTTCCTAAGCACCAATTACATCTTGTTGAAGGTTGGTTCAAGCTGCTTCTTTGCTTGCGGTTGTAGGCACCACCACCCTTCATTCTTCAAGACTCGATTAGAGCTCCTTGAAGCCTGCTCTGATACCAATTGAAAAACCACTAGAGGGGGGTGAATAGGGTTTTAAATATAATTCAATAATTATTTTTCTCAAACAACCACAACTGAAAAAGCAAGAAGGAGACAAGGGATTTAGAGTGGTTCCTACCTTAGCAAATACTAAGGTAGTCAGTCCACTACCCAGTTTCTTACCCAACTGGGATTTTGAAAGTATTTATTTTATTACCTCTTCAAGGATTTTACATAAAATACAATACTTTCTTACACTCCTTTGGACAGCCTTCACTTTGAAGTAGATGCACCAACTTGAGGCAGCCTTCTTGAAGTAACTCCAAGCTCTCCCTTGAAGTAGCCTTCCTCTTATAAGTAGCCTCCCGTTGCACCAGCCTTCTTGAAGTAGTCCAAAGCCTCCTTCTTCACCAAGAAGATCACAACCCTCTCCAATCCGCAGCCTCCAACCCTAGGAGTAGCAAGGAGAGTACAAGCAATAAGAGTGAACAATAAAGGAAAAGGAAATTACACTTAACCTTTGAAGCACAAGACTTGATTTGCCTATATAAAGCGTGTAGATATCCTAACCAATGTATATGGAAGTGTGATTGCTGTGGATAGGAGATACTAGTCTATAGGACACGAAATTAGAGCAAAAAGAAGAGTAGCCAATTGCAAGTATTGCTCAATTGCTTAAAACAGGTTGCTAATGCAAGTGCATGCTCAAAGATTGCTCAAGTGTAGAATAAGTGAGTTTAGGTGTCCTAAGGCATGTCCTATTTATAGAAATGACCTATAAGTGCTTAAGGACGTTCTAGACACTTTCTAGGGGGTTCTAAGTGCTTAACTAGCCGTTAGGTACACTTTTAGTTGCTTTAGCAACAGCTAGTTAATTAATTCTGCTAGTGCTGTCAGAACCCATCTCGGTCGAGAAATTATCGACCGAGACACCTACTCGGTCGAGGGTTTGTCGACCGACAGGCTCTCTGGAGCAAGTGTTTGCAACGTTCATCTCCAACTGCCAACTACCTTGTCTGTTGTGTCTAACGGCTACTTGGGTCTTTTCTCGATCGAGGAGTTTGTCGATCGAGATTGACCTTGTTTCATTGTTTCAATTAAATGTATGTATGAGTGTGCATATGTGACACTATTGAAGGGGATGACTTATCTAAGTGTGGTGATTAGCTAGAAAAGATCTAACGCTTGATTTACATGATGTCTAAGTACTTGTACATTATATGTTTGTACAAGTTTTACAATTGATTACATTCATGAAATAACAATAATTCAAGCATATAGATTTCCCAATTCTTTGTCATCCACCTTATTCCTGCAACACTCAAGTAGCACGTTAGATCGACAAGAATGAAATGTTTGTCATAATCAAAACAAAGAGATTTATCATAATGTCCAATTTAGCCAACAATTATTAATGAATATTTTATAACAGAATAACTTTGTATAATGTTAATAAAGAGGATATCATTCAAGCGTTGTTGAATGGAGACACTTACAACATAAGATTATGAAATCAAAGGAGTGAAATATTCTTCTATTGTGTTGGTTAGTTAGACACAAATGTTTTTTTTGGTTTTGCAGAGGCAATTGCTCACCTTCGGATCCTCCAATAACTTATTTCAAATACAATTTTGACACCATAATTTATGAATAAAAGTTTTAGAGGGTTGTAAGAAAACCTACTAGTAAGTTTGACCTGATGAAACTGCTTATGGACAATAAACATGGACCTTATTACCAACCATGAATGCATATACTTCTAAAAAATCAATATGCATGGAAAAAAAACAACATATGATTTGTTATCTTATCCAAAAGTTTTACTTTCCATAGCTTTGATCACACAATGGTTTGAAGGATAAATTGGACCCATATGACACCTTGGGAGTATCATAGTGAACTCAACTCCCCTAGTTGAACCATTAGAACAAATGGAAAAGGCGTCCAATCATGTTTTGTTGTTTTGGCTCCATCATATCATAGTGTTCAACAACGTAAAATCCTGTACTACGTTGTCTATATGTTTTTCTGACGTACATGGGCATGCAAGATAGCAACTGAAACATAAGTAGTGCTTGGTAAGCTTAGTGTTGTAAGAGCATTAACTTCTAAACTCAATCCACTACAAAAAAACAAGCTATAGGTCAAAGCTAAATCCCTGACCACTACTTACCAAACCTTCGGCAATACACATTGGTCAGGGCTAATCCCTGCCCATCGTACCTTGGGGAAAAGCTTGGTGACCAATACTCATTGTCACGGCCTATCCTTGACCATTATAAGACAAATCCCTAGGTAATATACTATTTAATATGAGTGATGTCCCCCCTCCATTAAATTATAAAACCAGTAATATAGCATTCACCATAATCATCACCAATAATATTCATCGAATTCAAAAAATCTTGTTTCATTTAAAAAAAAGATTATCATATGAATTAAGTATACAATCTTGACAAGCTCATATTTATAAATGTGTCTTCTATATGATTTGAACAAAAGTAACATGGAGAGGACGTTTAGCCTTGCCCCATACAAAAAATATACATGGAGATGGCATTTAAACTTATTGCATATGAAGAAATGAACTTGTCAATGATCTTCGGGCTACATCTACTCAATAATGATGGAAATCTCCATGATACTTCTTTGTTCCCATGTGCAACTAGTTTATAAACATAAAACATCGTATCATGAATGGAACTCAGACTTATGCACTCTATCTTGATCCCTTGTAGAACTTATTCATTGTCTACAACATGTATGTTGGATCTCTTGCACACCAATTCTCCACTACAAAACAAATCAAATCAAAAAACAATCCAAGTTAATTCACAACACAACCAAAACAAAGATATATAAGATTGACATGCTTACTAGAATGCCTTCAAACACTTGCCTCAAGCATCAATACATGCAACAATAGGCTGCAAATAAATTATTTTCTCTCTAAACATATTACACAAATAAAAGGTTAATGGTAGGTTGCAACTAAATTGTTTGGTCTTTGCACATAGTGTACAAACAATAAGTCAACGGGAGAAGATTTAGATCCATTATTCACAATCAATTATTCTTTTTTACCAATATAGCATGAATGTTTTTTAAGATGTAAAATAATTACATAACAAGTCAATAAGATATAGCCGACAAGTTACTTAAAGATTTTTCCTTGACTTTATCTCAAGTCCATATTTGTTAATGATAAGCAGCTCCGATTACAAACTTAACATCATCGCTAGAGCTTCTTTTTCTATATAATAAGTCTCGTATTTGCCTTGAATCATGTTATTTTCCATACAGACAGCCTGCAAAGGAAAGAAATATAATATTGTCTCAGTGATCGACTTCATACAGAGACACAAAATCGACAATATCCCTCATACAGTTAGACTTTTATAAAATGGAGATGTGTGTTTTGTTCTATACCGACAAAGTAGTATCTAGGCAACCCCTTTTTCCCATCATTAATCACAACTCCGTTTTTATAATTAATTACAAAGTCCAGTGATTTGTTCATATGTGATCATCTGGTTAGATTAATAAAATGATTTTAAACATACGGTAAAACAGGGCATACCTCCACACAAGTCACCATGGTCAAAGCTCTAAAGCAGGATTGTTTTCATTGAACTAACAAGTAGCGGCGCCTAGACAGTGTATACAAATGAGCAAGAAGAGATAAGCATACATAGAAAATTCTTCTGGCAAGAGTTGCGTCATGATGAGGCACTTGTTTGTCAACATGTCCTATGGGCACTGCAGCAACCCAGTAAGAACAAATTTGCTAGATCATTCTGGAGCTATGAATAGAGATTTGTCCATTTGCCAACGGCTAAGGATCACCCACGAGATAATAAACTTCCAGGTAGAACATGAGATAGGTTGTAAGAGAGGAGGAATAAGGGAGGAGGAGGGGATGTAATACTAGGGTGGGGCGGCCAGCGAGGGAGGAGAATGAGGCTGAGTATATTTGAAGAAAGGAAGTAATGGAGAGGCGGAAGAGAAAATCTAAGTATTTCTAAAAGGAGCATTGAGAGGGAAAAGAGGGTTTGGGGAAATATGGCGCATGCTGTGAATTTTGTATCCGCACGCCAGACCAAAAACTCAGAGTGGAAACGAATAAAAGACGGAAATCCAAATTTGAAGAGTGGTCAGGGACCATTGCATTACAAGTCACGAATATGACTTGAGGACGGATTTCTATGTTAGCTACGGCTAATATCCCTGACCTTTACGAAGATTTGTTGTAGTGATCACACAACCGAGAAGAGAATTGAACCCAAGTCATTCTCATTACCAAATCAGGTGTAATCCACTTTAGCTAAAATGGACCTACTTTTTAATCCACTTTAGCTAAAATGGACCTACTTTTTTTTTTGATCGGAAAAGCGTGAAAATGGACCTACTTAGTTATTGGCGAATGACAAGTTAGGTTTTGTCTGGTTACAAATATTGGGACTATAGGTAGTTCATATACTAATGTTAGCATGTGGTGTTCATTTTTCTAAACGAAGCATCTGTAATTGCAACGGAAACGTTGTCCTGCACGCTTGAGGCAGTCCAGTTGGATAGAAGGCGACGATTTACAAATTTGTTGATTTTGAGATGAAGTTAAATTACTGTTTTTATTATGGAATCTGAACAAAATGGTGATTGTAATTACTAAAATTTGAGCATAATGCACAAAAAAGTAAAGCAAGAAAGCTGTAGTTTCAAATCTGCCACCCAAATTAGGCCTAAGTGATTGATTGATGGTAATAGCAGAGATGGTCTGATTCCGTTGCCAGTTCTGATGGTGGGTGCATTTACTTTTAAACAGGTCAACCCTACTGAGAAATAGGTAACAACGAAGGATGTACAGGATAAAGGTGAAGTATAGTTGGGTATTTGACATGGGCGGCATCACCTAACTGGAGCGGAGTGTTGAGTTGGGTTGGAGTGGGGTGCATTTGACACAGGAGGGGCCACAGTGCATTAGGCTGGCTCGGCGCTGTTGCAGTATTGCTCATGAGTGTAACCCACCAAACAGTCATGGGGCTATTATTTTATGTAGTGGATTCCTCTTGCCTGTTGGTGGTCCGAGCAGTAGCACTCGGATCGGACGTCTGGGCCGGGTCTAGCTGGATGCTTGATTATGGGCCAGGTATTTCGCTCGAATCACGGATTCGTTATTACTAGTGCTCCGCCCAACAACGGAGGAGCTTGATTATGGGCCAGGTATTTCGCTCGAATCACGGATTCGTTATTACTAGTGGTCCGCCCAACAACGGAGGAACTCAGAAACCCTGTTGAGCGGGGAACAAGCAAGAACCTGAAGGGCATGATGGTACGTGGTGATTCTAGCAATTTAGCAGCCACTTAGGCAGGTGGCAGTCGAAGTGGATTGGATTCCCTGTGCGGCGTGTGCGCGGACCACACTCCTGGAATGTTTTTTCTGTATATGTTATAAATAGTAATATGTTAATGTAGCGGAGTGATATCCAACAAAGACTTTATTTTTCGTTAATTCTGCGATATGGCTGTGTGTCCGTTATTCCAACAACGCCTTTCTTTTTCTTTAATTCTATGTTAGTCTACTTGATATTCTTTTTGCTATCAACATATTATTTCCGCAGTATGTTCGCTATATGATGCAGTCGTATAACTAAACGCACAGGAGGGTGCATGCTCATCGTCCTTCCTTGTGCTGATCTTTTTTTTTAAAACACAATATTTCAGCTGCTAAACCCCTATGTTTTTCTCTTGTAATTATAATTGGGTATCTAAGTTACTCTTTTTATGCTAGGTTTCGGGTGAGGCGGCTATCATGTTTCAACAACTTGATTGACTGTATGCTCATTGGTTTAGTTAATCTGTATGTTCCAACATCATATAAGCATATGAATCAGTTCAAACTGTACGCTTGTCTCCTTATAATCACTCGATATCAACCAGGTTGATCTCTCTTAGGTTTTATATTAAATTTGGGTACAACAGTGTAGTGATTAGCATGAGCCTGGTGAAGAAACATCAATTTTAGAATTAGAGGGAGTTTCAAAAATCTTCTTGTATGCTCAACGGTCCACCCTATATGTTGTGTGTTAATTGGTCTAGTTTGCCTTTGTGCTTAAAGGTTGGAGAGAGTCAGTGGTCAATTAATTAATGTTCTCTTTGTTAAGGGGTTGTATAGAAATTGATATTTAATATGTTTGTGTGCTCATTGGTATATGGCATGTTCGTTTGTTCCAACCGTTTATGTGTGTGCTAATAGGCTTTGTTTCTCCATGTGCTTATATATTAGGGGAGTCACCTGGTTGTTAGTCAGGCTTCTCTCTTTTAAGTCGGTTATATACATTATTGTAAGACCCATGACCTTGCTTTTTGGTTGAACATGCTTTCTTATCATAATTAGATACTTAAATCCTTAATCAAACTTTGTGATGTGCTTTTATATCATGTGATAAGCTTATGTTTCAAGTTTGCTCCAGTTTGGACATTGTTCGAGCTAGTTATGTGTATATGTTTTTATTTTTTATTTAATTGCAATTTATCCATATAAAGGGTTTTTCTTACAACTTATCACATGCTTGTTATGTCTCACATGTTTTCACATCATGTTTGATATAGTTGAGGTTTGGGGTGCCTTTTCACACCTTGGTTTTAGTAGTGACACCTCATGTGTGAGAATAGGGTTTGCATGGATGTCCTAAGTGGATGTTTGACCTTGGGAGTGAGCCCTAGTTGGGTGATTGCCAAGTTTCTTGGGTCCTTGGTTTTGGTGTTCGATGAAGTTTCTTGTGAGCTACCAAGGGTTGGAGGTCGATAAGATTTGGTATCTATCTTTGATCGCCAACTTTTTCATGTGTTGAGGGTCGTTGAGTTTCTCTACGGCCGCTATGTTATGAACATCATTGGTCGCTATGTATTCTCATCGATCGTTTGCTTTTCCTGGAGCAAATATGGTTGATGGTTTTTCTTGTTTTGATCGCCCTAGTTGTGTGCATGAGTGTGGTTCTTTCATGGACAAGAT